>JACVVK020000195.1:107500-377500 GCA_018292915.2 Batillaria attramentaria | reverse complement strand
GCACTGGCTTCCTGTCAGAGCAAGAATTCAGTATAAAGTCGCTACTATGTGCTATAACTGCATCACTGCCTCCTGTCCTTCATGTCTTTCCTCTCTGCTGCAGCTGTACACACCCTCCAGACAACTCAGATCCTGCGCCGACACCCGCATCCTACGCATTCCACAGGTTAAATCGAAAACACTAGGTCAGCGAGCATTGCTCTACCACGGTCCAGTCATTTGGAACAGCCTGCCTGCCCATGTTCGCCATGCAGAGTCAACGGACTCTTTTAAAGTCGCTTTAAAGTCTCATTTCTTCCATCAGTATTATACAGACTAACTTCTCTATCATCACTGTTACCATCATTGTCATTTTAGGATGTCGTGTTAGGATGTATCATAGCTGTGTGTATGTAACATGTATGTGACGTGTATTTCCTGTGTATGTAATGTGACGTATTTCATGTGTATGTATCGCCACCCTACTATCGAAGACCTTGGAATCAGATATGTTTCCAAGATCTTTGCTACTATTGTGAGGCGCCCAGAGCTCCAGCAGGAGGTTGGGCGCCAGACAAATCCTCATTATTATTATTATTATTATTCTTTTGACGTCATTTATTGCACAGCACAAGAACTCGTCACAACAGTTTTGACGTCAGAAAAAGCTTCAACATCAGCGATATGCTGATGTCATCGGTTAACTGGCGGACCATGTGCATGTGTTTCACTGACAAGATGCTAGGCACCACAAAACCAGCTTTGAACGATTTGTGTTGCAGAGAGTTTTCTTTGGTAATCACTTTCACGTGGTCTAGAATGCTGGGGAACCGCATGCAGGGGGTAAACCGGAAATGTCACAAAATATTTCTGGGGGAGGTGTGGGGGGTGGGGGTGGGGGGGGGGCAAAATGTCAACTCAAAATAGGTACGTGTTGATTTTAATTACATGGCGACTGTGGGTGGTCGTGGCTTCATGCAGTGGTAATTGTTTCAAACATTGAAATGGCTTTTGGGGTGAGTTATTTACAACCCCCCCCCCCCCCCAAAAAAAAAAAAAAAAAAAACTTTTAAAACAAGCAAACAAACAAACAAAAAAGAACCGCTGTTGACCTTTTTAAACGGTTTCCTTATTGAAGCCGCACCTCCTACCCCCTCCCTCTCTTCCTCTGTCTCTGTCTGTCTGTCTGTCTGTCTGTCTGTCTGTCTGTCTCTCTCTCTCTCTCTCTCTCTCTTCAAACAAATTTTGTTTCCAACATTTAATATCCGGTACACAGAATGTAGCATAGCAAAGACAACAGGGAAACTTGACAAAATCAGTAGGTCTGTCAGCCTTTTGTGTGTGCGTGTGTGCGTGCGTGCGTATGCGTGTGTGCGTGCGTGCGTGCGTGCGTGCGTGTGTGTGCGTGTGTGTGCGTGTGTGTGCGCGCGCGCGCGTGTGTGTGTGTGTGTGTGTGTGTGTGTCTGTCTGTCTGTCTGTCTGTCTGTCTGTCTGTCTGTTGGTGGTTTTCCCTGCCTAACTGTAGGCCGCTTCTCCCTCCTTCCCCCCCACCTCCCACCCCAGAGCTCCCGTCCCCCTCGTTCGGTCTGTTCTCCTCATGGTGGGGGACTCGATAAACTCCAGCTACCAAAAACAATAACGAAACAAGATGGCATCTGACTTTTTAAGGTCTCTGTGCAAATCAATGGCCTCTGGAACAAGGAACTCGTCAGCTGGTCAGGCAACCAAAACGATTTGAAAATTGCAGTGTGTGTGCCACAATCTCCGACACACAAAGTCCACAATCAAACATCGACCTCTTCCAGCATAGCGAGTCGTCACGGAGTTCAAACAGACTTTTGTGTGTGTGTGTGTGTGTGTGTGTGTGTGTATGCTGCGAACTGGTTTATTGCGCCTAGGAGATGATAAGTTGCAATATTTGCTGTATATGCGCTTAGTATTTATCTTTGTTTTACCTAGTTGTAATTGTTATTTGTTTTCTACGCTTTTTTTATAACCGGGAGTTCGAGAAACTAGCATGAAGGTGCAGCGTCTCCTGCATGTCCTAGGTTTATATTGCCCCATAGACCAGTTTGCATCCTTTGTCCAACGTTACATTTTTTTTTTTTCATGTAGTGCAGGCACACTCAGCCGCAAATTGGTCTTTGTGGCTTGCGCGGCTTTAAGCCCTAAAAACTCACTCACTCACTCACTCACTCACATTAAGGGCCAGCTCAGCTATTCAACTTTCGGCAGGGGTGGGTATAGGTGGGTGTTTGGGGGTGTTTGAGAGTTTAACGTCCGTTTCCACCAGGTATTGGTAACATCAAAGACGGGGCAACGGGGGAAAAAAACCATTGGCTTTAGTTCCTCTCAACGAACCGGAGACGTTCTCTATTGTCACTGGTTCCTCTCGATGCCAGCCCACTGTGCGGCTTGTCGTAAAATACCAACGCACGGCCGGAAACTTTGCTAAGGCAACTACAATCTGTCAGTTTATGGTTGTTATCCGGACTTAAATCGTCTTGCAGCGTGTAAATGTAATTTATTATGGTTGCTGCATTTAGTCAGTTAGCTTTGTGTTAGGGTGTGCAGGCTACATACCAGAGATGAAAATCTGGAGGAAAACGCTATGTATTCCTCTTGCACATACCGCTGCTGATGACACCCTAGAAATGCTTTAAAATTCACCAAAAAATTCACAAAAATCAGGCAGCCATAGACTCATGCGTAGAGGAAATTTAAACAAATTCCAATTTTCCGTTTTTTGGCAATGTTGGCAGTCACCACATACCCCCTCATTCCACGGTCGTCTGCTGGCTCCTGTGCCAGCCGCGCATGAATACAAATAGTCCACAAGCCAGCCTCATTTTTCCCTAATTTTACTAATACCTGGCATGAAACTTGTTTACAAAGCCAACAAAAAGCACCAGATTGCCATTGTTCATTCTGCACACACATTTTAACAGGGGGGCAAAGATTCCGGAGTATCGAGAGAGACTGAACCTCTCGCCGACTGTCCCCAATCAACGGTGTGACATAATAACTGATAATAACAACTGTGCATTGATTGTGTTGGCGCTGTACCCAACTTTCTTGAATCGGCTCGAAGCGCTGCGAGCTGAACCCAACACGCACGCTCACGTGAATCACACGCATTCTCTCACACACTGGACATGAACACATAACAATCACGGGTGTAAAGGGCCAGCTCAGCTTTTTTTTTTTTTTTTTTCACATTTCGTGGGCTGAACATTTCCAAAGCAGAGGGGGAGGAAGCCGGAGTACCCGGAAGAAACCCCCGACGGTGGGCCCGAATGAACGATGTCACGTACGAGAAGGAAATTTTCTTCGCCGGCCCCGAGTGGCCCGGACTCGGACCTGACCTTTCGCATAGGTGGCAAACTCTCTTAACCACTAGACCACCGACCGCTCTTCTCCGGTGCCTCTCTCTGGAACTAACTTCCTTCAAGTATATCACCAGAGATGGAAAACCCGATGCCCTCACGTGGGACTCGCAATGCCAGTATCTCACCACTCTACCGACCACCCCCACAGACCTAAAAAAAGATAGACCCCCTGCGGTGCTGGAAGTGTGACGCCGCCGCGCGCCATGTTGCGAGTACCTGGAAGTGCCAGACGCTATCAGCTGTTTACATAGCGCGCATAGCATTGGTCCGCTTTATCGTACGTCACATTTCTGATGACGTCTTTCTAAAGAACTTTGTATTTCGAACGAGGCATCCTGTACACAGAGCCTGTGAGTTCTGGTATTCGCAAGATGGCCGCGATAGCGACACTCGCAAGCAGCGGTGGCAGCGTGCGGCGGTGGGTCTATCTTTTTTTAGGTCTGTGGACCACCCCCACAACTTTCACATCAATCCCTAGTTGATCTTCGCCCACCATTTTCTGTTAGTATTGACCACCGCCATCGGCTGTCGCAGACTGTTATGAATTATATCTTTTCCGGTCCAGTGAACAGGGAAATGAACTAAGAGTTCCTCGCTCTCTGCTTGAGTGCAACTGCGGTTGTCATTATTCCGTGAAATGAAAGCGAAACACGCGCGCGCGCGCACAGACACGCACGCACGCACGCACACACGCACGCACGCACGCACGCACGCACGCACGCACGCACGCACGCACGCACACACACACACACACACACACACACACACACACACACACAGAGGAAAGAAACGTTTGTTTGGCATCGTATGTTGGCTTTCTCAGTGATCTTCCAGGCTGAGTCCCGCTTCATCGTAGATATGGTAAAACTTCTCTCTGTCTCTGTCTCCGTCTGTCTGTCTGTCTGTCTGTCTGTCTGTCTCTCTCTCTCTCTCTCTCTCTCTCTCTCTCTCAGTCTCTCTCTCTCTCTAGTTTCTTGTTCCAGGTTTACGTATGTTCGATCATTTGGCTTTTTTTGTTTAGTTGTTTGTTCTTAAAAACGGCAAGTTTGAAAATTGGTTGCAAGACCAAAACTTCCACCGTTTTCAAATAAAGTTATTTCAATTTCAATCTCTCTCTCTCTCTCTCTCTCTCTCTCTCTCTAATAATAATAATAATAATAATGAGTATTGTATAGGCGCTTTTCCCAATTTCATGAATCGGCTCAAAGCGCCGCGAACTGAACCCAACACGCACGCTCACGTGAATCACACGCTTTCTCGCACACACTGGACATGAACATATTACAATCACGTGGTGCGAAGGGTCAGCTCAGCTATTTGAGTTTCGGAATTTCGATTTGCATTTACTTTTTCAAATTTGGTGGGCTGAACATTTCCAAAGCAGTGGGGGAGGAAGCCGGAGTACCCGGAGAGAACCCCCGACGATCGGCCCGAATGCTGTCGGATTAACCAAAAGGCAAGTTCTAAATCAGGAAACTTTGATTTTTTATGTTTGTTTTTTTTCCAACAGTTTTCGACACATTTGTTTTCGACCTTATCCTTGAACGCAATACTTTGTGATGATCTCTGGTTCTCCTTACTAAACATGCCTAGTATAGAACATAGACGCTTTGTTTAGAATTCTCTGAACACAGGTGGAGACCCGCTGGCGCAGAGGTACCTCTTTGAAGGAAACTGTTTTTCTTTTTCCTTTCCCTTTTTTTAAAGTAAAAATAATAAACAGCCGTTGAAAAACGAAAAGTCCTAGTCTGAACACACCTTACAGACAAAAGGACAAACATTACAAATTCCCCGTACCTCTTCTTCTCGATTTCACTACAACCACCAAAATAACACATATACTACGAGCTGCATCAACTCAATTCAGTAAAAAAAATAAATTGAATACTCAGTTAAAAAAAAACAAAAAAATATACATATATATATATATATATATATATATATATAGAGAGAGAGAGAGAGAGAGAGAGAGAGAGAGAGAGAGAGAGAGAGAGAGAGAGAGAGGATAGGTATTGGGTGGCGCTGCACCGCGGCGACGCGCTTCCCCCGAGGGAAGCAGCCCGAATTTCCCGAAAGGGATAATAAAGTAGTTGTGAAAAACTTCCTGCTATGTAAATTAGGAATTGTGCGACAGTGGCCTCAGTTTAAAACAAAAACATAAAAAAATGTCTGCATGGATTTAAACTTGGTTTAGTGGGAGTGCTGCACTTTCACAATACTCGTGTTTGCTGTAGTGAGAGCCTTCAAGGAACCATTAATCTCGCGTGATTTTTGCACACAGGGCCAAAACCTGAAAAGTCAAAAAAACGTGCGATACTGTCGATAATCGATAACACGAGGAGCCCCGACAATACCGTGTTCAGTTAAGGCCTTCCCACTTTTAGTTTCTGTCGATAACTGGAATATCACCTTCCCGTATCGATAGACCCGAATGCGTTTGATAAGTATGCACCCCCCCAAAAAAAAACACACACACACACACACACACACACACACACACACACACACACACACACACACACACACAAAAACACCGCAAAAAACACAACAACAACAACAAAAAACAGTCACTTGTGTCAATATATAATGCCACACAGACCACTGCAGCTTCAGGTGGGCGTAATAATTTGTTATTGCCGTAAAAGCATACACCGACGGAGCGGATAAGCAGACTCAAATGGTTGATGTATTTATATGATAATTATGTTTCGGCGCTGTCAGTACAGGAAAAGCGAAATAGGCTCACAAAGCAAGCCGTAATTCTCTAAATACCGCTGTTGCCGGTTACGAAGAGTCGGGTGCTCTCCAGCGCCGGAGACGCGAACAGTCCACCTGAGGTGGGCTACGCATGCGATGGCGAGCAACGTGAGCGTTTCGACCGGCGAAGATGTTCCGCGCGATAAAATTAAATCAATGAAAGTTCCTGAACTGAAAAAAATATCTGAAAGACAGGGGCGTGCGTTTAAGTGGCTACACAAAAGCGCAGCTTATCACTCTAGCCCTTGAAGCAGATCGGCAGTCGCTTCAACCGAGAGGTAGGCGGTGTAAAGGTAAGTCGACCCGCTGTGACTTGTGGCTTGCCACTAATTTTTATTCAAGCACTTTGGCTGTTTATCAGTGCGAACTGAACTTTTGCTTGGAAATGAAAGTCTTTCTTTCTTGATTTTTGGTTCCATAACGATTGTGTTCAAACAATGTAGGTACCGGGACAGAATTTGTCCGCTTGTTCCCGACGAAATGGCGGCTGCACACGCTAGGCCACCGAGACGGGTCGGCGTTCTGCCTTCGAATCGCTTTTATCCACAAATTTCTTGAAACTTTTGAAGAAAAGGGCTCCAACTGAACGATCTCACCATTAGGTAAGACCGTCTCTGGGAATTTCTCCAGCTTATCTGATTTTCTCGAGCCATTTTGGCAGCCGATCGCAACGCAGTGGTAGTGCGGCATCGTGTGTGACTCGAGTAGCCCACATGCCGAGTCTATCAAGCCTTGTCTCGGTCCAAAATCGCGCACGTTCACGCATGTTCACGCGCTATAACGAGAATTGGCAACAAGGCCATTTAAAAGCTGCAAAATTTAAAAACAGACTGTGGCAATATTCTGCCTGGTTTATTTACAGCGAAGTTTCGGCGATATCCATACAGGAAAAGCACCATAGGCTAAAATAAAATGAAATACCGTAATTTTCGAATATTAGAAGCTGTAAAGTTTAAAAACAAACTGTGGGAATATTCTGCATGGTCTCTTTATACGTAGAAAGTTTTCAGCGATATCCATACGGGACCTTAGGCAATTTTTTTAAGCCGCAATTATCGAATATTAGAAGCTGCAAAGTTTAAAAAGAAACTATGGCAATATTCTGCCCGGTCTCTTTATAGAAAGTTTTCAGCGAGATCCAAAAAGGAAAAGCACAACAAAAAGCCGTGATTTTCTGATATTAGAAGTTGCAAACTTTAAAACCGAACTGTGCCACTGCCTCATACCGCCTACACCCTTCAAGTTTCGTAAATACATGTATCCATACAAGGACAGCACCATAGGCTAGAAACAATTTTAAAAAGCCGTAATTTTCAATTAGAAGTTGCAAAGTTTTTGTACAAACTTTTGCAATATCCTGCCTGGGCTTATTTATGGAAAATTTTCGGCGATATCCGTACAGGAAAAGAACCATAGGCTAAAGAAGAAAAAAAAACACACGTAATTTTCGAATATTAGAAGCTGCAAAGTTTAAAATTAAACTGTGGCAATATTTTGCCTGGTCTCTCTTAAAATTCCAGTGATATCCACACAGGAGGAGAACCATAGGCATTTTTTTTAAACCGTAACTTTCGAATATTAGAAGCTGCAAAGTTTAACAAGATGGCCACCAGCCCAATATGTTGTTTCCATTCAATGACCTGCTGTAGTCACAGTCGTAGTCGTTGTGTCATGTATGCAGCCCGCGCGCACACGCCGGAACGCAAGCTCTCTGACATCAAGCATGCTGACATAAAGAAAGTACTGAAAGCCCTTATCGTGCCTCTATGCACTTGCAAAATCGTCTCTGCGGGAGATCGGCAGTGACGTGCGTTTGTACCACAGATGCTTGCCCATGAACGTGGAAAATTTAGCCCGTCCTATGATGTTGTTTCCATTACTATGGAAACAACATAAAAACAGACTGTGGAAATATTCTGCATGGGTTATTTATAGAAATTTTTCGGCGATATCCATACAGAAAAAGCACCACAGACTCCAGAAAGCTGTATTTTTCTAATATTAGAGGCTGCAAACTTTAAAACCAAACTGCGGCAATGCCCAAATGGATCGTCGCCTCATACCGCCTACAGCCTTTAAAGTTTCGTAAATATCCATACAAGGAAAACACCATAGGCTAGAAACAATTTTAAAAAGCCGTCATTTTCAAATATTAGAAGTTGCAAAGTTTATGTACAAACTATGGCAATATTCTGCCTGGGCTATTTATAGAAATTTTTCGGCGGTATCCGTACAGGAAAAGAACCATAGGCTAAAGAAAAAAAAAAGCGCCGTAATTTTCGAATAATTATTAGAAGCTGCAAAGTTCAAAAACAAACTGTGTCAATATTCTGCATGGGCTATATTATAGAAAAGTGTCGGCGATATCCATACAGAAAAAGCACCACAGGCTCCAGACAAGCTGGCCGTATTTTTCTAATATTAGAGGCTGCAAAATTACATACAAACTGTGGCAATACCCAGATGGATCATCGCCTCATACCGCCTACAGCCTTTAAAGTTTCGTAAGTGGCGTTGTTTCACTTAATTAAACGCGGGCCCAGTTATTTTAAGTAAACGGCTTTTGAAAGTACAGCTTGGATGATCACATCTAACGATCTAAATCTAAATCGGTGTGTTCCGCTGCCAGGATAGGATCAAGGAGTGCTGACGCGTCCTACATTGTCCGTATGAGGTCGACTTGCAAGCGTCAGTATAAGCTTGGTCTCAGTGAACGATCAATGTTTGATTTGGGTGTAGAAAGTGCGAATGCGATTTTCTTGACTTCTTTCCTTCCACTTCTCTTCGTGGTGGTAATACGATCATCATCATCATCATCATCATCATCATCATCATCCATCATCATCATCATCATCATCAACATCATCATTGTTGTATTTTTCTCCTGCTATGTCGCTCTCTCGGTGCACTCGCAGAGAAGACACGGGATACACCAGGATACAACTCCAATACTTTATTAACAGAAGATGCGTGGAGAACAAACTCATGAAATAGGAGAAGAACCCAGAACGCCGTGCAGGGCTGCTTATATACTAAACAGGTCAGATCTAGAACATTCCTCAACTTACTGGCAAGCTCGGAATCTTTCCAAGGTTACGTAATCTACTGACGTTACTGCACCAGCATACTCTGGGATGGTCTAGAAATTTCCATCGAAATGCAGTGACTTTTCGCGATCTCTACAACAATCATCATCATCATCATCTATTACATCGTACTACTTTCTTGAATGCCGAGAAGTGGTTGCTCCATGACGCAGATCCGTCCCTGTGCTTTAGCAAAGGAGCAAATACGAGTCGGTATTCAACCAAGTTATGTGGTGTAATGGCTTTGCCATCCGTTTAGATACGCTTACCGTGTATTTGTACCGTGTTTGTCAGTTTGTGTGTGTGTGTGTGTGGGGAGCCGGGGTGGTCGAATGGTAGAGCGTTGGACTTCTAATGCTCGGGTCGTGAGTTCGATCCCGGCTGGGGCCAAATATTTGTGCTGGCTTTTTCATCGTTGCCCCGTCTTTGATATCACCCTATGTGGTGGAAAAGGACGTTAAAACCCCCAAACACCCACCCTTGTCAGTTTGTGTGGCGCATTTGAGTTTGTTGGACGATGCAGACGATTTTCGGGCAGACAGGGCTGATTGCAATGCACATTCGTCCGCTTAAAAAAGGTCCCCTTGTTATAACAACAAGAAATGCCAGTTCAATCAAAAACCACAAACCATTTCTACATGTTAATGGGTAGCACAAACCAAAATGGTTAAAACGTTGTAAAATTGAACAAAAAGATGTCTTTTCTTCAAAAAAGTGAAGAAAAAACAAAAAACAAAAACAAAAACACTGGAAGGCGAAACGAAACTGACTCGATCGACAAACAAAAGCCACTGTCGCTCAAAGAGCGGGAACTGGGTTAAACCGGTTTTCAGTGCGAAGCGCGGCCAGCGTAAAAGTGTATTTTCTTCGCGGGAACAGGCTTTTTGTGCATGTTTACAGTGACTTGAAACGTTCACAGACAAAGGCTGGCCCTGTTAACAGCGAAGTCAGTTCGCAACATCGGTGTTGTTGTCGTTTCGGTAAGCTGGTTAGTCACGAAGTCTTGATTCATCAGATGCCAGCAGACGACACGACGCGCGTGTTTGTCTTTTCGTTCCCTGCAACGTTTTTCGTGTCCCAAAAAAGCCGTAGTGGATGTCAGCAAATTGATTATTTTAAGCGAATACTGCGTTTGTTTTAGTGAATTATGAATGTTCTCTGCGTTGTCGTGGTATAAACAGACCAAAACAGTGACGTGACACGGGAACGAGGCTGACGGACCCACTCAGCTTTGCCCTCAGCGTTTTTCCATTATTTATGTTGAAAGTGACAATGACTTGAGTACGCAGTGGCTGTTAGGTAACGCTGTCTCCAAATTTGACGCCAAAGAACGAGTTTATTAATTAAGGTGTAGTCACGGAATATCTGATCGTTGGTGGCGAAAACAAAAGAAGCTTGCGCATATTTTCATGTTCCACTCGAAACATGTCTTTGGCATACGAGCGGACGCGATTACTGATGTACACAGTGTGTGTAAATAAAAATCAAGAAATTCAAGCAAAGCAACTTTTATTGTTAGCGCCCTGAGTTATTTTATATCGTCTCTGTCTCCAATACATAAAAGCGCGATTTTTCCGCCATCTTGAGTAAGGTTGGCTGCTAGCAGTCCTGTAGTCCATGGGCAGAAGTCAAGCGGGGCAAAAACAAAAAACAAAAAAAAACCGCATTGTCAGCTTAGTAATATCCAGAAAGTTTGGCCCTGTTTCGCTTACTCCACTAATGATGGCGATCAAAGTTTGGCGCTGGATTGTACTCGGCTGAAGGAAAGTAGTAGACAGAGATTCATGCGGGACGTAGAGAGGTAGGGCCTCCACTCGATGTGGACAAAATGATCACAAAGCGGTTATGTCCACTAACACCCACCCACCGCATTAACGGTTCGATTTGACGCAGAGGGTTTGTTTTGCGGAACAAGTGGGTCGAACCTTAATATTGCTGTAAACCTTTCGACACGCGATGCAACAAGACGTCACTTAGTTAGCTCCGTGAGACAGGGGGAGTGCTCTATTGTTTTGTACATGCACTAGACACCTCTACTCTCGTTTCACCAGGCCGACAGTGGGAGAAAGTTCGGTTAAGGAGCCCGTGGATCTGTTTCTCGTGCGTTGTATGTATACCAGAAAATCCCGTCGATATTTCGCATAAAGTAAATTCGTAGAACGAAGTCAGCGGCCACGTGATTTCACCTCGCCAGGCCCCTGAGCACATTTGCACCCCCGCCCTCTCGCGTTGCAGGGATACAGTTTATGCCGAAATATCGACGGAATTGACTGGTATACATTTGCACCCCCCGCCCTCTCGCGTTGCAGGGATACAGTTTATGCCGAAATATCGACGGAATTATCTGGTATACATTTGCACCCCCCGCCCTCCCGCGTTGCAGGGATACAGTTTATGCCGAAATATCGACGGAATTGACTGGCATACATTTGCACCCCCTCAGTAACGGCCAACTGAGCCGTAATAGAAGGAAAGGTTCTTCGCCCCGAGTGGGACTCGAACCTGACCTCTCGCACTGGTGGCGAAGTCTCTTAAACGGCCACTAGACTACCGACCACTACTCCGCTTCAGGAGTGCAGAACAGATTGTTCCCAACCGATAGCACCGAGCGTTTCCAACGGCCTTCAGTCTGTCAGCGTGAAGGGTAGGGGTGGGTGTTTGGGGGTTTAACGTCCTTTTCCACCACATAGGGGTGATATCAAAGACGGGGCCACGATGAAAAAGCCAGCACAAATATTTGGCCCGAGCCGGGATCGAACTCACGACCCGAGCATTAGAAGTCCAACGCTCTACCATTCGACCACCCCGGCTCCCCGTCAGCGTGAAACTGAGAAGGGGGCCGTTATCCACAAAGGCGACTTTGGCTATCGCGTTACTTCAACGCAAAGGCGTATGCACACCACAGACGTATAGAGATAGACGCACCGCGGTGCCGGAAAAGTGACGCCGCCGCGTGCCATGTTGCTAGTACCTGGAAGTGCCAGCTGTTTACATAGCGCGCATAGCACTGGCCAGACGCTATCAGCTGTTTACATAGCGCGCATAGCATTGGTCCGCTTTATCTTACGTCACATTTCTGATGACGTCTTTCTAAAGAACTTTGTATTTCGAACGAGGCGTCCTATACACAGAGCCTGTGAGTTCTGGTATTAGTAAGATGGCCGCCGCGGCGATAGCGACACTCGCAAGCAGCGTTGGCAGCGTGCGGCGGTGCGTCTATCTCTTTACGTCTGTGATGCACACTCGTATTTTCAACATGATATGGCCATAGACATACATAAAGAGACAGGAAGCTGGTTCTTACAGCCACCTACATCTTTTGCTACCCTAAGAACCAGGTCGCTGTTAAAGTTTCAAATAACACAACTATGAGCCCTCCATCTGCCTCTAAACGACCACTCAGCGCTTGGAAACGAGGTATCCAGCAACAGGAAACAAGCATTGTTCATACTCTGACACCTACACGTTCCAGATTCCCTCCTGCAGAACTTAATCGTTCGGTCAGCGCTGCGTTCCTTCCGTTACCAGACCCCTGTTACTTGGAATCAGCTCCCTCTTACAATCAGAAACAGTTCAAACAAGGAAACCTTCAAGTCCCGACTGAAAACCCACCTCTTCACCCTCTCATAGCCGTGCCATGTTGTTGTTCTGCTGGTGTGAGTGTGTGTGTGCGCGCAAGGAACGTGTGTGTGTGTGTGTGTGCGCGTGTGCGCGCGCGCGCGTGCGTGCGTGCGTGCGTGCATGCGTGTGTGTGTGTGTGTGTGTGTGTGTGTGTGTGTGTGTGGATATGAGTTTTTATTAGTTTTTATCTGTTTTTTCGGTTTTACCTGTCTTTGTTTCATCTGTCCTTTGCGCTTTTTATGTCTTAATATGAATAAAGATCCCTACATGGTCCAACCCTTGTCGTGGGGTAGTGGCTTCTGTACCTCAATGACCCAGAGAGCTACGCCAGCGGGAGCACATGCTCCTGGCAGGGTCACCCAAGCTGGAAAGGTCGAAGGGTAGAGGTCAGACGAATGTGGACCACCTCTCCAAGAGGCTAAACGGGTTTGCGTAGGGTTAACAACCCTACCTGTAAAAAAACATAACGTTACAGAAGCATCGACAGCAACAAACCAAAACATTCACCTGGGCAAGGAAGGGTCTCCATCCCGGAGACCTATGACGCATTGCAGTGAAAGCCGAAAGGAAGCTGCAAGGCCGACCCCCCTTCTAACACCCAGGACAACGACGAGAGTAGCCACATGGAACATCAGGACAATGTATGAAGTAGGAAGGACCATACAAGTAGCAAGAGAGATGAAGAACTACAAGATAGGAGTACTGGGACTGAGTGAGACAAGGTGGCTACAGACAGGACAGCTGAGATTTTCATCGGGAGAGCAATTGCTGTACTCGGGACACACAGAGGATGGAGCCCCCCACACTGAGGGCGTGGCCCTGATGCTGGCACCGGAGGCACAGCGGGCACTCATCGGCTGGGAACCTGTCAACTCCCGCATCATCACAGCCAAATTCATCACCAAGAAGAAAGACATCAAGCTAAACATCATCCAGTGCTACGCTCCCACCAATGATGCGGAAGAGGAGAAAAAAGATGACTTCTACCAACAACTGCAAACAGTGATAGATAGAGGAGGAGCCAAGGACATGACCATACTGATGGGAGACTTCAACGCCAAGATTGGATCAGACAACACAGGCTATGAGAACACCATGGGAACACACGGACTGGGACAGATGAACGAAAATGGCGAGCGCTTTGCAGACTTTTGTGCCCTGAACCAGCTAGTGATAGGAGGCAGCATCTTCCCACACAAGCGCATCCACAAGGCCACATGGAGATCGCCGGACCATGTCACGGAGAACCAGATTGATCACATCTGCATCAGCCGGAAGTTCAGGAGATCGTGGCGAGATGTGCGCGTGATGAGGGGTGCCGATGTATCATCAGACCACCACCTTCTTGCAGCAACACTGAGACTTCGCCTTAAGAGACACACCAACGCCAACAACACACGGACCAAGTACAACGTTGGCCTACTCAGGAACACAGAGACACAAGCAGCATTCCGGATCAGCCTTTCCAACAGGTTCCAGCCACTGCAAGACCTGATAGAAGACAGTGGAATGGATATCGAGACACAGTGGGAACACAGCAAGAAACTCTGGCACGACACATGCGAAGAGGTCCTTGGCAAGAGAAAGACCCAACACAAGGAATGGATCTCTGCTGATACCATCCAGAAGCTGGAAGTTAGGAAAAAGAAGAAAACTGCACTGAACACGAGCCGAACAAGAAGAGCTAAGGCAAAGGCACAGGAAGAATACACAGCAGCTGACAGAGAAGTGAAGAGGAGCACCAGAAAGGACAAGAGGGACTACATTGACAACCTGGCCAATCAAGCAGAGGAAGCAGCCGGACAAGGGAACCTAAAAGACCTGTACCAGGTGACCAAGAAGCTCGCGGGCAAATTTCAGCAGACAGACAAACCAGTGAAGGACAAGAACGGGCATCCACTGACAACAACTGAGGAACAGCTGAAGCGATGGGCGGAACACTTCGGGGAGCTGTTAAATCGCCCCATCCCTGAAACACCACCAGACATCCCGCCAGCTGAGACAGAACTACCCATCAACTGCGACAAGCCCTCTAAGGCGGAGATCAGGAAAGCCATCATGACACTGAGAAATGGGAAAGCTGCAGGGCCGGACGAGATACCAGCAGAAGCCATCAAAGCAGACACAGAGACAGCCGTCAACATGCTGCACAGCCTACTCAGCAAGATCTGGGAGAAGGAAGAGGTGCCAGCCCAGTGGAAAGAAGGGATCGTCATCAAGCTGCCAAAGAAAGGGGACCTCAGGGACTGCAGCAACTACCGAGGGATCATGCTCCTGTCAGTGCCAGGCAAAGTTCTCAACAGAATTCTACTGGAGAGGATGAGGGAGGCAGTCGACCCTATGCTCCGAGACCAGCAGGCGGGCTTTCGCAGGAACAGGTCCTGCGCTGACCAGATTGCCAGCCTACGCATCATCGTTGAGCAGTCACTGGAGTGGAACTCCCCCCTCTACATCAACTTCATAGACTATGAGAAGGCCTTCGACAGTGTAGACAGAGAGGCGCTGTGGAAGCTGCTAAGGCACTATGGAGTTCCTGGGAAGATCATCTCCCTGATCCAGTGCACCTACAAAGACATGAGCTGCAGGATTGCCCATGCCGGCCAGTTGTCAGAAAGCTTCGAGGTGAAGACCGGAGTCCGCCAGGGATGCCTGTTGTCCCCGTTCCTCTTCCTCCTGGTCATCGACTGGATCACTCTGGACGCAGCTGGATGACCTCGACTTTGCGGACGACCTGGCGCTCCTGTCTCACAGCCACAGCCAGATGCAGGACAAGACTACATGCCTGGAAGCCACATCAGCCGGAACAGGGCTCAAGATCAACAGGAAGAAAACCGAGCTGATGAAGATCAACACCACTGCCAACACACCAGTCACAGTCGGTGGAGAGCCCATCAGGGAGGTAGAGTCTTTCGTCTACCTGGGGAGTGTGGTTGATGGACAGGGAGGCACAGACCGAGACGTCACAGCCAGAATCGGCAAGGCAAGAGCAGCAATGGTCATGCTGAAGAACATCTGGGCATCCAAAGTTGTCAGCATAAGAACCAAACTTCGCATCTTCAACTCCAACGTGAAGTCAGTTCTGCTCTACGGATGCGAAACATGGAGGACAACGAAGACGATGCAGCAGAAGATCCAGACATTTCTCAACACCTGTCTGAGGCGCATCTTCAACATCCGTTGGCCAGAGAAGATCCGTAACGAAGAGCTGTGGGAGCGAGCAGGGCAGGAACCAGCGGCCAAGCAGATCCTGCGGAGGAAGTGGGGCTGGATTGGACACACCCTCAGGAAGCCAGCATCCAGCACCACACGCCAAGCCCTGACATGGAACCCACAGGGGAAAAGGAAGAGAGGCCGGCCTCGCAACAGCTGGAGGCGGGACACTGAGGCAGAGTTATATAAGCAGGGGACCAACTGGACTGGAGTGGCAAGAATAGCCCAGAACAGAGTGCGATGGCGAAGGGTTGTCGATGGCCTATGCTCCACGTGGAGCCAGGGGCCTAAGTAATGAATAAAGATGTATTTTATGTAAAGCGCCTAGAGCTTAGATAAGGTTAGGCGCTATATAAATATTCTATTATTATTATTATTATTATTATTATTATTATTGCTCTAAACAAAATACCTAAGTGCCTTTGTTTCCTGTCTCTCTCTCTCTCTCTTTATATATGTCTCTGATATAGCTGAGAGCAATAAGGTGAGCCGGGATTGCCGAATGGTAGTGTTGGACTCCCAATGTTCCGGTCGTGAGTTCGAATCCCGGCTGGGGCCAAATATTTGTGCTGGCCTTTTGATCGTTGCCCCATCTTTAATATCACCCTTACGTGGTAGAAAAAGGACGTTTAACTCGTCAACATCCCACCCAACCCCACCACGCTAAGAGCAATAAAGGTCCACACTTTCACAGCGGAGTAATACGGAAAATAATCGCGTCCATTGTCATTACAACAGTTTAGTGCTCAGCCCGGCGAAAAATCCCGTGCTGTCCATTGTCGTAGCACGCGGGGGCACCTCAGATTTGAGCTGGGTTATCGGCGATGAGTTCTGAACTGTACCCCCCCCCTCCCCCGGTTTACCGGTTTATGTACCTTTTCGGGACGTCCGTACTACCTCTAGCTATGGCCCATCAAAGCACTACGGGTCGTAGTCGGCAGATTATTACCGATGTTATCATCATCGTGCTCTAGAACATACTTGGTACATAAGTGCACACACTAAGCGTTCAAAGTATTACTATTTTTTAATGCATACCAATATCTACGCGATTCCCCCGAGAGGAGGTTGGGCAGCTTGCATTCTCACGTACAACGGTAGATACATGATTATTGATACCAAGATTAGTCGTGCTAATGTGCTAAGATTTGACAATCATCAGCGTGTATCGCCGTTTAGTACGTATCGGCAGCATGACGCTTTTTCTGTGACTTCGCGGAAAAAACGCACGCGTTTTTGGTGGATTTCTAAACGCTACAAAGCTACATCAATATCTAAGATCGCTCCTTTGTAATTAATTTTGGCTGCCGATACCTACGTGTAGTCCCTGAATCAGTCATAAATTTACCCTAGCCTCCGTTTATGCATCTTGTGCTAATCATTAGTCTCAGCTTAGTCAAGCTATAGTCTCGGACTTACATCCTAATTCCTTTCCATGCATCAGACCCCTGAATACAATACGCTGCTGTCTGCAAGCTGTGCGAGCCCACAAATCAAATTTGTAAGATTTCAGCACTATGCACTTTTTGCGAGCAGGAGTCGGGTCGTGAGTTCGAATCCCGGCTGGGGCCAAATATTTGTGCTGGGGTTTTCATCGTTGCCCCGTCCTGGATATCACCCGTATGTGGTGGAAAAGGACGTTAAACTCCCAAACATCCATCCACCTCGCAACCTACAGGAGGAAACGACCGCACATAATTATGTTCTTCAAGGATTGCTCATATATTCAGAGATTTTGGGCAGACCTTCTGGGGATGGATCGCTGAGAAGTGTAAACACTGTGTCAATATGTTTGTTGTTGTTGTTTTGGTTGTTACATGTGCACACGCCTTCTGTATTGTATATTGTATCTGTATTGTACTTGTGTTAATGTGAAGTATATATGTATATATTATTAACACACTCTCTCTCTCTCTCTCTCTCTCTCTCTCTCTCTCACACACACACACACACACACACACACACACACACACACACACGCACGCACGCACGCACGCACGCACGCACGCACACACACACACACACACACACACACAGAATTTAAAAAATTCCATCGCTCAGCGATTGACCTCAACGCTAGTCGATTCCTCAGTGTTCGCGCCACAGTCACCTTCAGCCTTTCGTTGACTCAGTGCCACCAGCCCTGTGAGATGCTGTCACTGTGCAGGTCTATAAGTGGTAGGATGGTAGACACTACCAAAAGAGTCCAGAACGATAGCAAAACGGGCCTTTAAAATGAGGTGTTACGGCATGAGGCACCCTTTCGAATTTCCGAGAGTGTCTAGAACGCTACGCCGCAAAGGATTCCGTATTTAAGCGGTCATAAGAAGGTGTCCACTCTAAATAATTTATCAGCTTCGCCCTTCTTCACAATGGCAAAAACATCGAAGAAGCATTGGGAGAGTGGGGGGGGGGGGGGGTGGTAAAGGGGATGGGGGCTGGGCTCAGTTTCTCGGCGAGGCGCAGTGCAGTGATTTTGAATTGTACGTTCGAACCAGACGGACAAAAAAAATTTACGTTAAAGAGGCCAAAAATACGATTTTCGGTGCATACTAACAATTCCTCCGCCCCCCTCCCCATTCCAAATTCCTCCCCTCCCTCCCCTCCCCCTCCCCCATCCTCGAACAAATAACACAACAAAAGAACGATAGTAATAATGATCATGATGAAAATAATGATGATACTGTTAATAATGTGGTTCAGTTTTTAATACATTCATGTTTTCCTTTCGGTAAATTCGGGTTGCTTTTCCCAGGGGGAAGCACGTCGCCACGGTGCAGCGCCATCCATCCATTTTTAGAAGCCGAAAGACCCGGAGAAATATCCGCCATTTTATCAAATTTAAAAAAATAAAAATAAAAACTCCCGAAGTTCGGTTGCATTGTCTGGAGACACTCGCGGTTATTTATGACAAGACTCACGCCGTGTAACCGGTTGTATTGAGAAACGCGCCGCGGCCTTAGTTGTGTTGGTTTCAAAGCACGTAAGACGGTATCTTTATGAAATTTGCTCTCACCCAAGGCCGCGGCGCATTTCTCAACACAACCGGTCATGCGGCGTGAGACTGTCAAGACTGTAATTAAATTCCTGGCGACCAGATGCGCTAACGTGAAAACTGGCACCTTCAGCCTACCCTGGAAGGAACGTCAAAGCTTAAATGGGAGATGCTGACCTCACGTTCCTGTGCCCTAGAAAGTGTTAATCCCTGTGTCCATTTTAAACACCACAGGTCTGTTAACGGTCAGGCCTAATATTATGCTTTTTAAAATTTTCGTTGGCTCGAACAGCCTGCAGACAGCAGTGTACTACATGCAGAGCAAACCTGGTAATTAAAATAACAGTGGACGGAGGGGGGGGGGGGGAGGCCACTAAGGAAGCTCTGACGCTGTTTAGGTTACGTCACTAATATCCTCCGGGGCATGTTGTAAGAATTTCGCTAAATAAAGTACAGATTTAAAAAAAACGAAAAAAAAAATTTGTGTGCAGTGTAAAAAATGGCACACTGGGGCTGTTTGTTGGCTTTGTAAATAACTTTTATACCAGGCAAAATTGAAAACAATGAGAAATGAGCATGGCAATATGGACTATTTGTATTCATGCGTGGCACAAGAGCTGGCACTGAGTCGACAGAGGAATGACGGGGGTAAGTGGTTACTGCTAGTATTGCAAAAAAGTGAAATCAGTAATGGAATTTGTTGAAATTTACCCTACACAGCCTATATTAGAGTGCTCTCCTTGTATGAATATGACATTGAAACTGCCTGTTAAACCAGCCGAGTCATCGCTTTCGCTCCAAGCAAGACCTTATAGTATTTGGGCAATATTATGGCGAGCCTTCGAAGTGTTCTGTTATACCTTCACAACAGTGGCTGGTTTTGAAAAGCGGGTCTAGCAGAGTAATATGACTTTCTTTCGCCTAAAGCCTCTGCACACCAGTAGGAGCCACTTCAAGCCACTAAATTACGCAAGGCGTGGGCCTTCGCCGCTAGGCGCGAGACCGCTTCAGATTGCGTAATAGTGGCTTTAAGTGGCCTCTAGTGATCTGAAGATTTCAAGTAAAAAATGCGATTTTTTTCATGGGCTTTTAAGAGTTAAAGGTGGGTAAGGGTGGGTGGGTGTTTGGGGGTTTAACGTCCTTTTCCACCACATACGGGTGATATCAAAGACGGGGCACAGATGAAAAAGCCAGCACAAATATTTGGCCCTAGCCGGGATTCGACTGAACTCACGACCCGAGCATTAGAAGTCCAACGCTCTACAAATCGGCCACCCCGGCTCACCCGTAAGAGTTAAAGAAACAAAGAAAGTGTACACTTTACCTTGTCCGAGCCTCATGCCGAACAGCCCGTCCACGTTGACGGCGGAGTAGTCTTGGGAGAAAAAGTGGAGCCCGAGCTCAACGGCGTCTACCATTTTCTTCAGGAGTCTGTCGTCTTCCCCACGCCGTGCACGACAGGTCGCGTTGTCCACGAACCAGCACCCGACGAAGAAAACGACCAACATTCCGTAGCAGCGAAAGGACGATTGTGATGAAGCCATTTTACAAGCTAAGTCGAAAGTTTTTAATGTGCCTTACTACGGTATTTGTTGTGCAGCCTACTAACCGAGCCTTAATCTTTGATGTTACGACCGCTTTTCGCGAAGTTTCTAACTGTTATATACGCTTTATCTTTCCAAAGTAGAGTTTGGAAGTATCGGATTTCTTTCCTCTCTACACGACTGCCATTGGTGGTCGCACGACCATCTAGTCTATCACTGCCCGAGGCCCTGTCCTAACGTAGCAAACACGTTCCACTTACGACAAGACATTTATACCAAAAACGGGCTCAAAGATAAGGAGGCTCGCGCTACGCTATCTTCCCGCGGATTGGCACGCGCGCACGCACATTCAAAGACACGTACTGACGCTGAAAGTGGCATGCTCGCTGTCGCCAAAGACCCTACATTACTTAGGGTCTTTGCTGTCGCATATATTCAGTGTAGTGTATTGTTCGGCGACTGACGCACGGCGCACGACTGAGGTGCCTTGTCCGCAACGATGAATGAAACTATAGGCGGGCGTTTCTTTCAGGCGCTATGCCGCTCCAAATCGGCGGGTAGGTGGGTGGGTGTTTGGGAATTTGACGTCTGTTTCCACCACGTATGGGTGATACATGTATATATATAAAAATAAAAAAAACGGGGCAACGAGAAAAACGCCAGCACAAGTATTTTGGCCCCAGCCCGGATTCAAACTCACGACCCGAGCATTGAAAGTCCAACGCTCTACCATTCGGCTATCCCGCCCCCCCCCCCCCTCCGACCCCCCCACGCCAAAGCACCACGTTTTTCCAAACTCAAACCGCCACAGCAACGGGAAAACGCTTTGGATTTTCAGTTGTCGTATACACAGACTGATAGGGACCGTTTATCAGCCGGAGAGCGCCTTGTACTAATACCGGGACGTCTCTCCAATCTAAAGACGTGTGTATAGGCTCGTCTTTTTAAATAACGGCTTTAAGTGAGAGCAAGCGTCGTCCAAACTTTTGAAGCAACATAGCAACAGAAAAAGGTCGTCCCTTTTTACACACACACACACACACACACACACACACACACACACACACACACACACACACACACACACACACACACGCACGCACGCACGCACGCACGCACACACACACACACACACACACACACACACACACACACACACACACACACACACACACATATGGTCGCCAAAACTGGTATGCAACTAACCCGGTCAGGTCGCGGGCATCGGATTTTGTTTATTTTATTTTATTTTATTTATTTATGGGGGGGGGGGGGGTATGTCACGGGGTCTAATCAAAATGGACGCGAGTGTTTCCGGTGTTACTCCGCTTCAAAAGTTACGGCGACAATTTGTCTCACTTTAAAGCCGAGACAACGAAAGAAGACTGTACTGTTTACTGATGGCGGCTGCTACAATTTTTCACCGCCGCAAGATCGTAAATCAACGCTTGAAGCACTTATCTACCCGCGCGTAAAGAACTTTTAAACAGTAAGATGTATTCCTTTTCAGGTTAATCTTCGTTTCAGTTTTGCTTTGTTGCTCCCTGCTGCACGAACTTGGATGCGCCACGGACAGAAGATTTCCAACCGGGATTTCCCAACAGTGTGCAACAAACTCTAGTCTAGATGGTGGGTGGGTGGGTGTTTGTGGGTTTAACGTCCTTTTCCACCACGTAAGGGTGATATCAGAGACAGGGCAACGAAAAAAAAAAAAAAAAGGCTAGCACAAATATTTGGCTCCAGACGGGATTCGAACTCACCACCAAAGCACTGAGAGTCCAACGCTCCAGATTATTGCCTGCATGAGTTGTCCCCCGTGCATGCCCAGAAACGCAGCATGCATGTATTTTTCGTGGCAACTTTGTGTTCTGCCGCGAAAAATGCGTACTTGTTGCGGCAAGGGAGACAACTCATGCAGGCAATAATCTCTGAACAGACTGAAAATGTACTGTGCTGGTGAATGCGACAGAACTCACCGCTTCTGTGCTCACTGTGAAATACCACGTTGACCACAAAGTTGTTCGGAACTGTCCACGTTCCTTGTCACCGAGTATTTTTGTTGTTTTCCTTCTCAGGTATCATTTATCTCGGCGCAGGTCTCAGCTAGCCAATTTTGGCTCAGTGCAGAGGGAAATAGTAGTGAAACCCGATGGTACGGAGTTGACTGAACGCCGGTAGATGGGGTGGAACGCGTATGGGCTTTCCCGAGCGGAAAGATACCATCTTTGGACTGAACGTATATCTTGGCGTAGGCCAGACTGAGGAGCAAATCTGTATTGTAAAGAAGTAGTTCTCGCGGTCCGGGGCGTCTCCGCTGCGCTCTTCAGTCTTCGTCGGGTGTGACCTTTTCTATTATTCACGCGAAAATCAGTCACAATTCTTTCTGTCTTCTGTGTTCGCGTACCAGCAAAACAAAGAATAAAAAAAACAAAAAAAAAGAAAAAAAAAACAAAAAAAACTCTCTCTTGCTTCCTACTTCTTCTTCGTTTTGTTTCTTTCTTTTTCTTTTTTAAACAGGTTTCCACCTACGTTTTCTCTAATTTTTTTCTCTCTCTTTTCTATAAGATCTCCCCTGTCGCTAGCCAGGATCACCCATGCATGTTCTTGGCCTCCACAACCTCCACCCTGACTCCCGTGTCGCATGATAAAACAAAACATGATCGATGAAAAAGACCTGGGCCCGTATGTAAAACTCGAGGTTAATTTAACCCACGACTACGGGCCTTACCCAGACTAGGACAAAAGAAACTCAAAGACAAAATCAAATTTAAAAAAAGGAAGCGAAGAAAGACAGACAAAAATCATTCTATAACGGCATAGAAACCTTGCTGGAATAGACAGAAAATGTAACCCAAAAGCTAGTTTAGTTCGAGGTTAGACTCTAACCCGGGGCTAAACTCCCTAACCCCGACTTTTACATGCGGACCCTGTGCCGTGAACGGAAGATTCGCCTTTCGGAAGTTCAGATCGGCCAGTTTCATTTTCTTCCACGCGAGAGTTCAACATACGGTAAAGTCAATATGAATTCACTGCCGGGATTTTTTTGTTTGTTGTTGTTTTGGAAATTTGTTAAGACCCTGCCCACAAAGTGGAAAAGAGGGTTATTGCGATCAACTGCGTACGTCTGTGTGTACGTGTGTATTTCTGCAGAATATCTCAAGAACGGGAGAACCAATTATTATCGGACTCTAAAGAAGCCTATAAATTTTGTTTTGCTTAACCTTGAACACGGTTTCGCAAAACCAGCCTGTGTCTGCCGTAGTTCAGGCAGCTTACGGGAGGCAAATACGCTCAGTTGAAGGCATGAGGAGTTCCTTCTCTTCTCTTCTGTAGCTGACCCAGCGGCCAGTACCTTCTGGTCAGCCACAGCACGGGGAGCGGGGACGGAGGGTCTTTATATGAGAAACACTGATGGGTAAGAAATTTTAGGGGAAAAAAAACATTTTAGAGTAAAAACTACGGCTGTTCCTTCAAAACACATCACCCGATAGTGCTACTTTATAAAGAATAGCAAAGAGAGGGCTGGACAGCCGCTAGGAATGGAAAATGTCTGGGCAGGGGCTTTAATTTCTACCGCCTCGGCGTGGCCTTGTTGTCTTTTTTTTATATTAAAAAAATGTCGACCAAATTTTTCTTGTTCTGTTTGGTGTTTTCTTAGTCTATTAGCTGGCCAGCGTCAGTGTTTGTTCTCTTCGTTTATTTGGTGTGATTGAACACGGTTACCAATTAGTCTCTCTCTCTCTCTCTCTCTCTCTCTCTTACACACACACACACACACACACACACACACACACACACACACACACACACACACACACACACACACACACACACACACACACACGCACGCACGCACACACGCACGCTCGCACGCGCACACACACACACACACACACACACACACACACACACACACACACACACACACACGCACGCACGCACGCACGCACGCACGCACGCACGCACGCACACACACACACACACACACACACACACACACACACACGTTTGCCATAATTCTTCATCATAATGTCTGTTTGCTACAATACACTTCACTGTGCCGTCCGCGTTGCTTTTGCCCAAACCAGGTCACTTGCTGGACTCTGCAATCTTTTTCTTTTCGGTCATATATATAGCAATTACCTACCGTGGAGTGAGTGAGTGAGTGAGTGAGTGAGTGAGTGAGTGAGTGAGTGAGTGAGTGAGTGAGTGAGTGAGTGAGTGAGTTTTTAGGGCTTAACGCCTTGCGTACAGTGAAAAAAGTAAAATAAGGATAAATGTGGGCCTGCAACACCACATACCGACACACACACACGGGGTGGGGTGGGTGTTTGGGAGTTTAACGCCCTTTTCCACCACATAAGGGTGATAACAAAGACGGGGCAACGAGAAAAAAAAGGCCAGCACAAATAGGCCGGCGGGATTCGAACTCACGACCCGAGCATTGAAAGTCCAGCGCTCTACCATTCGCCCCCCCCCCCCCACACACACACACACGGACACAAACATTATCACAGTTAAACGAAATCAGGAGAGAGAGAGAGAGTGTGTGTGTGTGTGTGTGTGTGTGTGTGTGTGTGTGTGTGTGTGTGTGTGTGTGTGTGTGTGTGTGTGTGTGTGTGTGTGTGTGTGTGTGTGTGCGTGTGTGTGTGTGTCAGTGTGTGTGTTTAAGACTGAGTTTGAGTCCTAGGTAGGCCCGACAGTCCACGCCGTGTATGCGTGTGTACACCGGCTTAAGGTTCGGGAAGAGGCTGTCAATCAAGTGGGCTTAAAATACAGATTTTGTTTTCTCTTTCTGTTTTTTATTGGTGGGTTGAGGTGGGACACAGATGAATATCCTGCCACAGAGAAGATTTTTACTGTTATGTTTAATCGTCGAGCCGACGAAAATTCAAATACTTCTATACTCAGCGGTTGACCGTGCCGCAACCCATCCTAACTGACTGCCTGGCAAAAGGGTCGCGTAAAAGCCTTCTGTTGGCTCAGTGCCAGCGAGATGCTGTCGCTGTGCAGGTGTTCAAGTGGTATGACGTCAGACGCTACCAAAAGAGCTCAGAGTGATTTGTCAGCAAAGAATTGCAGGGTGATGGACCTTTCAGCGTTTAATGTCCGTCAGACGGAAAGACGCCGTTAATGAAAAGTCTCTACCTAGGAACATTTGCGTCTGCTTTCCCTAATAATGCCCGCACCGTGGGCTCCCTCAGCAGAACGACAATAGCTATGAGTTTCCGCTTGTTGATTTGGACCTGCCGTAATGAAACGACTGAATTGACATTGTCCACTTGAGTGAGTCGTCAAGCGATGCAGAGAAAGACCAAGTCAGTAACGGTAGCACCCCCCATCCCTTTGTGTGTGTGTGTGTGTGTGTGTGTGTGTGTGTGTGTGTGTGTGTGTGTGTGTGTGTGTGTGTGTGTGTGTGTGTGTGTGTGTGTGTGTGTGTGTGTGTGTGTGTCTCAGTTTGTGTGCTGCGAATCGCGATTTTTTTATTTTTTTATTTTTGGTCTTTCTGTACATCAGACCACGTATCCTCTCTCTCTCTCTCTCTCTCTCTCTCTCTCGGAGGAGCCGGGGTGGCCGAATGATAGAGCGTTGGACTTCTAATGCTCGGGTCGTGAGTTCGTATCACGGCTGGGGCCAAATATTTAATTGTGCTGGCTTTTTCATCGTTGAACCGTCTTTGATATCACCTGTATGTGGTGGAAAAGGACGTTAAACCCCCAAACACCCACCCACCCACCCACTCTCTCTCTCTCTCTCTCTCTCTCAGTGTAAATCTTATCGTCAAGTTATGCGATCAAACAATGGCTGACAGGCATAAATACAATGCTGGTTTAGATTAAGAACGCACCAGTCTTCCATTTAGTTTGGTTGCAGACAAAAAGCAAAGATCTGCTATGCAATAGTCTTTGGGCAAACCACACAAATCTGTCCTATCCTGTAACTCAACAAGAAAGCCTCTTGAAAACTCAACATGCCATTGCAGACAAACGTCATCACAGACATGTACGTCAGCTATGACGTCATTAGTACGTGTTTTGTCTGGCGCGACAGAATTCCCTGTTGCCGCGCCACGAAGATCAAAATGGTGCATTTCCTTTTGATTAGAAGCGGGTGGCGGCAACTACTTCACTGAGGATTAAAAACAAAATCTCTCTTGGAGCCACGGTTCAGCACACTTTACGTTTGTTCAACGAACTGGAACTGGAAAGATGGCGGAGGAGCATATTAACTGGACCTGGAGCAAAGCTTCGATCAAAGAGAGGGAGCGGATGTTTGGCATCGAGTATCCGAATTACAATGAAGTGGGACTGATTTTACCGCCCGGCTCCAAATACTCGCATCACACGACGCTCGCCAAATACAGCTGCTTTCTGCCGTTTGTGAGTGTTATGGTTAACAGGTGTGCAGGGTAACCATCCCACGTCCATCTTTCGAAGAAGAGTTAGTAGGTTGTGGCCGGTGGCGTCGGAAAAAAAATAATAAAAATGTCGCACGCACTAGAGTGAATAGCAGGATGGAGGTTTGTTCGTAAGCGTAGCTCTTAGAAGCAGCAGGCTTTCACAGCTTTGTACTCCAACCGTGCGGCGCCTTGAGTGTACGGGTATGTGACGTGTATGTGTGGCGTGGAGAACCATACCATACCATACCATACCATACCATACCATACCATACCATACCATACCATCGTTTTCTGACTTTTATGGCATACTGTGCGTACCGAGGAATTTTTTTTATACACTTTTTTTTCTTTTTTATGCGGCGAGGTATGAACAGTTACTTTGCAAAGAGCGTTTCTCATTGTTCGTTCAGATGCATGTAGTTCACCATCATGGTACGACATATCGAGGTACAATCCACCTGTAGGTATGCATATACAGTATATGCGCAAGGCAGTCAGCACCAGGCTGGGAGCCGGTGTAGCCGAATGGTAGAGAGCTGGACTCTCAATGCTCGGGTCGTGAGTTCGAATCCCGGTGGGGCCAAATATTTGTGCAGGCCTTTTTCTCGTTGCTCCGTCTTTGATATCACGCACACGTGGTGGAAAAGGACGTTAAACACTTAAAAACCCACCCACCCAGAACCAGGCTGTTACTTTCAACAAGCGAGGGAAAAAAAATTAAACAGCCTAACACCGGCTGTGTGACGCCTGACCCTAACCAGGTTTCAGTGCGTTTAATTCATTTTTTCCTCTGCGTAGACTCTCTCTCTCTCACACACACACACACACACACACACACACACACACACACACACACACACAAAATGTAAATCATACACACGCACACAGCCAGCTAGTCCGGGCTAACCCATGAGTGTTCGGGGAAGACACATCCTGGGTCAGGGATCCAAGCGAAGAAACTTTTTGGTGGCTACATTTTTTTCGTGGTGGCTATGGCACAGGAAAACGTCAGGCTAATATAAGAAAACTGACAGCGTACCTAAGCTGTACGATGATGTTTATAGCTGAACTTGATTGAAATGTTCACGGCTTCAACCGGCCGTCTGCGGAAGTTAGAATGGGATCCCTTATGGCGCACGGCGAAAACTGAAGGGAATGAACTCATTGTTATTTCAGAGTTATCTTCCATGTTTTAATAATCTCCCAATTGCCCTCACACCAACCCGCGCGCACTTTCCTGCGACATTTTCCACGAAAGGATACTAACACGGATACTTCCTCAATCAGTCTCAATCCGCGTTGTGATTTCTTCGTCGTGGTTGAAGGTAAGCAGTGTGTTTGAGTGTACTGTATTTGAACGTCCATTTTCCCCCTTTATTTCAAAACAATATGATATCTGTCAGTTTAGACAGACTGAGATTGTCGTCTGAGTCCGACAAGGAAGCGTGTGAGCCTACAAGCAAAGTAACGTCGCGTCACTGATACCTTTGTCTTAGCAGCCGACTATTTTAGGACATTGACTAGAGTGGTTTTAGATCTTTAAATGCTAGAACTGAAAAGCCTGCTTCAAGTTTCAAAGAAAGCCTTTACGGATACATGTCTGCAGTTACTAAATTGTGCAGACCAGGCAGGAACCAGATCTATCTATTATCTTGAAATGTTCGCACTCGATCACTCATACCAGTAACATACTGCTCCCGGATTGTACTTCACAATGTCGCTGGTGGCGTTTGTATAACTCAGAATTACTGCATTTCTTGTCTATTGCTTCCTCAGCAAACGTGTAGAACACGTCAGCGACTTTGGCAGGCGAGATTCAATTTTCTCAAAATATGACGTTAGCGAAATATTCAGTGGTTTACTGACCTGGGATATTCTGAATAGTTTCGCAAAGTCGAAGGACGCGGTCTCGCTCCTCACATCAAACAGCAATATTTATCTACTAGTGGTTTTAAGTTTCTATAAATGTTCGTGTGAAAATCTGCTTTAGATTTTCGTATCAACAAGATGGCGGCGCGATCATTACGTAATGGGGATAATCGTGGAATTTTGTTCAATATTCCGGGGAATGGTGCAGAAAGTAAAGATTAGAGTGTGGCAAGATTCGTAGATTTGGACGGCGGTTTTCCTGATTCCTTCGGGCATGTAGAAGAATTGGAAGAAAATGACTCTGATGATGGGAAGGAGGAGGTGATCAATCTACACTAATCAGTCGAGTTCCGGTGGGTGTGGAAGATGTGTACTGTGAAGGGAGTCCAGGAAAGTTGGAGAGGGATGAGTAGAGGCAGTACTGGGAGGCAACGGAGTAAAACTGGAGGGAGAGCTACATTAGATTCTGACTCTCACAGCAGTTTTAATAATCACATACACAAACAGTATCCATTCTACGAAGGTAAGCATGGTCCTACTGTGTTTTCCCCCTGCTGACTGTGACATGATAGACACTTGGGATATTCTTTTCCCTGGACTTTGTCATGTTATTGCAGAGCACTGAACAAACCAGTATGCTAGACAGATAGGTGTGCATTGGTGCAGCAGGAAGTGTGTGTGTGTGTGGGGGGGGGGGGGCTGAAAAGCAGGGCACACTGTGCATTTTGCTGTGGCATTGGTCTGTACATAGGTATTGCAAGTATGATCTCAGGCAGTGTACAGATAGATCTCATGTCAGACTCACCAGCAGCTATTTCAGTAAGCCTGCAGTACAAGTCAGCTGTATACCAAAGTGTTTTGTGTGTGTTTGAACAGTCTATGAAGTACATGTATCATGCAAGATCAGTACAAATGAGGACTGAAGAGAAACCATGCACACCATCACAAAATTGTTTTTTATTTTTTTATTTTTTTACAGATCTGTGGTGTGTGTGTGTGTGTGTGTGTGTGTGTGTGTGTGTTACAACATCACTTTGATCTGCATGTATGCATTTATTTCAGGCCCAGCTCCTGCTCAAAACAACCAGCTCCTGCAAATATGTTTACAAATGTGTCATCATCTGATATCATGTTCAACATGGCGATTATTCAAGTCAACACCAAGTGGTAAGTTTAGTTAGGTCCACTTTTGCTGTTTTGTTTTAATGTTAAAGTTAGCAACAAGCATACGAGACAACCTCTATTGTGTCGAATCCATGTACATGTACTACAAACTAAGAGCAAAGATTACATATTCTTAAACTGGCCTAAATCTGTGTTTAACCGATATGAAATCCCCTCAGAAAGCAATCGCCAGTGATATCCCTGCCTACCATGGGATTTAAACCTGCTGCAGGATCTACAGACTGGGCATCTTGGACACTAAACTTCCCTCATTAAAATTATCTTTTGTTACATAATGGTGATGTCAAAGCCGGTTGTAATAGGACAAGACCTTTTCCAGTATTGACACTAGTGAAATTCAGTCCCAAAATTCCCTCATCTAATCGGACACTTGACGCTAAATTCAAACTGCCATACCCCCGCCCCCACCTTTTTGAAATAAATTTAGTACTAAACTCTGTTTGAAATGTTTGTAGGTGTGCTGGTTGGTTGTATGTTTGTTTGTACTGCTACATTTTCATTTTGAAGGTTATAACACTGAAGCAAAGTAGACACAACATAGTGTGAATCTGACTTGGCTAGGGCTGAAGGAACAGTGAGAATCTAAAGAATATATTTCAGGTATACATTTTCTGTTATCTGTAGTTTGCTAGTTGTCCAAGCACTTGTTTCACTGTTGTAACATTAGAAAGAAATGGTATTTAGTTTTGTTTTTGTTTTTACCATGACACGTCATTACTGTATGGTCAGTCCTAAATCTGATCAGTTTCCATGTGCTGTCATGTTTCCAACCTGAATGGTAAACTTTGTCCCCACTGGCCAAAATGTTTGTGTTGTAACTGATCAACATGTGTCTAGAAATAAATGTACAAAAGGAAACGTTTGATAATGTGTGACCTTCCAAGTGAATGTGTGACCTTCCAATGTGTGTCCTAATCACAAGGCTGATAAATTTCAACATACACTACCTGAACATTAAGTCTTTCGGTGTTTCTCATTCAGTGTGTGTGTGTGTGTGTGTGTGTGTGTGTGTGTGAAAATTAAACAGTACAAGTAATACTAAAATATAAATAAAAATACGGTTGGTGTGCCCATGTATGCATTTTTGTTTGCAGTACAACAGACCTAGTTGTATATGAATTAAAATATACCATGTGTACTATCTGCCAAACATTAAAAAAAAAGTCTTAAATAAAATTGGACAACCTTCGCCCGTCAGGAATCTGATGTCTGACCATTCCCTGTGTCTGGTCTGACCAACTCAGAGGACAACCAAAAGCCTAATTTACAAAGATCCTCATCCACTCACCAAGCATGTTTCGACTGTCTTATCAGCAGTCCCAAGCACAGACATGAATGCTTTTTAGAAAACATACAACAACAGAGGGAAAACCAAAGATCATCAATACAATTTTATTGATCATCTTCAGCAAACTGGATCATTTCGCTCCAAAGGAAAAAACATTTGAAAAAAAGTGCCCACATACAAACGTAATGCGCATGGTGCCTTTGACGTCAAGAGTCTGACAATGCGAAGTGGCAACATTTTCAGTTTGAACCATGTTGCTGTTTTCCCCGCTCACGCTGCCAAACATGTAATGCTCTTGGTACATTACAGGGACAAAAAAGATGAGAGTCTTGATTTGTATAGGATGGACTTAAATCATCTGTTCAGATTCAACGTTTTCCATTATTAATTACTGTTTTGCGTTTGATTATGCATGCTAGTTTACACCGACCTTGTCCCTGGAAAGCAAAACTGCACGTACAATTTAACACACTGGATTATGTGACGGTGATTTTGTAAAGTTTAAAAAGTACAGCAGCTGTGTAATAGTGCCTGCCGTATTTTACGCTCCGCCCCCTTTTTTCCTTTTATTCTTTCTCCTCACTACCATCCTTCCACGTGAATATGCTTGTCGGCTCACAATCTAGATCTAGAGAGACATAAGTGACATAAACTGACACTCACACATCAGTGATCACATCAAATCAGTGGTAATCAGAAATTTTGTTCAGTCATCAAAGAAAAATCTCGTGTGTTTGTGTAGATCTTTCTGCTATGCGGTTGGGAGGAATCAGCATGCCGGCCTGTCAGATTCGAGGGATCTTGAACTGACTTACGTTTTAGTTGAAAGATCTTTTCGCTGAGTCAGTGAATTTTTTGATTAAGAAAAGCTTGTAGAAAGCAGTACAGGACCTGTGAGATTTTTCAGCCAACTGTTTTTGAGACTGACAAATAGATATTACACCAATTCCTGTTATTCTGTCAGCTTTTGTCTATCTGCCCACCTTTAGAAATCTCCGACTTTTCCCGCGGTTTTCTATTCAGGCACGCATGCGCCGACACCTTGCAAATGGCTGCCAAGCAGACGAACCTCAGCTCGCAGTGTTAGAGTTGGGCATTTTCCACTCAGACAATCATGCACGGTAGCTTGTAAGGCCAAAGTGTATATTTTCATGGAGCGTTATTCAGCGTCACTTGTATCCTATCATTATTTAAATATTGGTCCAGCCACCACAGAGTGTTAAATTTTTTCCTACGCGAAGAGCCATGACCCTCGATTACAGGAGAGGGGAAACCATGACTAACAGCCAGCCAGCCAGCCAGCCAGCCAGACACAGACACACACACACACACACACACACACACCGGCACACACACACACACACACACACACACACACACACACACACACACACACACACACACACACATGTAAATATACACACGCACACTGACATGTGCACCGGCACATATTCAAACGAGTGCGCGCGCGCCAGTCACGGAAGCCGCCTGACAGAAGCGGAAGTAATTTTTAATTCAGTGGCAATTCAATTAAATATAACTAGTCTATATTCCTTCTGGCTCCTCCTCAAACCGGGGGGGGGGGAGGCGGGGGGGGGACCTGAATGGAGACCGTTTAGTGAGATATCATGTGATATGAATTGAGAATGCTGATGTGGAATAAGTGAATTCATCAGCAACACTAAGATATAAACTATTCTGGACACGCTTGCTCACTGAGTTCAGTCCTCCTCAGGCCGGTTCCTTTCACGGTTTCATGCACAGCTGCAGGGTGTGAAAGACCATTGTTCATGTACACACTTACTGTATTATGTATGCAGTTCGTCCCGTTTCATTGGTGATGTCTTTCCAGTTCTATCAGTATTGAAGATGCCTGATCACTGATAACTGGCAGTCAGTAAGAAGACTGAAGCAGCCGAGAAGAAACTGACATGGTGTGAGCAGTATGAATAAAGATGATGATGACGACGACGACGACGACGACGATGATGATGATGATGATGAAGATGATGATGACGACGACTTGATATAGCGCACGGCTCCACCCTAACTGAGTGCTCACGGCGCTTAGGGAGAGGTTTTGAAACTGATGAAAGATAGTATTAAAAAAAACAAAAAAAACTGCAGATGATTACTGGCGCGCGGCACTGAAGAGATGAGTCTTCAGGCGCTTCCGGAATGCGGTAATGCTGACTGCCTCCCTCACTGTCTCAGGGAGAGAGTTCCACAATTTTGGCGCCGCATTTTTGAAGGACCGTGCACGGTGCCTCTTCTTACTGGTGTCGTCAGTTGAAGGGAGCCGCAGACGGAGAGAACTTGCAGACCGCAAGTTGCGCGCTGGCTGGTACACAGGAATCAGTTCCAGTTCAGGTACGTGGGGGCAGTGTTGTGGATGCAGCAGTATGTCAAGGAGAGGACTTTGTGGTCGATGCGCTGCTGCACGGGGAGCCAGTGAAGTACCTTCAGAACCGGGGTGATGTGGTCAGTGACTTTTGTGCGGGAGACAATCAGTCCTAGCAGCCGTGTTCTGGATTTCCGACTTCAAGTTGAAGTCGACTGATCTGTGCAACTGGTAGTCCCCACAGAGCACTGTTGCAATAGTCCACGCTTGGCATCACCAGGGCATGTGCAATGGAGTTGGCAGCCGGCAACGACAGAAATGGCCGCAGTTTCCCAAGTATGCGTAGGAAATAGAAGCAGTTTTTATGTGAGGCTTTACTTTACACCCATTAAAGACATCTGTTAAGATTTCAGGTGAAGGTATACAAGTGGGTTTAGGTCCATCGCTAAAGCTGATTTGCCAGCGTATGGAACCAGTACTCAATCAGCAGTTTTGAGTAGGCGGGTAGTATAGGGGCCGAAGGGGACTTCGCAATTCGGCTGAGCCACCGTGGACACCTAAGCAAGCGCGCCGGCGCAAGAACAGCGGTCGCCTAGCGACTTACCGGAAGTGCAAAGTTGTTTATCTTCCTGTGAAAGCTCGGTTCATCCTTTCGGTATCTTTTTCTGCTCTGCTCTGAAAGTTCTGCTTACACCAAGATGCTCGTACAAGGGAGTACAGAGGAAAAGGCTGAAACTCAAGAGCCACCAGCTACCGCAAAGATCACTAAACTGATACAAGTGAGCGGTTTCTATTCCGTTGCTAAACCTAGCAAAAACTGAACACAGGCACCACGTACACCATTCTCTGCTCGATGTGCAGATACCCTCGTCTGGCACTTACTTCTTCTGGGCGATCTTTCTTTCTTACTTTACGCCCGTGGCTTCTGTCACGTAAACAGGTTTCTCCTGTCGTCTGCTGTCTGCATCGTACAGAAAACATGCCGTGACCAGACTTAAGTTGAGACGTGCAATCCTAACTGCACTCTTGCACTTAAACACGGCACAATAGGCGCCATTTTTCCGAGTGTATGTCAAGTCAGTAATGTTTTATTTTGCAGGTTGTGAAATTGATTGTAAAGCACTACGCTGTAGTGTAGTTGGCTGGGTTTTTGTTGTTGTTTGTTTGTTTGTTTTTTAATAGAAAGTGCATGGTCGGACCTATTTAATTAATTCAAATTAGATGGAAGACATAATTATAGTGTATAAAGGGCACCTGCATGTTTATGACTGTCTAGGATACATATACACCAAATGTGGCTGGCCTGCCAATCTCACTGTATGAATAGTGTACTGTTCAGTGAAAGTAGCTGTTGCTTTTCCCCCAGTAACACTCAGTTGGTATAGGTCGCCTGCAGAAGTATACCAGTCAATTCCATCGATATTTCAGCATAAACAGTCATCCACTAACAGGGGCGACTGTATCCCCGCAATGCGGGAGGGGGTGTAAATGTACTCCGGGGTCTGACGAGATGAAGTCACATGACTTCGTTCTACGAATTTATTTTATGCAAAATATTGACGGCATTGACTGGTATACATTTGCACCCCCTAAAGGGCGAACTATACCAACTAAGCCCCAGTAACCAGCACATACGTTCTGTCTACAGTTACTCTTGTGGCAGGGTCCAACTAACCAACCAACCAACCTATCTTGGGGCGACTCTATAGTCGCTGTGTGTGTCAATCCTAGTCCTGTGTGTCAATAGTCCTATGGTTGATAGTCCTACGGTCGATAGTCCTACACTCAATAGTCGCACCTGTCGATAGTCCAACATTTACTCAGTCTTATTAGTCCTATGAAGTAGTCCTACATGCTGATGGTCCTACTGGAAAAATATAAAGGAGCATAGGACTATCAACACATAGGACTAATGATACGCAGGACTGAGGAGACTTTGAGTAAGTCTAGGACGATCAACACGTAGGACAGTCAACCATGGGACTATAGAGAATTTGGACTATCGACACATAGGACTGTCAGTGTAGGATTAGTGACATGTAGGACAGTTTTCATGTAGGACTAGCAACACGCACCCACCTATCTCTGTACATGGCAGCTTTGTTTTACATGTCATATTTTGACAGATACAGTCACATGGGTAAATTTTTCTTTTCCTTTTTCTCACAGCCTAGGGAACATAAAGCCAAAGTTGTTGTCTGGTGAGTATGTGTGACTGTTTCTGATTTGGTGTAGGTAACACATCTTAGGCCTGAAAAAAAAAAAAACCTGCAACAAAGACTAGGTGTGGAGGGGGTGGTGGAGGGGTGGGGCAGGGGTTGGCAAACTGTTTGCTTGAGATAAACCATATGTACATCAGTATTACTTAAGTGTTGTAAATCGGATTAGTGCTGGCCTGTTTGGTGCAGTGTGACAGTGTGTGTGTGTGTGTGTGTGTGTGCGTGCATGTATGTGTGTGTGTGTGTGTGCATGCCTGAGGGGGTTGGGGTGGGTGTAATTGGTTTTAAAAATCAGTTATCTGTCTTTCAGTTGTTCTATGCATGTTCCGTATCCAATATATTTCCAATGTTCCTCTTAACATTTGTACCCAGAGCGGGTCATGGAAATAAAGACCTAACTTGATCTGATGACATTTTCAGGGCTGACTTGACAGTGGACGACATAGATCGGCTGAATGAATCCCTCAATGTTGACCACAACAAACAGTAAGTTCTGGCTGTAATTTGTTACATCATAGAGCATAACACCAGTTTGCGTGGTACCAGTTGACAAAACTGGTATGTGAAGTACGGTACTCGACACACGCACACCTTGCATCTCACGCATTACAAGTTGCTAAAGCTTGCATTTGATGTACCTTCTTGTATTTCATCGATTACCAGTCACAAAAACTGGTCTGCAACATACCAGGGACACACATTTCAAAATCTTGTATTTCACAGATTACTTGTCACCAGAACTGGTATGCAACATAGGTATGCAACCTGGGACATGCATGCATTTCAAAATCTTGTATTTCATAGACTGCCCATCACCAGAACTGGTATGGAACACAGACGTAAAGAGATAGACGCACTGCCGCACGCTGCCACCGCTGCTTGCGAGTGTTGCTATCGCGGCCATCTTACTAATACCAGAACTCAGAGGCTCTGTGTATAGGCCGCCTCGTTTGAAATACAAAGTTCTTCAGAAAGATGTCATCAGAAATGTGACGTAAGATAAAGCGGACCAATGCTATGCGCACTATGTAAACAGCTGATAGCGTCTGGCCAATGCTATGCGCGCTATGTAAACAGCTGGCACTTCCAGGTACTAGCAACATGGTGCACAGCAGCGTCACTTTTCCGGCACCGCGGTGCGTCTATCTCTATATGTCTGTGGTATGGAATGAACCCGATACGCACATTTTAAGATCATGTATGAAGTATTGAACACTGACTTCATGAACCATGGCATTGTTACCAGTTTTGCAGAATAACTGCACAAGTTGCTTCAGAAGCCTGTATAGCTTTGGTGTATAGCTTTGGTGATAGACTGTCATGTGCTCATTAGCTGGCGTAATAATACAGTGCCCTATTGCCCAAACCATACAACAGCCATAATTACCTTCTGTGTTTGCCGCTCAGAGTGCTGGCAGACATCTTCCGTCTGGATGCCTGGCAGAAGGACTTGAAGCAGGCAATCGTCATGGACATGTATTACTACTCACTGCAGTTTGCACGAGACAACAACTTCACCCGCGAGAAGACATCAGCAGTCTTCTCCATCATAAAGAAAACGCATGAAGTTGCCATGGGTATGCGCTTTTGTTGGACAAGGCCCTGTATGACACTCTTGCCCCCCCCCCCCCCCCATCCCCCTCACACACACACACACACACACAGAGCTGTCTCATTTCTCTGCCTGCTCTTTCTTCTGTGTTCTGTGAGCATCAATCCCCATTCATGGCTGCCAAATTCAGAATAAAGAACATATCTTATCAACATTGAATATTATGTAAAAAGTGCTACATTACTAGTAATGGCAGGAGTTGAAGGGCGGGTGAGGATACGGGCCAGGAGTGTGTGTGTGTGTGTGTGTGTGTGTGTGTGTGTTTGGAGTGGGTGTTGTTATTGGTCTAGCACATCAGTAGATAAGGTGTCATGTGAAATGTACATTGTGTGCCATACACATGGACGCACACAGAGCTGACAATGTCCATTGGCATGTTTTCCTTCACAGAGACGCCCTTTGGGAACCTGGAACACACCTTCAAATTCTTCAAAGAACTACTGCTGTGCCATGCTGTCAACGTAAGTCAGATATTGTTGTCATCGTTAATTTTTTGTAAAACTCCAGTTTGAAAATAGCTAAAATGTCTTTGCTGCCTTTTCTTCTTTGACTGGTTGTGCAACCAACTTGGACTGCCACATAGCTTTAAGTGAAATGTACACATCAACAGATTCACTTTACATGTACTGTGGCTGGAATAAAGTTCATTTGCTGCAAGTGCACAAATATCAGACATTTTTTAATGTGTCGGCAGACCACTGCTAAAATGGCTTGCACATTATCGCACGTGAAACTGTTCATGCAGGGTTGTTGTTTTTTTTTGTTCAGTATTGTTTGGATGCTTGTTTTTGTTTGTTTGTTGTTTTTTCTGTATGTTTTTTTTTATATTTTGTTTTGTTTTGTTTTTCCTAAGCTTCAGACAAACATGTACTAAGATTCAAGCATTCAGATTTCTTTTATTTTAATTCAATTTTTAGCGCCCACCTCACAGTATTGAGCTGTTCAGTGCTGATGAAGTGCGCAAGATCACAGAATACGTCATCAACACGTACTTCCGTCACTTCAAGATGTACAAATATGCCTTCACACCACTGGTAAGATTTTGAAAGACGGCGTTTTTTCCTTCATGTAGATACTGGCTTTGCACATTTTGTGGAATTAGCCACACACACACACACACACACACCACACGAGTGTCCAGCTAACCCTACTTTTTCTTTCTGACCCAGAACAACTGTTCTCAGTACAAAACATTGAGAACATGAAAGACAAGGGTATGGGAGTGTGTGTGTGTGTGGGGGGGGGGGGGGGGGGGGGGGGGGGGCTCAGAAACATACAAAAAGTTAAAATTATAAATAAATGATAAATGAATAAATTTTGAAAATGTAAAGAGATTCCTGACTAACCACCTCATCAGCATACAGGAAATCTATTTTTTTAAAGTTATTAGCGTTATGTTGGAATTATGCTGAAGGCCAGTATCATATTGGGCGCGCAATAGGTGTTGTAGACCAGCTTATCCTTGTTCTGATTTGTCCAGGTACGTCTGGATCTCACCATCAACTACCTCGGGGTGCCTGTGTCACCGGAGCCAACAGAGGGTAAATATGTACACTGCCCAGTTCTGGTACTACCAGAATGTAACCAAAACAGTAACATTACCATTCATATGTATCAAATGCACATTTCAGAAAACGTTTGAAGTTTGAAACTTGCACTCTAGCCATAGACCTCATGATCACTATACATTTTGGATCATGAATTTTGGACGCACAAGTAGCACTTTGTTCATATTTTGTGGGCAGAACAAGAAAAAATCATAACAATGAGATAAGTATTATTATAACCACTATTATTTCCTTCACTGACAGACTATAAAACATTCGACCAATTACAGCCATAGCTTGAACACAACATAATAAAGAGCGCAATTCCTTGGTGCTTCTAAACTTCGCAAAATTAATATGCGACTACATTCTCTTCCTTGGCACTCGTTTTGACGTAATGCAGTGCAACATCTGCTTTCAGCTGGTGATGCGGACGAAGAAACCACTCAAGATGCGGACACCGTCACCGTCGATGATGCAGGAGAGCCTGCTCCATTGGAGGGTGAGGCTGCGGAAGAGCAATCGTCCGACACAGGTTAAAAACATGCCGATCTTCACTGGCTAGACGTCTAGTGCCGATCCTCACCGGCAAGGCTAACGGCTTACCTGCTGCGTGGCTCTGTGTCTCCAACACTGACCAACTGGCTAATCTATAGTTAGCCTCTCTGACCAACAGGCTATGTTGTTAGCCTTTCTGAGCAAGTAGCTAGTTTGTGGCTAGCCTTTCTGACATTCTGGCTATTTCGTAGTTAGCCTCTATTCTTTGTAGTCGAGCTATAGCCTCTAGGCCGAGCTACAGTGTAATATATTGTTAGCCTTTCTGACCAGGTGCCTTTTTTTGTAGTTAGCCTCTCTGACAAACAGGCTAATATTTGTAGCCTTTCTCAATTCTGAGCAATCAGCTAATGTGCTGTCAGCCTCTCTGAGTAAGCTACTAGCTTCAGTAGTGTAGGGACAAGTTTGACTAAGGAGATGACCAGATGGGTGAGCCTGAGGTTCATTTCTTGGCTGCCTCGACTAGATATAAGCTTTAAAGATTCTTCTCCTTCTTCTGCGTTCCCTGTACTGGACTCTGCCTCAGCTGATTAGGTTGGTAGTTGAGATGAATTTGATGGTCTTTAGGAGTTCTGCTCTGGTGCCCCAGAGTTTCTCTGTTAGCACTGCTCCATTTGGCCAGAGCCGTGTCCTTGCTTCTTGGAAAAGGGGAAACAGGACTGGAGAACGTGCTCTGTGGTCTGAGGTGCTGTTTCGCATAGGCAATCTGGTGAATGTCAGACCAAGGTGGTACAGGTGGGCGCGCAGTCTGCAGTGTCCAGTATGTAAACAGAGCCTGAAAGATTTATTTAGCTTAGATAACTGTTTAGCAGTAGGTGTAATAAAGCTAGTCTCCTGACGGGCTAATTTGTAGCCTCAGCTTTCTTAAACTGCTTCAACTGGCTAAAATCTGACCGGCTAGCCTTCATTGGTCACCTTGAACTTGTTGTTGATCATAATTTTAGGAATAAACTTGCATGTACACCTTTTGAAATGGCACAGCGTAGTATTGGGTGTGCTCCAGGCCCAGTATAATCAAGTGACATCATTGTAAAGACTCCTTCATCCTCACAATTAACACAGAAACCTGCATGAAACAAATAATCTTTCTTACAAACAGTAACTACTAAATAATATTCTGATGTTCCCCATTTTCACAAAATTCTTTTTTTTTTCCCTGTGACAGTAGTTATATCAGTAAGATTTGTCTATGTGTGATCAATTTAACTATGTGAGAAAGTGGAATTGAAAGGAACTGAGGTGTGGGAGTTGACACATTTGTCCCCCCCCCCCCCCCCAAGTAAATCTACATGTTGGTATCTCCCCCCCCCCCCCCCAAAAAAAAAAAAAAAAAAAACCCTTTGCCAATACTAGTCTTCCAACATTCGCCAACACAGAAAAAAAAAAAAAAAAAATTGTGCACAATATCAAGCTAACCACACCGTTATCTAGGTACTGATGTCCTTAGCTGAATATCAGCTCTAACCATAAAAAAATTATACAACTGGTACGTGTGTCCATAGCCAAAAAAGCTGTGCCACCAAAATGTATCTGTGCATACTAGCTAGCTAGCTAGCTTTCTCTAGATGCAGCTGCTGAAGTCTGTAAATGAATTATGATGTGGAATCTGGTGTCAGCTGCAATAGGACTGAAGAAGGAAATTGCACAGAAGAAAGGAATCGCAGGGAATGGTGCAGAAGAAGGAAATAGCTTGGTAAAAAGAAATCACAAGGAGAGCACTGAGGGGAACTGCACAAAAGAAATAGCAGAGGATAGCGCAGGAGAAGGAAAGAGCACAGAAGGAATGAAGCAGAGGACATAGCACAACAGAAGAAGTAGCCAAGGGCCTGCACGTAAAAGTCAGGGTTAGGGAGTTTAGCCCCGGGTTAGAGTCTAACCTCGAACTAAACTAGCTCTGTGGTTAAATGTTCTGTTGTTTGTTTTAAATCAGGAAGCGGGTCCATTCCACTATAGTGCAGAAGCCATTATAGGTTTTTTGTCTTTCTTTCTTCGCTTCCTTTTTTATTTAATTTTGCTGTTGGGTTTCTTTTGTCCTAGTCTGGGTTAGAACCGTAGCCATGGGTTAAACTAACCTCGAGTTCTACATACGGGCCCAGGAGAAAACACGGCAGGGAATAGGTCAGGAGAAGGGAATCGCCCAGGGGAAAACACGGCAGGGAACAGGTCAGGAGAAGGGAATCGCCCAGGGGAAAACACGGCAGGGAATAGGTCAGGAGAAGGGAATCGCCCAGGGGAAAACACGGCAGGGAATAGGTCAGGAGAAGGGAATCGCCCAGGGGAAAACACGGCAGGGAATAGGTCAGGAGAAGGGAATCGCCCAGGAGAAACACGGCAGGGAATAGGTCAGGAGAAGGGAATCGCCCAGGGGAAAACACGGCAGGGAATAGGTCAGGAGAAGGGAATCGCCCAGGGGAAAACACGGCAGGGAATAGGTCAGGAGAAGGGAATCGCCCAGGGGAAAACACGGCAGGGAACAGGTCAGGAGAAGGGAATCGCCCAGGGAAAACACGGCAGGGAATAGGTCAGGAGAAGGGAATCGCCCAGGGGAAAGTTACAATGGCTGTTTCCACAATCAGGTTGCGCCAAAATAACATGATGATGATTTGCAGTTCTTATGCAAGTAGTAGCTTTTGCTGGGTAATCAGTGAAGTTAAAGCAAGCAGTGCTAGCAGGCTTTGTAGCAGAACATCAGTAGTCACTTCAGTTTCTTTTTCTCACTTCCAAGATCTGTCTTGATTTCTTTTTGCGTGTTCTATGCATCTACAGTAGATATTGACATTTTTTTGAGGACATATTGATATACACTGTGGGAAGAACCTGTTAACTGGTATGAGCCTAAAATCACACCAACAGCACAGACACCAGATAGCTCTTGTTCTACATCAGATGAAGCCATAATTTCCTTTCAGTAGAAACGCAGTCACACAAATTCATGTCCTCTAATTTTGGAAGAAAAAAAAAATCCTGCACGCAGGAAATATTTTTGCAAAACAACTCTTCCAGTTTTAAACACTGTAAATACTGCTGTTTGGTTGGGCACAGCTCAGCTTACTCATCACTTTATATCTCATTTCTCGCCAACAGAAGAGTCAGAGGCGCGGAAAGAGTTGCGGGCGATGATCCAAAACTACCTGACCGAGGAGATCAAGAGAGTGAAGGTCACCGTTGAAGAGCAGCTGAGGACAACTGAAGATACGCTTGCTAAAAAGATTGATGCTACAGAAGACAAAAAGAAAAGCCCACGCAAAGATTCAGCAAAGAAGAAAAAGTGAACGGAACTTTCTAGACCATGGACAGGACACAGCAAGGATTTGTTCTTCTTCTTCTTGTTCACACAATGCAAAGACTCAAAAATGCTTTAACATTTTATTGGCAAAATAAATGAGTACCAATACTACCATTGCCATCAGGCACAACAACTGTAAATAAATCACACCGAAAGGTGGCAAAAATGGACGTAGTTGGCTGTGTATTGTCATTCTACTAGACGCTTTCCTTCCATTCAAATACTGCTTCACTTTCACACCTACACCTAAGTTTTCCATTATTATATAGTCTGTCTCGTCAGCTGAGATGAACAGAACAGCCTGGTAGTGCTGCTGTGTGTTAAAGGCCACATTCAAACACTTCCATGCTCACAAATCTGGCAGTGTCCAACATTGTACCACTGAGGAAAAAGACCAATGTCTTTCATCTTGAAATCACTTCTTGCCATTTCATGGCAGAGTTGTCTTCTATGAGGCCTCGTTATCATGGAATACACACCTGTAATCAAAACCAGACTGTGGTTGCATTCAGTTCACAACCAACCTCGTTATCCACAGTTAGGCAAGTTCCCCCCCCCCCCCCCCCCCCCCATTATCACTATCCACAGTCAGGCAAGTTTCTGCTTCTTGCATGGAGCACTTTCCTGAGAACCATCACTGTCCTGTTCGACACTGTCGCTGTGCCTTGAAGTTGGTGCCTTCGCTACTACATCCCTCACACCTCCTGTCTGAAAGCAACAAGACGGAAATTACATCTACATGTATTTGCAAAAATTGCAGCTACATACCCCCTCCCCGACACACACAAACACACACACACACACGCTTGGGGATGAAACAGCTGTTACGCAGGAATGCACAAAAGAACAGGGGCATGTAAGGGGCGACAACTGCCGCAAAGGGTCAGGTCCAATGTCGCAAGTAGTGTTTTCTAACTTGCTTGCCATTCAGTAAGTGAAAATATTGATCTAGCTCGTGCAGCCTCATGTGGTGGCGGGGGTGGGGTGGGGGGCTATTTGCCAGCGGGTTAGAAAGCATTAAATACAATGTGAACGGTGATAAATAACACTGCTTTCTGCCAGTAGCTCAACAGTCAGGAAGTCATATAATAAACTACACACCAGTGACATCAAACCATGTCAGCCGAAGGGCAATTAACCCTTTCACAACTGCTTATGCTTCCAGTACTAAGTGCCTGGCAGCAGCAGCATACCTCCCTAAACTGGCTATCCCAGGCAGTGCAGGTCGGCTCTGCAGTACCTAACTTTGAAAAACTACAGCTCACACACTATTAAACCAATCTCATTCAAACGTTTTTTGCAATGCTCATGAGGTTTTACTCGTGATGTAGGTTCCCCCCCGCCCCCCAACCTTCAAGGCCCCCTATCAGAAGATATTTCTCAAATTCGATAACTCCACTGCCTCATGTCACTGACCAGCACCTTCGGTTGTCTGCTACAGGGTGCTGATCAGCGACAGCAACTGTCTACGGGCAGGTGCTGGCCAGCAACAAAAATTGTGAAAGGGCTATCAGCCACCAAACCAAATCAAGGAACCGCTGCCATGAAAACCTTATTTCTTACTGTGATCTGGTACAGCACGGTGGTCTCCCTACGAGACGGCGACTTGTAAAGCATGGCGTGGCGCTGTCCATCCTGCCAGTACAGAACCAGACGGACTGTGCATGCATGGCCCCAGCTCTCCCCAAGCGCTGGCATGAGCTGAGTGCCACTCAAACCTGGTGTGAATCGTGTCGTCATCTGATTCGTTAAAACTACCTGTAACAATGAAAGCGAATCTAAACAAAAGCTGGACATAAACGCACAGCAATTTTTCGATGCATTTAAAAAAAATAATAATAATAATTACAAACCCTCATGATTTTAGGGTTTAGCCTAATGCTGAAATGCTTCTCTAACACTACCCCTCCAAACTGTTGTGAACATATGTACATGCAGGCAGTGACGATGCGCTTAGGAATGTTACCCTGCTGAGGTGGTTAACATATGCACAACACTGTAGAAAGACTTTTTAAAAAAAGAGTTTCTCACCGGCCCCCGTAGTGTAGTGGTTAGCACTTCGGATCATGGACCGGGAGACCCGGGTTCGAATCCCAGCCGAGGCAAGCGGGATTTTTCCTACCTAGGTCGGCTCCTACCCAGAGCGGGTGTGCTATGGGCCCGATGGGGAGGCTGTTGCCACACAGCCGAGTTTCACCCACTTCACGGGTGCGACTTTGGGGGTGCTTCCCTTAGTATGACACGTCTTATGATGTGGATGATTACATGGCCGGCACCGCAGGTGCCGTAGTTCCCGGGCCTGGTTAATGCCGGGATATTTATGACAGGAAGCGTGGAATGCGGCCCTGTCCCGCAGTCCCAAACCACATGGACCTCCATAGCATCATCTTACTATCATCCTCATCTCCATCATCATGCATAATAAAAATTGTCCCAGCTTCCGAGTCCTCTGTGGGTTCCACCCATGACCTGGGAGGAACACCACTGGAGTTGGCAAAGAGTTGGGGCAGCAAAAAAAAAAAAAAAAAAAAGAGTTTCTCTTCAAAAGTGGGTGAGTGAGCCGAGATAGCCATGAAGGTAGAGCGTTGGGCGTTTAATGCTCGGGCTGTGATTTCGAATCCTGGCTGGGGGCCAAATATTAATTTTATGCTGTTTTTTTTTTCACCGTTGCCCCGTCTCTGATATTATGTGGTGGATAAGGATGCCAAAACCCCCAACCAAACAGCCAACCAGCTTCTTCAAAGGCGAGTCATCACACTATGCAGTACTCCTAAAGGCCGTTCTTAACCGGGCGAACCACCAGTCCGGCGAACTTGTTCGGCGAACTGTGTATTGTATACGAATAGGGCGAGCGCGTACACATACGTAGTTCCAGAGATTCGGCCAAACTAGTTCTCTTTCTTAACCGACCGTTAATGATATGCATACGTCGTCGCCCGAACCGTGACAAGGCGAGAGTTGAGACAATTGTAAACAACCAAAATGGCCGCCTTCGTAGATTGAGACGACGAGGCATTTGCTGTAGTTATCGTTTTGAGTGAACTCTTGGAAGCCGAGGAAGAGGAGAAAAGAGGAAAGGAGCGCAAGAGCGGGAAATGTCAAGTGAGTCGATAGCCGCCATGCCGTCCGCCATTCAGTTTACTCAACTTTGTACATGCGCACAACAGCTCTCCCCCGAGCAACCAATCAGAGCGCAGGATCGGCCAAAGGATCGTGAGGGTTCCCACGACACAAGAACACCACCAGGGGTGCTTGCTGATTTTGCCAATTAGAAAAATTGACTTTTCAGAAGTTTTCATTCCGAAAACATCGATTTTTTGAAAGTCATTCCAGAAATACAGAGTGTTCTGAAAAAATTGGCACACCCGCAACACTCACAGCAAGACTGAAGTCAGTGGCAAGTTTGATACAGTTCTGGGCCATGGAGGTCAGCAGACGAGTGCGCAGCGACAAGTCGTCAAAGTTGTGGCGAAAAGGAAAGGCAATGCTGTCCACTACCACCAGTTTTACCTGCAGGCATAAAAAAACAAAATCAGGGACACTTTAATATTAATAATAATAATAAGTGCATTAATATAGGTGCAATTTCCCAATAATTTGGCGCAAAGCGCCCAAACTAAACCCAATACTCATGTTCATGTGAATCACACCCATTCTCTCCCACACCAGACATTAACACACATCACAATCACAGGTGCAAAGGGTCAGCTGAGCTATTAAGGATATGGAATTCAGAACTGCGTTTGTTTTGAACTTCTGTGGGCGGAATTTAAATTTAAAGAAGCAGAGGGGGAGGAAGCTAGAGAGTACCTCGGGAGCCCCCCCCCCCCCCCCCCCCCCCCCCCCCCCCCCCCCCCCCCCCCCCCCCCCCCCCCCCACCCCCCCCCCCCCCCACCCCCCCCCCCCCCCCCCCCCCCCCCCCCCCCCCCCCCCCCCCCCCCCCCCCCCCCCCCCCCCCCCCCCCCCCCCCCCCCCCCCCCCCCCCCCCCCCCCCCCCCCCCCCCCCCCCCCCCCCCCCCCCCCCCCCCCCCCCCCCCCCCCCCCCCCCCCCCCCCCCCCCCCCCCCCCCCCCCCCCCCCCCCGATGATGAGGTACAATGAACAGTGCCAAATACTAAGCTGAAAGATCCAATACATAAAGTGGGACACGAAGCCCAGCCTGTCGCACGGGTGACAGAAGCTGTTACCTCTTCGCCACCAACTGTCCCGCTAACTACAAACTTAAGATTCAGTCAGCCACGAATACAGGCCTTTGGATGCTGCTGTATGAAGTTAGTCAGCGTGTGAAGTGTTGCCAACAGCTCGATGTAGTCATGGCAACGGAAGTAATGGATTCCTGACAAGATGCTTTCAAAGTTGTAAGAATCCACATCCAGACTATCTGGGAAAAAAAAAAAAAAAAAAAATTTACAACTACAATGTGGTTAATCATCTGCATTTCGGTCAGCATCATTAGGTTGGTTGGTTATTTGGAGTTAACTGCAACATGGGTGGTTTGTATGGCTGGCCTTCACAATGTTGGTTTCAAAAGATTGATTGAATGTGGGACTGGTAAATCCACAAAATTTATCAGCTTGTTCCATTTTTCTGGACTGTGGACATTCTTTTCAGGCTGTCTCAAACTTTCACTAGTCTGATCAAAAACCTAGGAACAGATTTTTGGTGCCTGGTTGAAAGACTAGTAAGGATTTGTCAGTTTTTTTTCCTTCTTGTTGTTGTTTTGTTGTTGTTGTTTTAATTTCACCCACATTTTGCATTCTGGTCAAAACGTTTAGCTAATTACGGTACAGCTGTATAAACAAATCACACACAGATTAAAAAGGATATTAAATGGTGAAAATATTAAATCATTAAAAATAAACTTTTTCATGGACATGGCTTACTGTCAAGCTGTGCTGCCATGCGTCGGCAATGGTCCGCAGTTGCTGTGGCAACATCCACAACGCGTTCAATGATAAAGCTGCCCTCTGTGTCAATGTATACTGCCTCTCCCCCAGCACCACCTAGTTCTTCAGGTATGCTGACATCAACAGCAAGTTGGATGCTGCAACAGGACAAGAATATTCACAAACAACTGTCAAAATATACTGTCTTGATTCAGATGTGATGTCACTGAGATTACTGAAGTTTGATAAAAACACTTGGTCAACTCGGCATCTCTTCAGTGCGCTCATGTGACGTCCCATTTTCAATGTCTTTGACATGATCATGTTAACCCAATAAAAAATCGGAAAGCGAATTCCCGCCAAAGAAAAAAACCCAAGAACCTCAGAAACTAAAAACCCTAACATCATAAAAAGAAAACAGGGGAAAATCAGCAAAAACCTGAACATTTGCACTCCTGCATTTGACATGGGTTAACCTTTTCACTGCTGAACAAATCCCATTCTGTTTTGTTTGCAACTGTGCTAACACGCCCGACACTTGACAGGTTAACATGACTGGGCATGACGTCGGACGTACGGGGTCCTGCGCAACTGTACAAAAATTATTTTTAATGACATAACACTACTGACATATTTAAACTATTATGTCTGCAGTGTAAGCCAATGCCTGAAAGAAATCAGAGAGTCCAAGAACGTTATTTCAAAATGATCCAATAAAATCAAAATTTCAAAAATCCAATAAAGAAACGAGACATTTTTTTTTTTTTTTAAAAAAGAATACCAACTTTGGCAGGGCAGGGAACGAAGAAGGGGGAGGCCTTTGCATCACACACAGCACATACCATATCAAAGGAACACAACGAACAGTGACGCACACAGAATCCAACTCACCACATTTGTGTCTTCCCCACTCCGGGAGCGCCGCAGATCTCCGTCACTTTCCTGAGCGCCACACCCCCACCGAGAGCCTCGTCCAGCTGTGCACAAAAAGTCACGATGCTTGGCAAACTCTGCTCATGCTCCAGCAGGTGGAGAGCACTCACGCTCGAGTGTGTGCTGCCAGCTGCAGCGGTTGTCCTTTTTTCTCCTGTGACAATTTTCACCACTTCAAGAGCCTCCTGCAAGCTAATGCCGACCTCTGTAAAACAACAATGCATTTTGTTTTGATTCAGACGCAGAGGTGCCAACCAGAAAAAGTACTATTTCACACAAATGTCAGTATTTTTCCACACTTGTCAGTATTCTGCGGTACAAAGAAAAAAACCAAAAAAAACGAAAGCATGCACACACACACACACACGCACGCACACACACACTTAACCAAAAACCATAAGTGGAAACGCAAAGCTTAGAGAAAACTGTCAAGTTTCAGAGCTGACTAGTGGCAGAATTGCCCATTTGTAAATGAACGGCAGTTTGACACCATATTAACTCACTGGTATGACACGTGACTTGTGATATCCCAGTCAGAACCAAAAGGTGGTGCACTCGCACCAATTCTCATTTTCGGTTCTTGCACAGCGGTACTTCCAAACGATCTCTTTTGAAATACTTCAAACTTTGCTTCTTCTGTATTTTTCGCAACCAAACCGTTTTTCCATTTAACTGAGTTACGTGGAAAATAATACGGCCAATACGTACTAGTTGACACCTCTGTAGATGTGACCTCACAGTCATGGTGATCGACCTTGGTGCCTCCTCAGTGAGCTAAATTATTTTGCAATGAGACACATTAGGCTTTAGGTACTAACATGTCAAGTGTTAAGTTTATCATTATGTACATCTAGTATCCTGAAGTAAGTGCCTGTGCAGATTTGGTCGTTTTATATTCAGCTCAAATGACCAGCACCATTTGAGCCATGTTTTCCTGTTGTTGAAAATGCATTACATAGAGCACATGTATAGATACATGTGCATATTCAGACCAACTGTATAGAGGTTATAAAAAAATTTAATTACCCTTGCTGAGTTCAGACGGCTTCACATTGTGAAGATCAGCCACTGTCAGGAAGCCTGCAGTAGTCAACTTGGCACGCACAGCCGGAGACAATGGGAAAGTTATCAACTCCCTCTGTGACAGGCCTGCAGACATGTTTGTTCTGGCCTTTGAGTCCTGTCATTAAACTTCTCACCTGTGCCAGTTCCCCATCCTATTTGTACTGTGCGTCAGTGCTGCAATACAAACATTTATAACATTGATGAGTAATGTATTGCGACTCTACATTCTACTGTTAAAACTATATTCTACTGTTGCACCTGGGGAAAGTTTTCAAGAGGTGAGGTGGGGCAGGCCAGGGCCAGGGGCGGGGCGGGGGGCGGTTTCAGGTGGTTCAACATAGGAGCGTCAGACCTGAAATGCGAAGCCTGTTGCAGGTTTGAACCAAAATAGAGCGAAAATTTGTAGAGGCTCTTCCCAGTGCCCCTGTCTTTGAAATCACTCTCGCAATGCCGGACAACTGAAAACTTTAAACACCCACCCATCCACTCTGCACTGGCAACATCCAGCGCTGAGGGCCGACATGACTGCACATACACGCAGTGTAACTTTTTGCTGGTGGCTGCAAACATGTGGACGGCATACCAATTTGGTGCACTTTATATATATATATATACAAATTACGTTTTACTCATTTCACAGAGAAGCAGGAGCTCAGTTATCTGTCCATTCATTACGGATGTCAGCTACTCAATTTCGGCGTTCCACGACGGGACACAACTGAGAACCTACGCTCTAACCGTGTATGTGTGTGTATGCGCGCTCGCATGAGTGTGTGTGGCTCTGCAAGCTGTCCAGTGAACATTGTGTCAAAGAAACCCCCAGGTTTAACTATGAGAAGCTGTGTAGGATTAGGAAGCCAAAAGTGTACAGACAGAGAGCGAGACGGACGGAGAAAGTGACAGAGACAGTACCCCGGTACTTTCGATCTCCTCTCAAAACGCGGGAAAAGAGGAAGTAACTATAAAGAGCACAGGTTTCTATGACGTCACGGTTTGATGAGCACATAAGATCCTCTGGCTTTAGTATGGTTTGCGAAGCTTGTCACCGGGATGGATGATGCCTTTGAGAATGAAATATCTACCTTCAAACGGTTTTTGGAGCGGTTCTGTCGGGACGTGGAGGAACCATATTCACAAAAGGGTGACTCTTCAGTCCGCCACGTCTCTTACTTATTGGAACCTTCAGAGATTGAAGGCGAAAGTTTGCAGTGGGCTCTTGACTACCTTTGTCACACACAGTGAGTTCCCCCTTTCTGTCAAAAGTTCTTTCAACTGCACTTGTGTTTAGCTGCATGTACGCTCGTTACTTATTTGTGTACGGAAACTTTCAGATGAAAGTGCCGCAAAAGTGATCAAACGATCATATGTCGTTTTAGTTTTTCTTGGAACGTGAGGTTGGTAATGTTACCGGCCGCATGCAAGTCACATAACGACCGTAGCAGAAGGCTCTTTGAAAGAAAGAAAAAAACAACCCTTGCGAGCACACCTGCTCTCTAGTTGCAGTCGCTAGAATTATTGAAAGGTATCAATCAGGCGTCTGTTTTGCTGCATAACGAAGGCGTTGTGAATTATAAGTTTCACTGTCAGTAGGGCCATGTATTCGTTTCCTTCCCTGTCAAAAGCCGAGGCAGATCAGGCAGTGTGTCCTGAGCGGACCGTACTTGCCGTCTTGTTGCGCCAAAGTGTGTCAAAGGTCAAAGGGTTTTGCAGAACGTGATGGGGTGTGTGTGTGTACCCGTCAGGAATTTGTATTGCAAAGTTCATAATGTTAGCACATGCAATGCATACTGTTGTTCACACATTCTATCTGGACAGGTACAGTTTGGCTTCAACTTGATTTCATGCTTAGCTCACAGACACCCCCCCCCACCCCCTCCTGGGGGAAAAAAGAAATCCCTAAAGGACAGTATTGCCTTTTGAGAGTATTTAATTGGTTCGAGTACTGGTGATTTAGTCACTAGTTTCCATTTAACCAGTGTACACTCATGACAGAGACTTCCTGTGCACTTACTTATTGTTGATGGTCATCTGTATACGTATAATAGGTCACTGTGCTAACCCTGCAGCACACTCATGACCGAGAGCAACTGTCCATAGTGCATACAGTACATGTACACACAATTCAGAAACCAGAATTGGCAGTAGAAGAATAGCATGTGTCACTGTGTGTGACATACACACTATACATGTACAGATAATCCAACAGGAACATAATTTTGCATACATGAAACTCAGATCATGAAAACAATAGCTTTCATTTCCCAGTACTGTATACTGTTAGTGTAACAGTTCCTTAAGATGATAGTGTCCTTCAAGTTTGTATACATGTACACTCTATACAGTAGATGAACATCACCATATATAATTATAGAGAGGTGGTCTCTTAAAAGGGGTGGTCACTCAGAATAGGTTCTAGCAGTGAAGGCACTTGCTGCGAATGTAAGATAGGATGGCATAGCTTTTGAGTGAATCAAATAGTGGTGAGCTTTCACAATGACTGTGAATCACCAGTATTTGACTGTGATTCACAGGGCAGTAGGCTTGGCAACATTGATTCATTCAAATCAATACAGCCCCTAGAGACACTCCACTAAGCTGTCGCTGAGCAATGATTTTTTCATGAAGTGGAAACAATAGCACTTTTTACCAGATTCTCCCCCCCCCCCCCCTCCCAAGATTTTTTATTTATTTTTTAATATTAAATATGATGTCCTTTTCCGCTAGTACTAAGTACAACATGTAGTAGCAGAGTAGCGGTTGGTCACTTATCTGGCTTCTGTGTAATGTACAATAGTTGACCATAAAAATTAAGATGATAATAATGATTGTAATAGAACATTATAATAATTATCTCACTGAGACATTCTCACTTGTGTCAGGCCAAATTTATAGCCATGTTTCCCTGTGTGTGTGTGTTATGAACTAAGGTCAGTCACGAAAACTTTCACATTGAAAATGAAATAAACTTCCTTCTTTCCCTTTTTTTTTTTTTCTTGCTTGAGTGAAACAGAAACAAATTTAAAAAAAAAAAAAAAGGCTAAGCAAACAATCACAACACTATGATTTGGGCAGCGTCTGTCCATCTTTGACTTTCACTGTGAAGGTAAAATGTGAAACTGGCTGTGACTTTTGCTGACCTGGGTTTGATCCTCAGACTTCCTCAGGAATATATCCAGACTCTGTCAATACAGGGATTCCCTTTTCACACATGTTCAAGGCAGGGCCAGGCATCCCTTCTCTTTCCCTCTCTTTCATCACCCACAGACATCAAGCAGCACCAGTGGGGGCGGGACTGCTTCTTTAAACACTTCTAATACACTCTGTCCCCGCTCTCTCTCTCTCTCTCTCTCGTCTCTCTCTCTCTCTCTCTCTCGTATCTCGCTCTCTCTCTCTCGTCTCTCGCTCTCTCTCTCTCTCTCTCTCTCTCTCTCTCTCTCTCTCTCTCTCGTCTCTTCTCTCTCTCTCTCTCTCGTCGAGAGCTCTCTCTCTCGTCGAGAGCTCTCTCTCTCTCTCTCTTTAGTGTATTTTCTTGTTCTTCCTAGTTTTCCTTAGTTATGTTGTACTGTACTTGTGGCAATGGTGTGTTGGAAAATTGACCTGTGTGTTAAAACTTTTCTGTTCTCACACTCTCTAACTCCCTGTATAGATCTCTGTTTCTCTGATGCGCTTTTGTTCACTCGTTCATCAAGTAATGTTGTCTGTAAGATTAAAATAAACACAAGCACACACACACACACAAATGTTTTTAATACTTTTTTCTGCTACTTCCATTCAGTCGGAAATACTACGACTTGTCAGTAATAAAAATGTTGGGTATGACTTGTTACTGTTTTAGTACATAGTGCAGCTCTCAGATGGTGGCTCAGGAGTGCACCCTCCTCTCCCCTCCCCCTCCCGCTTCATTGCTGCTGTTGTAATTTATTTAGTTTTTGCTGTACAGGTTGCTGGTAAGCGTGACTTCGTTGAAGCACAACATGGTTCTCGTTCTTAAATTCAGTGTGTGCCTCTAGACGTGTTAGCCCTACCGACCTTTCAGCCATCCCTGTTGCAGAGGACCCACTTCCTTCCCTTGGCTACATAGTCGGCAGTTTGCTACGGATCTGTCAGAAATGTGTTGGATATGATAAGAAATGTTCACAACACAAACTGCAGGCCTCATACCATATGATATCCGTTGGACATTAGTCGTTGACTGACTCATTTTCAAAATGATCGATTACAATTTACTTCTTACAAAAGTGGGCGTATGTCGGCATTCGTGAGTAATCTGACATTTCTATCATTTCTGTGCCAGAGTGGACAGTATTCAGGACAGCCCCGACAGGTCCAATATTTTTACAGTCAACCAGGACAGTTGTCCTGTTAATAGTGGTATAGTTCCCAAGGATTCAGCCCTGTAACTGCATAGATCTAGTACATCACTAATAATAATACTGATGATGATGATGATAAAATTAATTTTTAGGGCTCCTGGCCTTCCAGAGAGCAGACTCCAAGTGTCTTACAATACAAGATACATGAAAACGACAAACAACAATGATTTTTTTTTTTAATCACATAAAACTAAAAGACAGTCTGAAGAACACTTTAAATTGACTCAACAGAATGAAAAAGGAAAACTGACAAACACGTAGTTTGTTAAAAACACAGACAACAATAAACACAATCCACGGACCAGTCCCCCCCCCCAAAAAAAAGCAGTTGCACTGTTAATCAGGACATTACACACATTATACACTAAATACCAGTACTTGATCAACAGATGTGCCTTTAGATTTAAAAAGATAAGAGGGTTGCACTCTCTCGGCATGTAGGTTGCCCCTATAAGCAGCGAGTTTTCTTTGTTGCTGTTTGTTAAGCTTGTGGGTCCTTCCAACCGCAGCAGTTTGGTCTGTTTCTTGATTGCCTAAAAATGCGTGCTCTGGGGAGGCCCGCTCCGCCGTTGTGCCAATTCAGAATTGGTACTGAAGCGTGAGGCTTTGTTCCAAGCCAGTTCTTGAACAACATCTCATACTCTTGGTTTATATCCTTGCTTTGGATAGAATTAAAGTCAGATGTCTAAGTCGGATGTCTTCCAGTTTATCTAGGCTCACTCCGCGTTCTGCGCTGTTTTGGTGGCACCTTACACACGACTGTTTAGGCACCTGCACAGTTACAGCGTCTTAAAATCACAGGCTAGCACTAAGCCAGCAGAAGACGAAAGGCTTTATGAAGAAAGGGACAGCTGGTAGTGTTTCTGTCATACATTGACTAGCAGAGCTTTGGGTCATTTCATTAAATGTTTGCTTGGCAGTCAGACGTCAGTGAAAAGTGTTCCTTATTAAGCACATAATTATACATGTGCGTCATTTGAAACAGAGATTTCAGAATCTGAAGCAGAGATTTTTAGGCTGTACGTAACTGAGTTTACAAAATGTCCCTCTGAATTTGAGAGAGATGGTCAAAGTGACCCTCCGTTTTGTAAGCTCTAAGGAACACTGGTGTATTGCATTTGCAATCAGAACTGTACTTTTCATACACAGAAGGCTAAAGGCGAAAGAAAACGCAGGGTTTCCGGTAGTGTTTTCTGTCATACATTGACTAGTAGAGCTTCGGGCCATTTCATTCCATGTTTGCGTGGCTGGCAGGTGTCAATGTACTGCATTCAGAACTCTACGTAGCCAAGACGTGCACTCACAAGCGCAGCTGTACAGCAGTGTTCCTTATTACGCACCATATAGATATTTATCTGCATCGTTTGCACAGAGATCTCAGAATCTTACGCAGAGATTTTGAGGCTGTACTTCACTGATTTTAGTTTTTACAAAATGACCCTCTGAATTTGACACAGATGGTCAGTGTGACCCTCAGTTTCGAAATCTGTAAGGAATACTGACAGTGCAGGAAACGGTTGCCCACTATGAAGCCCAGTAATCATGGAATAAGGTGCGTATAAGACATGTGAAAGGCGTGTTGTCGTCACACATGTGTGGTAATGGCAGGGGTTGGGCCAGGGAGTGTGTTTATTAACGTGCACCCGCAATAACTCCTTTGTAGGCTACATTGTTGAACATTTCTTAAACATGGGCCTGATGGGGGTGCACTTTTCCTTTTGAATAGGCGTGCTCTGCGTAATCCAGTGAAATAGGGCACGGGCCGAGAGTAAGAGACTGCATGCACATTCAGAGGTACATGCATTTTGAGCTTCATTCTCTCTCTCTCTCTCTGATGTTGATGGTTACTGACAGACCGGCAGTGAAACAGTGTAGTTTACCCCCCCCCCCCCCCCAAGGAAAAAATCCCACTCCCGTAATACCATTTGTGATAATCGTGACTGATTGTATGACCGTATCTTTCTTGCTGGGTAAACACTTTCCAGACGATGCTTACTCTCTCTTCCCCTCGCTCCGTCTTTGTGTGTAATATATATACTGTGTGTGTGTGTGTGTGTGTGTGTGTGTGTGTGTGTGTGTGTGTGTGTGACAGACTCGTAGGTCTAGTACACTAGGATGAGGCAGGTTGACATGCTGGTTTTCAGCAGTCAAAATGTATGCACCACCGAAAATAATTAAAACACACACGCACACACTGGCTGCCATTTTCAAGCTTCTTAGCAATTAAAATTCTTAGGGTGGATAACTCACAACGAAGTTTACAACTGTTCCATTAAGTGTAGGCAGGTTTGGCATGGTCTATGTGTTTCACTCTCTCTCTCTCTCTCTCTCTCTCTCATTACACAGTACAATGTACCTGAAAAAAAACAAGCCCAGGCAGGTAATTCGAAAAGTCTCTCTCGGTATTTGCACACAGTAATTGTCTGGGTCCTGCCAAAACAGATACATGGCGTATCCCCACGGAGCAAACCCCGATGCAGCAGGGTCTGGTTTCTGTCAAGTGCAGCCATCTGTAGCCAAGATGGAGGCACAGGTCATCTCCTGTGTAAATGTTGCTAGAAAATAAGGTTCAGTCCACATATAAGGTGGTAGAAGTTTATTACTGTATCATTCGATCATTGGATATAAATTCGATCATTGGATCATCTTAATTTGTAGCTCTGCTGTTCCCAGGGGACTGGAAAGAATCTTGAAAGATCTATGACGAGAGAGAGATTTTTTTTTTTAATGCTATTTTAAATTAAATTTTGAAGACTGGTTTCACGTTTCAAAACAGTTTGCTCATAATCATTGTTTTCGCTGGTGGTGCTGAGAACAGAATATTCGGGACTTACTTACTTACTTACTTAGGCCCTTGGCTCCACGTGGAGCATAGGCCATCGACAACCCTTCGCCATCGCACTCTGTTCTGGGCTAGTCTTGCCACTCCAGTCCAGTTGGTACCCTGCTTACATAGCTCTGCCTCAGTGTCCCGCCTCCAGCTGTTGCGAGGCCGGCCTCTCTTCCTTTTCCCCTGCGAGTTCCATGTCAGGGCTTGGCGTGTGGTGCTGGATGCTGGCTTCCTGAGGGTGTGTCCAATCCAGCCCCACTTCCTCCGCAGGATCTGCTTGGCCACTGGTTCCTGCCCCGCTCGCTCCCACAGCTCTTCATTCCGGATCTTCTCTGGCCATCGGATGTTGAAGATGCGCCTCAGACAGGTGTTGAGAAATGTCTGGATCTTCTGCTGCATCGTCTTCGTTGTCCTCCATGTTTCGCATCCGTAGAGCAGAACTGACTTCACGTTGGAGTTGAAGATGCGAAGTTTGGTTCTTATGCTGACAACTTTGGATGCCCAGACGTTCTTCAGCATGACCATTGCTGCCCTTGCCTTGCCGATTCTGGCTGTGACGTCTCGGTCTGTGCCTCCCTGTCCATCAACCACACTCCCCAGGTAGACAAAAGACTCCACCTCCCTGATGGGCTCTCCACCGACTGTGACTGGTGTGTTGGCAGTGGTGTTGATCTTCATAGAATATTCGGGACTACTTCTAAAATTTCTGTGGTTTATTCAGCATACTGTAAGACAAGTTATTCGGCAAGACTTGGATTAAGGTTGACTGTCCCTTTGCACTACCCTCTGCACATCCGTGAACGTCCTTGACCTAAGTACAACAATGACAAGGGATGATGACAATTGACATGCCAAATTACATCAAGTGCTGCGTTCCAGGGTCGTGATGTCCACACTCCTTGCTCTGTCTCTTACTCTTAGTCTTATTCCGTATGGCTCAGTTTAGGCAAAACCTTGCGTGTAATTCTTTATGGTGATGTTTTGTTAGAGATCAACAGATAAAATTTCTCTATTCTCAGCAGTATTGAGAAAAACCATTTGTGATGTAGAACTGATTTGTGGACTTGAAAAAAAAAAAATAGGGGAATAAAATTATAACCAGTTTTCTGACCCCCCCCCCCCCCAAAAAAAAAAAAAAAAAATGATGATGAATGTAATGTACCCAGATTTTAAGGCAGGCTTACTGACAATTAGAGTGTTGTACAAGTTGTTGATAAGCGTTACACAGAGGGCGACCTGTGTGTGCAAGTAAGGCACTTCATTAACCTTCTGCAAATTGCATTATATGTGGTAGCTAACTGATTAATGTCCGTTTAATCTTGTTCCCAGTATACATATATGTGTGATAGTCCTGAACAGACAACACTCTAGCATGTGCAATTCATATAATAAATTTAATTTGTTACATTCTGTGAAATTCCTTGCACTTCAAGTGCAAATGCTTGAATCTGTGTAATGTTATGTACGTGTACTGGTGTGGTCAGGAAATGGTTCCTCCCCCCCCCACCCCACCCCCACCCCACTGCACATTTATACACACATAATTACATATATACACACTTGTATGTTAAACTATTCCTTAACCCTGGAGTTTGTTATGTAATTACATCCAGACTGAATGAACTGTTTGCCAGTGGTTTCTTCTGAATGCTGAACATTCATAACAAAAGTTTTGTGTTGTTTTCATTATTCACATGACGTATTTCACTTTGTTTAAATGGTGAGCAAGGTCTCTTAATTGCCTAGAAGGAGGGGTGTGTCAGCAAAACCAGAGACAACTCTGTGTGTGTGTGTGTGTGTGTGTGTGTGTGTGTGTGTGTGTGTGTGTGGTGTGTGTGTGTGAGAGAGAGAGAGAGAGAGAGAGAGAGATTACTCTACACAGGGCACAAAAACACAGCCGTATCACAGCTTGTGCCACTAAGCCTCTCCTAATTCCTACCCCCCCCACCTCCCCCCCCCCCCCCCCCCCCCCGACATCTGCAACTGTGCTGTAAGCGTTGCATTCTTACCGAACAATAGTCTGCATTCGTTCCGCACGCCAAGTGCCCTGCAACAAAACGGTGACCCTGCTTTTATGAAGTTGTTAGGGTTCCTGTGTTTGGGCGAACAATAGCGGTGTTAGGATCAACGCCCTTCGATCGTACTCAGGTGCAAAAGGTAATCCCTTCACCGACATTTATAGTATTTTGTAGTGTCTGGGCTGGGGGCGGGCCGCAGAGTTTATTTTTCCTGCTTGACTTCTGCCCATGGCTTGTGCTGTGGGTTCTGATAAGAAATAGACGACTCTACTCTGGAAGCCCCGAGGTCAAAGCCCCGCCCCCTTCACTCTGCCGTGTATTGGCAAAATACAGTACGTCCATGACGTCATTGTATGGGAAAAAGGGATGAAAGAGAGTGACGTCATGGTCTTTTTTTCCCCTCAAATGATGTCAGTGGACTCACTTCTTTCCATCTTTCAGTCATATCAAACTACACACATATTATATATATATATATATATATACATTTGCTTTCCTGGTATTATCTGGCAAAAGTTTTGCCAGACCATGCCGTGCGTTGTGCTCATTATGCCGCAGGACACGATTGGCTGAATTCTGGAGGCTCTACCCTGTTGATTGACTGGAGTGGGGTCATCCATTGTACTTGAAGAACCTGTGTGTGTACAGAGATTTCAGTCCAGATGGCATTCAAACTTAACACAGAATGCAAACTTTTCTGTCAATTCCTGGGAATAGAGACAGTGTAATAGTTCAGATGCGGGTCTCTGCTTCTTTTTCACTGGACGACATCAGCACTACAGTGAGCTTGTAGTTGTATGAAGTGTCCTTTGTAGGAGTAATTCACGATGAAGTGTGAAGAATGTGTGGTTGTACAGAGATTTTCCAGATGGCATTCATACTTAACACGGAATGCATATATATATTTTTCTGTCAATTCCTGGGAATAGACACAGCACTACAGTGAGCTTGTAGTTGTATGAAGTGTCCTTTGTAGGAGTAATTCACGATGAAGTATGACGCGATCCTCTGCCTTGCTAAGTAATCGCGTCAGCCCTGGAGCCTTGGGCAGAAGCCAGGTGGCAAAAGAAAAGTTCTACGTGAGTGGGGTGCGGTTCAGTGCAAGCTGTGAACTGCGGACGTGCTGGTGCATTTTTCAGGGCACTCGTTGCAGTAGTGGTAACAACTTCAGCCATCAATGTGTGTGTGTGTGTGGGGGGGGGGGGGGGGGGGGGGGGGGGGGGGGGGTCTTTGCACCACGTGATGTTGGTGAGTGAATGCGTGTGATTCACGTGAGCGTCATGTTGGGCTCAATTCCTGGCGCGGCTTTGAGCCAGGCAGTTGGGATGGAGCGCCGCTCGCGCTGTTAGTGTTAATGCAGTCATTATTTATTATAATTATTATTTCATATTCAGGGGCCAGACACATGCAAGGAACAAGTCTTGTACACATGTATACATGTATTACTATCAGTGAAGTTGAGTTCGACCAACAGTGCAAAGAACCTTACAGTCCTTTTCAAAGAATGCATCCATTCCAAAATAATACTTTGGCGCGTCCACACACGCCACTGGTTCCTGCTTTCGGAGTACAGGTCAATTGCTGACCGCAGTTACCTTTTTACGTCATTGTCGTTTGAGGCTGTCCGGAGGTAATGTCTTAAGCTAATGTCGATATTTAATATTCTTGCAGCTCGCTTTTTAACTGAAAAATTTCACTTGTGCCAAGAAGAAATGGAGAAACTGAGAACCCTGACTGTCATAAAAAGTATTAGATCACTGTTCTGTTTGGTAGGTATACGAAAGTGGCTCCATTAAAAAAGGTGGGTCCGAAAATCGTTCCGACTGAATTGCCAAGCGCACTATAATGCCTATCAAGTGTGTTCCACTTGGGCCCTTTTTGCCAAATGAGGGTAGAGCTGGCAACAGGTGCTGGGGACTGCCTCGGTTGATGTTGTTTTTGTTGGCGAGGATTTTCTGTTTTCAGGATCACGTCCCTCTTGAATATTTATTAGTCTTGCTGGTAGTGTAAATCAGTGGATGGATTTATTGTATCCTGTAGCATTTGTAGTGAAACGGTACTGGGTACGTTCGATGCATTCAGGATGGCGGACATTTCAGTCACACACACACACACACACACACACACACACACACACACACACACACACACACACACACACACACTCTTTTCACCACCACGATCAACCTTTCCCCCACCCTCCACACATACGACAAAAGGTTTGTTGTTACTTGGAGCAACATACGTAGGCTGACTGATAGGGTCAATTGTTACAATGACATCTGTTGTTCCCAACAGGAAGTATAATAGAAACTGTGGGTTATCTATAATACTGTTTTTCCCATCAGTGAAACTTACTGCATGGTGCATGTGAAGTGTGCATGTGTCTGAAGTGTGTGTGTGCGTGTGTGTGTGTACACGTGTGTGTGTGTGTGTGTACACGTGTGTGTGTGTCTCTCTCTCTCTCTCTCTCTCTCTCTCTCACTCTCTCTCTCTTTCCCTCGCCCCCCCCCCCCGCCCCCTCTCCTTTACTGGTTTTTGTTGGGTACTTAACCTTGAAGTTGCAAGGGCAAATTTGAAAAAAAAAAACAAAAAAACTCTACCGGTACTGCTTTATCGTTTACAAATAAAGGCGCTCTCACTCTCTCTCGAGTAGCAACGGAAAATTTGGAAATGGTAACTGTGCCAATAGCTTTACCGTTGATAAATAAAGGATCATTGTCATTCTCTCTCTCTCTCTCTCTCTCTCTCTCTCTCTCTCTCTCTCTTTCCCACCCCACCCCACCCCCATGCCCCTTGAGTAAGGTATGGCAATGTAACGATTAGTTTGATGAGGTCTGCAGGTGCGTCCAATTGATTCCACATGCAGGGAAACCCCCAGAATGTCCCAGGTAGACATGTATGGGTGCGTGGAGGTAGCGTTCCTTTCCAGAGCCGTTTGAGCAGACTACAGGGCTTGTATGTAAAAGCTGAGGTTAATTTAACCCACGGCTACGGGCCTGACCCAGACTAGGACAAAAGAACCCAAAAGCAAAGTTAAATTTAAAATTAAAAAAAAAGGAAAGGAAGAACGGCTTAGGCACTTTGCTGGTTTAAAAAAAACAAAACAAAACAAACCCTAGTGGTAGTTTACTTCGAGGTTGGGCTCTAGCGCGGGGCTAAAAGCCCTAACCAAAGATCTTGGAATCTGATTCCAAGGTCTTTGCCCTAACCTTGACTTTTACATACGGGGCCCTGATGTGTAGTTATGTGGATGTTACAGTCACCAAATCAGTGCCTGAAAGTGTAAGATAATCTACCCCCCCCCCCCAACCCACCCACCCACCCACCCACCCCACGCACACACAAAGAAAGAGACAAAATAAACTGAGTGTCAGGGTGTGCTAAATTCGTGAAAAAAATGGAGAGAAAAGTGTTCAGACGTTATTTTCCGACCAGAGGACGTTTGGTACAGCTTTACACGCTGTTTCTTCTACGTTTTATGGCCAGAGTGAAGTTTATTGCTTCAAGCACCACTGACATCACTTTGCCGAGTTTATTCTGGACGGTCTTCTAATAAGTACGTTAATTGCGTTTCCGTGTCTCCCTGCCAGGCAGTACCAATAAATCGTCTTAATCTCTGACGGTCCCAGATACATGCACCGTCCCTGCGTTGATTTTGATGCAGCCAGGCTAATTATGCAGGAAAGGCAGAGTTTGGCAAACTTGTGTGTAGGATTCTCATGAACTTGAACTGAGTGATTACGGGAAGCAGCTGAGATGGTTGCCGGTTTGCACGGGAGGTTTTGACTGCCAGTTTTGGTGTGAGTTTGAAGAAGGCAAGGCCCTTGCCTTCTTCAAACTCACACCAAAACTGGCAGTTGCGCGCGCGCGCGCGCACACACACACACACACACACACACACACACCGGCCACATTACACAAAAATCACGCACGCACACACACCCAAACACACACACACACACACACACACACACACACACACACACACACACACACACACAGAGTTTATGCCTAGAACTTTCATCCGTCCTAGCTTAGTGGTAGCATCACATACTCACAGTCGTTCACTTAATTTCATGCCTATAGTTTTCCCACTCAAAAGACTAGCGGTTCATTAAATCTTAGCGTTTTATGAGCACACGCCCTGGGGTACACCAGCAGTATAGGTCTCACCTATCTACCGCCATTAGCACCTTGATTGCCAGCAGTCGCAGCACAGGCATACCGCACCGGAAACAGGCCCCAAGGGGAGGGGCAACGGGTCGCTGGAAACAGAGGCTGGAGAGGAAGAAGACCGTGTAACATTTTCAGCAGTACAGCCTGGTCGTGGCAAGCTCGGGCTGCTTTTTAAAGTCTCAATACGCACGACAAGTATGCAACAGCGGGCAGAAAACTTTTGATCGAATGCCGCTGAATATGTGCATCAGAAATGAATCAGTCACTTGGGTCACAGTGTAGCATCTGAGACCATCGTGGTGACCCTGGCGGGCGTGTAAGTTGTTGTAGAAGACGAGTGTACCGCGTACTCAGCAGACGACATTATTTGGACAAATGGAGGACGCACTCATTGGTGGCTATTTTTAGAAGCTTTGTCGAGTCCCAGTCTGTTCAGGAATGGACTGTAGACTCAAAGAAAGTCGTATAGTCAGGGGTGCCAGATTTCCGATTCAGATCGGATTTCCGATTTGAAATTTTACGTAAACTCAGATTTCCGATTTGGCAGAAAATCGTATGTTCGTTTGTTGTTGTTGTTGTTGTTGTTGTTGTTTTTTTTTTTGGGGGGGGGGGGGGGATTCCGATTTGTCGTTAGGTGGAACTTTCGCGAGACCGTCTTCGGTGGAGTAAGTTGCAATGGCCTCGCCTTCAAGTAGAAACACTTTTCGTAACCGCAAAATCGCGAAAAAGAAACGGGTGGGGCGTGCAGGCGGCAAGGTCTCGTGCTGCACATACTGCGTAGTTTGCGGTAGCTTAGCATCCATGCGATCTTCGCGCCGATGAAGCATTCATCTGGATTTTTAAAATCGAATAATTAAACCAACAGAAAGAAAAATACAATACGGATCGTTTCTGAGGGGCAGACGCGACGTTTTAGCTACAAAAATACGCGAATGATGATCGTCCGACTTGGGCGTACGCGTGCCGGATTTTCCCAGAGCCGGCTCTAGCCATGCATTCAGTCTTTACCGGCGTCGATAAAGCATTGAGCGGTTGTGTTTTCTTACGCAAAACTAAAACAGCTGAAAGAAAAATGCATTATGGATCGTTTCTTAGGGCCAGACACGACGATTAAGTTACCAACAATTTGCCTAGGATGATCGTGCGCGTGGCACACCTGACTTGCGAGTACCGAATTTTCCCGAAGTCTATTTTAAGGCGAAAATCAATACGAAAAATCAATACTAGTGATCTCATTTGGGGGAGGGACTAATCAAGATAACCATATAGTTAACAGTCAGGGCTTAAGATCTTCCACCGTGCTTTTGTCGGATTTCCACCTTTGGCTATAAATTCAAGTTTCTGGTCTCTCAAAAAGTGTTTCAGTCAGTCCGGCTTTGTCCGAAGCACTTAAACTGAATCACTCACACAGAGTTCAGTGTATTTAAAAACAAATCTTGGGGAGCATTCCCGTGCACACCTCTAGCTTAACAATTAAGCAGGCGTGCACTCCTGGCTTTGACACTTCATCACCATTACGTCCATAGTAAGTGTTAGGCAGTTTGTGGTAAACACACTGTGTAGTTTTACACAGATAAAGAAACGCCTGTGCTTTGAAATCAAAATGTGTACTTGCCAACTGTAAATTTGTATAAAGTGTCATCCTGTTAAGTGGGTCCGACCGTATTACAGATACACTTTGCTATTCAAAAACTACACTTTGGCACCCTCCTAAACCATGCTGAACCTATCTCAGTTTCTGAGAGTAAACTGACAGGTCTTTTAATGTGTGGATTTTAGAGTTTGATTCTCCACAATGATTATTTGGATAAACTTGTGTGCAGCAACAAGAGGTCTATAATAGCTAGTCTAAGGGTTGAAATTTGAAGGGAAAATGTGGTAGATAAGAATAGCTATCAAATGCTCTCAGGTGCCATGAGAGGCCTAGAATTGGCTCTTAAATTTGGCAAAATTCGTGGTTTTTTTCCGGGGGGCGTTGCCCCCCTGGTTCCCCCCAGCAGGGCTCCGCCCCTGCACCCTGCCGGGGCCTAGGTGGCCCCTAGACCCCGACCTGGGAAAAGAAGTTTCAGTATTTTCAAAATTGCCAGCTTTCACCCATGTACAAGTTGCAATGGCCTCCTCTTCAACTAGAAACACTTTTAACCGCAAAATTATAAAAAAGAAAGAGGTGGCGCGTTCGGCGTTCCTTGCATTCCGATTTTGAGGGCCCCCCCCCCCCCCCCCCCCCCCCCCCCCCCCCCCCCGCTTGTCAATTTTTTCTGGCTTTCCTTGCATTCCGAGTTGTGGCTTTTCAGATTTGGCAAAACATCTTGAAGTGGTTTCAGATTTGTAGGTCCCGAGTTGCTAGCACCCCTGTATAGTTTCTCTAATATCAGAAGTCACAAAGTCAGTCACGAAAACGGTCTCAACGGCCAATTGAAACGTCCGTCCATCAGGCAAACAGCCGTAGAGATCTTTCGAAAACGGCAGTTTTCCATCTCAGCGGCGGTACGAACAGAGAGGCCTTTAACACGCAGCCTCCGTCCTGGTCTTTGATCCGTTAACGGCTTCGAGTTCAGTTGTAGGATGCACAACACTCCTCTGGCTTGGCTGAAGATAGGAATTACAGTGGGATGCACGCAGAGGGAATTAGAGAAGAATGCATGCACAGGTGTTTGTGGAGTAATAAAGTATAAATTTTGGATTTAAACGTGCACTGAGGGAAAACATGCAAAAGTTAAGAGAGTTTATTTGTGTTTATTCACTTATTTATTTAGTTAAAAATGCAGTTCAATTTACTTTGGGGGTGGGGGGTATTTCTACACCTTGTATACATGTGGTACGTTTCAACGTTCTTTTCATTGAAGAGGTTTGGTTACAAGGGACACTGACCCGGCTTACCCCATTTTTACATGTAGTTTTGTCAGTCTTTCTGTGCAGCGTGACTGTTCAGTTAGGGCACCTGTTCCGCCCCCTCCCCCTCCCCTCACCTCGCCCTCCCCCTCCCCTCCTGTACTATGCCCATTAGCGCCGTCTTCAATCACTCTTGTGGCGGGAACATTAACATTTCCCCAAGCCTATTATCGCCCCCACCAAAAGACTGAAGAGTTGGGGGGGGGGGGGGGGACAAAATACTGCAGCCTGGCTGATACAGAGAGAGCGTGGTACGGTATAACTTTGTAAATTAATTACATTGGGTATTTTGATCTTCAAACATGCTGGCAATCATTCTGATAGGTTTATGAAAGTACTGTGTAAAGTTTTGAAGTTATTATGGTAGAGATTAGGGGTGTTCGGTTTTACCAGTTTTCCGGTTAAAATCGGTCCGACTTTCTCACGGTTCGGTAAACCGGTTTGGCCTTAAAAAACCGGAAAACCGCGGTTTTCTAAGGGACATCACTCGTCGTTTTTCAGCCCGTTTACAAGACACCCTCCTCCTCCCCCTCCTCCTTATCACCATCATCATCATGTTGTTGTTGTTGGCTGAACAGGGAAACCGGGGTGGCCGAATGGTAGAGCGTTGGACTTCCAACTTTCGGGTCGTGAGTTCAATTCCCGGCTAGGGCCAAACATTTGTGCTGGCTTTTTCATCGTTGCCTCGTCTTTGATATCTTCCGTATGTGTTGGAAAAGGACGTTAAATTCCCAAACACCCACCCACCCACCCTTGTTGGCTGAACATTTCCAACGCAGGGGTACAGGAAGCCGGAGTACTAGGAGACCCCCCTCCCTTCCCCCCGTCCATCTCTTGGGGAAACGTTAGAAACAATAGATGACGTATACATAGCCGGTTAACCGGTTTTAAACCTTGGTTTTCTATTGGAAAAACCGGTTAAAAACCGGTTTGAGAAATCGTACCGGTGTAGGATCCGGTCCGGTCCCCCCTCTGAAGCAGTCCCCCGGGGGACCAATTCGTGGCAAAAACTGCTCTATAATGGTCCCCCCTTAGACATCCAGCCTCGTTTTCGACTGGTCCCCCTGGGCGATTTTGGTCCCCCCTCGCATCCAAAGTAGGCCCCCTCTCGAACTGGTCCCCCTCTTTTCTAACCAATGTAGAGCTATGTCAGTATTTATTTTTAACTTTATTGTTATAGTGTGTGTCAACTCAGTAGAAAACGTGACTCTGGATCTCTCTCACTCTCTCTCTCTCTCTCTCTCTCTCTCTCGTCCCCCACACTTTCTCTCCTCCCCCCATCTCTCAAACACACACACACACACACACATTATGCACGCACGCACGCACGCGTGCACACTCACTCACGCACGCACGCACGCAAACACACACGCGCGCACACACACACACACACACACACACACACACACACACACACACACACACACACACACACACACACACCTCTTTCATTATATGTATAATTATTTTCATTTTTGTACAGAGATGTTATTCAAGATGATCTTGAACTGGGTCAAGGTTACAGTGTCAAATCTAAACTTTTAAAAGTGATTGAACTTCGTAGATTTGCCGTTCTATGTAGCCTATACTTTTGTTTTTTTTATTTTCTCTTTTCTTTTTTTTTTGTGGGATGAGAAAACGGTCGCCACTAAAAAACAAAAGTATAGGCTACATAGAACGGCAAATCTACGAAGTTAAATCACTTTTAAAAGTTTAGATTTGTTTTCTCTTTTTTTTTTCTTTTTTTTTGTGGGATGAGAAAACGGTCGCCACGCTTCTTGACACGTCACGTGACTCGTGTCAAACATGCCTATAATTATAAACGGTCGCCACGCTTCTTGACACGTCACGTGACTCGTGTCAAACATGCCTATAATTATAAGTACACGACAATTCATTCCGTACTTGGGCCACCGAGGTTGAGATATTTGCTGCAGCCACCCTCTTGGACACGCCCGTGTATGTGTTCACAAGAGAGGCTCCAGGCCGACAACCTAGGTGGCTGAAATACGGGCCAGTTTGGCAATCGGCCCCATTGAAAACAGACAGAGTAATTTATATAATGAATCTTGGACATCACTTTGCTCCTGTTTTTTGTGTCACTCCTTAGACCAGAACTGTTAGTCTTCTGCTGTTTTTGTTGTTTCAAGGGTCATGATTTGAGACACTGGTACTCAGTCTTGACTGTCTACTTGAAGTACGCTGAAAGCCAAAGGTGGCAACTAGTTTTCATGTCATGGACACTTACTTAATTTTGAAGAAATATTTTTTCTATGGCGTTGTATAGAAAATATTAGATACTTGGTCTTTGATGTTATTCTCTAAATGCTATTTCCAGTTTAAAAAAATGACAGGAAATGTGGACAGCAAAAAAGAACCAATGCAAAAAAAACAACTGAAAGAAACAAGAACACAACCAAACAAATATATCTCACACACACAAAAATAACAACAAGCACATAAATCGGAAAAAAAAGAATAAAAATGTTCCTATGGCCCTGTGCTTTTGGGGACAATAAAGTTTTGTAACAATAAAGTTAAAAATAAATACTGACATAGCTCTACATTGGTTAGAAAAGAGGGGGACCAGTTCGAGAGGGGGCCTATTTTGGATGCGAGGGGGGACCAAAATCGCCCAGGGGGACCAGTCGAAAACGAGGCTGGATGTCTAAGGGGGGGACCATTACAGAGCAGTTTTTGCCACGAATTGGTCCCCCGGGGGACTACTTCAGAGGGGGGACCGGACCGGATGCTACACCGGTTCCACCCTCTAGTAGAGATGGCTCGATTGTTAAACTTGAATGTGTACCGTAGTGGAAAAACCCAGATCCTTCCTTTACTACGTTGGGTCCACACAAATGACGGGAGGGGGCTAAAAAGATTTTTTTTTTTTTTTTAATAGAGGTTTGACTCAGTTTACAATGGTTCATTGTATTTTGTGGTTGCGTTAAAATTTTTACATTGATGTGAATGGGGTGTGGGTGAAGTCATATCAGAATATTTGCCGAGGAATCAAGGCTCAAGAGCAGTGGTTGCTACTTTTACCTTATCTTGACCTCAGTTCTGGCAAAAAGGTCCCCAACCAGGCAGGTCTTGAGAGTAGAGCACACAAGGTGTGTGTACTGAGGGCACCAGCCAGATAAGCCCATCTGTTCAGGGTTTGACCTCCTGGTTCTACATGCTCAGGTCTTGCCTGTTCTACTAGGGTGTTTTCTTTTGCTTGTCACTGTCAGAATGTTTCCTGTGGCTTAACTGATGGTCGTAGACTCCTACAAGTACGCGCAGTCACAGTATTCACTAGTGTGGTTGGTACAAACAGAGCCAGAAACCCTAGGTTGTCCATCTTGCATTGTTTAAAAGCCTTTTTAGGTTATGTTTAAACACATAGCACAACTGTGAGGGAGGTTTTTCATATCTGTCTGATTTGAATGTTTGTGTAGAATATAGATAGTAAACTGAACTTCTGCAAGACTTTCTGTCTTTTCCAAAGTTAGTGTGTATATGTTACAGTCAAAGCTGGAAATTAGTCATTCTCCGGGAATGCCTGAAATTTCAGTCATTCCCAAGAAATTCCTGTTTTGATCGGGCTTTGGAATTTCTAGGGAATGACTGAACTTTCAGGCATTCCCGGAGAATGACTAATTTCCAGCTTTGACTGTAACATATATATATATCCAAATCACAGTATAACCTCTTGTTTCCGAAAATACGATGAGTAAGTTGAAAGGTTACTTTTATGCATGGAGGTTTCAAGTTGCAAAAGCTGCCTCCTTTGACCACAGATCTTCGATGGAAGTATGGAAGCCTTTGGTTTTTGTTTGTTTTGTTTCATTTTGGCTGCCACTCTGTGCCAGTTTAGATCCCAGGGGACAGGCTGTTCTGTTAGTTGAATGATACAAACGTCTTCTCAGTTTGAAACTTAGCCTTTCTTGGCCAAGAAGCTGGTGGTAAAGGATATATCCCCACACGCACACACACACCGACACCTACATCTCCCCCCCCCCCCCCACCCCCAACCGGCTACCTGCACAGTACAGTGTAGTGGTGTTTGCATACACAGGTAGGGTTCATTTTGTGTATGAAGGGTGAGATAAATCGCCACGTGTCTGGTACCTTGAAGTCTGAGTGCTGGCCCCTTATCACAAACCCCCCCCCAGGTGTTTGACAAGCGCTGAGCCAAAGATCACTACGCAAATGGTGTACATGTAGTCTTTCACTAAAGTGTCAGAGGTGGTCTTGACTTTCCTAGCGCTGTGTGTGTGGTGGTGGTTTTTCTCTTGGTTTGTGTGTTCAGTTGTTGTTGACTCATATTCCATTACCAACATCCACTACACACGCACACACACACACACACACACACACACACACACACACACACACACACACACATATATATATATATATATATATGTGTATGTGCCTCCATCTTTCTCCTTATTAAGTACCATACATGCAGTTGCCCTGGCCCTGAACCTTGACTCTTATATTTTACCTGTACTTTTAGCGCTTAGAACTGCCTTATAAGTAGGTTACAGCGCTATATAAATAAATTATTATTATTATTATTATTACATGTATGTGTGCACGCATGCGCGCAATAGAAAACAATGTAAACCGCAGAAGGAACAACAATACAGTACTTTTTAACTTTTGTAATGATGTTGAGGATGTAAGTTCATGTTTAATTATGTCCATAACATTAACAACACTGTCATGGAATTTTGGCTTAACTGGAGTTTGAGCATAGCACAAGAGAAATGTACAATGCATGTCATCCTGTGCTGTTATCAAAATCATATACATGTATTACATAAAACTCCACATCAACAGCAGTACATCTGAAACCAGGGTAAATAATTTTCAGCGCAGACCGACTGACACAGCCCCGGTGTGGCAGCCTATTGCTTGCACACGTGATACGTTACGCTCAGTCAACTTTCCACCCTCTTTATAGTCTTCTGTTGTAAGACTTATAAAGTTATGTACTTTATTATGTTTACAGCGAGTGTCCGCATGGGCTGGCGGAACACATATCGAGGGCAGCATACGAACGCGTCACCAAACTGGACTTGCACCGTCTCTACGACAACACCAGTCCGCCAGATGGATCGTCAGACTCTTTGCCCCCACGTAGGTTCTATTAGAGGGAAAGGGAGAACAACAAAACAAGGGATGGGAGTTGTTGGTGGGTGCAGGAAATGGACAGACAGGGCTTAAAATCTTCCTTTTGGTGGATTTCCGCCTTTCCTCCCCCAGAAAGTGTTTCAACGTCTAAAGTAGTTAAAATCATGCCAAATTACACAGATTTTAGTCTGAATTCTTTAAAAAAAAAAAAAAAAAAATTCCTCCCAAAAAAGTATTTCCTCCACTGAAACACTTACAATCATGCCCTTGCCAAAATGCACTAAATTGCACAGATTTTAGTTGTTTTTGTTTTTTTTAATTCTGGGGCTAGGAGCATGCCTCTTAGACACCCTTTGCATAACATGTCTCTCTTGCAGACGCGCACTTGTGGCTTTGGCACTTTGTCACTAAATCAGTACATGTACATGTATACATATGCCACACACTTTTTCTCCTTTCGGATCTTGGACCATTTTGAGCTTTGACAAATAATTGTTAAGTGCACTGCGTCTTTGCAGTCAGTCACCCCAGCGAAGGATTGAGAAAGAAAGCGAGAGAGAGAGAGGGGGGGGGGGGGGGAGGCGGGTTGAAGGGTGCAGGAAATTGACAAGTCATTGTAAAGTATGCACCCATATGAGAGAGTCAACAATCACTGCATCTTTGCAGTAAGGGGCCACATATGTACAAGGAAGCATTACATTATTTGGCGATGTAAACGACAACGGACTTCAGTTGCAGGAAGTCCGGTGAGGAAGCTGTATGCGTGCATGGCATGAGATTAGCGACACAGCTGTTCTGTATATCTACTGCAAGGTCACTAGACACAGCTCACATTCACAGTTTGACCTGGCCTTAGCACAGTGTAACTGCAATGTAACGCTCACTTTATTCCATACAGTAGAAAATTGTCCTCATGGCCATAAAGTGCAGTACTTTAAAAGCATCTTTGTTTGATAAAGTCTATGTATTGACCCACTGTCATCTGTGTGTGTGTGTGTGTGTGTGTGTGTGTGTGGCTGTCGCCAAAAACCTTAACTTTGTCATTTTCTTACAATGTATCAAAAGCAGAGGCACCCAACTTGGTGTGCTGATAAACCATAAGACCTTTCAAGACATACCATTTTCAGTGACTTTGACTCGAAATCAAGGTCATTAAAGCTGGCTGTTTAGAAATTTAGCATAGGCATTATTTTTTCTCAGAATCTACAAACACCACAGGCATAAAACTTTCTGTGGTGAGAGACATTGATGAGACCTTTATTGACATACCTGTATTCAATGACCTTTAGTAAAGGTCAAGGCCATACAAGCTGTTCGTGAAAAATGTCAAACAACTTCATGCTTGTGTAATATATATATATACATTCGAGAGAAAAAAAAATTGCAGTTTGCATTACATGTATGTACTTAGGGTCAGGTGTTAAGATTTGTGAAAAGTGGTACAGTACACACTACTGATGGTCAAAATTTCGTAATATGCTGTTGTGTGTCAACAGGACATCGAGCAGCTGAAGAGCCACAAACTATTGAAGAATATGTGCATCGTATATATATATATTGTCTTTTCAGAGATTGATATGCTGCAGTTACAGCAAGAGGTAGCACAGCAAGTGTTTGTAGTTTGCCACGAATGGAGTCAGCAGCTGCCCGCCTCCATTCGCCCCCTGCCCCGTGTCTTCCCCGTGTTTGCGCACGCGATAAAGAACACTCGTCGAAAGATGGAAGACCGGCACGTCATTGTCTCCGATCTCAACACACTTTTTAAGCTGCAGGTTAGTATCTGTTCTTTTGTGTGTGAATGTGTGTGTACATACAGTACATGTTTTGTTATGGGTTATGTTAAAATTCTATGAAAGAATGAAATGGTAGAGTGTCGTTGCTGCCCTGCAGTGTATGTGAAGGAATATCATTATCCACAGATGGTCCCCCCCCCCTCCCACACACACACACACACACACACACACACACACACTTATCCATTCATAATGTTGCACAGCACAGCACTGAAAACATACCATTAAAACAACAACAGTAAAAACAAACGAGTGGTAGGAAACGATGATGAAAGCTTCTGTGAAGACATAGTTCTCAGATATGTTGAAGAAAGAAGTTGAATCTAGACCATTGTGACTGTGACCACAGAAGGGTGCAAACATTGTTAAATGATATTCAAGTCGTGTTATCATTTGGATTATTTCTGTCATGGGATTGGTATTCGTATTTCTCATCTGACCCAGGACAGCCCTAGTCAGTCATTTTACGCCGTGTTTGACGGCCACGGGGGACCTGAGGCAGCCATGTTTGCTGCCTCTCAGCTTCACGCAAATCTGACCCGCGACGCCAGCTTCAGTTCCGATCCCGAGCTGGCGCTGAGGAGGGCATACACGCAAACGGACAAGCAGTTCATTGACAAATGCTCAAAACAGGTACCCCTGCCATTGGATTCCTTATAGTTACTTTTTCATTTCCGTTGTGATCTTTTTGAGGGCACAGTTTCTATAATTAAGAGTACAGTGATCATTTTATGTCCACGCCTTGCGCCATTGGTGCATAAATAAAAAAAATGACCCATAAAAATCTTAAGCTGTGCGCCGATCGGCGCATCATTATACACAAAAGTTTCGACACAGAGTCATGTGCGCTCACACAGTCTGAAGACTCCCCAACAAAATTTGTCTGCTACCCAGCGACAGCTATTGTTACGTAAAATCTCACTGGATGACACTACAATCAGGTGGTCTGGTCTGCCCAATCAGAAGCAATCGTTCGTCTACCCCAGAGCCTCGTTTTGGAGCGCTTTTCATACACGAAAAGTTGTGTGCCGAACAGGAGAATTTTCCACAAACATTAAGGTGACCCCAGTAACTCAGTCAGAGTTTATATAATTTAAATTATGTGCTTTTTCATTTGTTCGGTTCCGTTTTAGAATGACCCATAAAATTTGGAAATGGCCCATAGAAGTTGGTCACAGTGGGCCATTTCACCCATAGATTTTCAACGAAAAATGATCACTGAGAGTAAGAGAGGTAACCTTGGAAACTTACATACAAACCGCAGTAACTGAAGCATTCATTACACTGGTTGTATATTCGGAAAGGGGAAGTACTGTAACGGAAACTGCCTCTATTCTTGCAAATATCCACCTTCACTTGAAGAAGTCAGATGGTAACAAAGCGAGAGTGGCTTCCCTTGGTTTTGCATTGCAGTCTGTTTAGAAGTGTTCATGATGGTGCCAGGTATATTTTGACAATTTTCTTGTTTTTTAAATGCTAATCTTGTGACATACATGCTAGTTACAGATTTGTGGATCACAAGATTTTTGGGTGTTAAAAATCTTGCAGTAATGCATGTCAGTGTCATTTTGAAATTTTTTCAGAACTAGATTTGAAATATATAGCATGGAATGACATGCATTGAACACTTCTCGTACACTATCCTCAGTTAGTTACACCAAAATTCCATGTTACCATTGACCGGCAGAAACAACCTATATTTCACAGAAATTGCGGAGCGGAACCACAGGAGTGACTGTGCTTTTCCGTGAGGATAAATGCTACGTGGGTTGGCTTGGGGATTCTCAGGCCCTGCTGGTGCGGGACGGTCGAGCAGTGACAGTCATGGAGCCTCACAAACCCGAGAGAGAGGTCAGCCATTGATTTATTTGCCAGATCTGATGAACTGATAAATTGCCTGACAGTGCTAATAGTGCGGGTGATGTAAGGACTCGGACTTCGTTCCACATATATCCAGGCATCGGCTAGTTCTGTCCATGGATTATTGTTGTCATCAGGCGTCCATTGAATGATTTTTTTGTGACATACGATGAAAATTCTGTTGGGAAACATTTTGTTTTCTGCTGGTGGAAAAATTGATTCTATCCTCATATGGAGGGGAGCCGGGGTGGTCGAATGGTAGAGCGTTGGACTTCTAATGCTCGGGTCGTGAGTTCGATCCCGGCTGGGGCCAAATATTTGTGCTGGCTTTTTCATCGTGGCGGAAAAGGACGTTAAACCCCCAAACACCCACCCACCCCTATCCTCATATGGCTCAATTTGTTCACAAATGGCCCAGTATTCTCAAACAGCTGACCTACGTGCAGCTAGCCAGCATCAGGTACTCTCCGTATTGCGTGTTTTGAGTTTGACCTCTCAGCCAGTCTTCAGTGGTTTTGGGCTTGGGCAGTTCTGTTGCCTGTGTTGTTTTTGTCTGTTCTAAATGTTAACATTCAATTTGGCTTGTTCTTGAGCAGCTTTACTTGATGCTGGTTTACAGGACGAGAGGAAACGCATTGAAAACCTTGGTGGGGTCGTCACTCGTAATTTAGGGGTCTGGAGGGTCAACGGCAATATATCAGTGTCCCGAGCAATAGGTAAGCTGCTCTTTCACTTCCTCTATGAACACTTTTTAACATTTTTTCATGGCTTCTGTCAGAGCGTATATAATTCTGTAACATTCATCATCATAACTGGTTCATGCTTCTAGGCATTGTCAGAGTGTATCCAAGTGACTAGCGCTCATTATTTTGTTTGTTTCATACTTGTATGTTCAGGCATCCGGAGGTATTACAAGTGTTTGGTTTATGATTATCAGAGGATCAACTTTGAAAACTTTTACTTCTGGCTTTTGCAGATAGGAGGTTATATTTTCCTTCTTGTTCACCAGGAGGTCATACTCTGATTTGTGCTGCAGGTGACGCTAGCCAAAAGCCATTCCTTTGCAGTGATGCGGATGTCACTACCTTCACCCGGACTGGCTCCGAAGACTACATGGTGTTGGGCTGCGATGGACTATGGGACGTTCTTTCTGCTCCAGACATCCCGGTCGTGGTGCACCAGTACCTCCGGCAGCACCCTAACCACCACGCGGGAGTCTCCAAGCACTTGGTCCTGAAGGCCAAAGAACTTGGCTCGAGCGACAACATCTCCGTGGTGGTCGTATTCTTCCGGAAGGATGTTGCCAAACCCGTCGGTGTGAATTCAGAAGGGTTCCGATTCGTGCGTGCAAACGGAGACCACGAGGACTCTGCGTCTGAAATCTCAGGAAGCCAAACTGGCAGCGGGGACTCGATCACATCTGGCACTTCCAGACTCACTATCAACAGCTCTGGGTCGGCTGTAGATAACGTTGACGGTACTCAGGTTAAGACGGCAGGAACAACTCAGCATGGTCAGCAGATTCTATGCGAGTTTCCATGCCAGCTGGAGAGACAGGCTGGGTTTTTCCTGCCAAATCTCCGAGCTTTGAGGACAGGCCAAAAGAGGCAGCAGTTAGTTCCCCTGAAGCAGGAGCAAGGGGAGATGACAGGGAAAACTAGTCAGGTCACAAAGGCAGAGGTGTCAGACTCAAACAGGGACCACAATCAAAAACGGAAACCTGGCTCTAAAGGCAGCACGAGGCGTGCGGGGCCCACAAGACGAAAGCCGAGGACTCGCCTAACTCGCAAGAAGCGAAGAGGCCACTTCATGATAGGGTCTCCTGATTCAGCAGCAGCAGCAACAACAGACGCCTCAGGTCTGAAACATCCAGAGTTTTTGATCGATGACATATCTTACTCCTCTTTCGACCCCTCGCATGACTTTGAATCTATGCACACTCCTCTCCAGGATATTTTACAGCGGATGTCAGACGGTGGCTCCGATGCTGGAAACGAAAACGCTCCGGACCAGCGTGGTGACCTGCTCTCTGTTCGAGACACGTCTGCTCGTCTTCACAACGCGTTCCCGAGACTTCCAAGCAGAGGTTTGAAGCCTCTGTCAACAACAGCAGCTCCTTTCTCAGCTACCTCACTACGCCTGCATCCCCAATACGACCATCACACCTTGCAGTCAAACAAACAGAAGTTTTTGAGGTAGTGAGTTAAACACCTGCATCATTGCACTTGTGTTCTGTCTGTTCAACTGTGTTAAAAGAAAGCAGCTTTCAGGTGGTGGTGTAGTTTGTACTGCCGTCTCGTATGTCGGATGCATTTTATGAGGATCAGAGGAGGGCTGGAAATTTCCAAGGTTTTTTTTTTTTCTTTTTTTTAAAAAAACTTTCCCAAGGTGTTGTCTGGACCTTCTAAGATAGTTTCAGTTCTCTGACACACTTTTCATGTTTGTTTGACAACCAGCCAGTGTACATTATGCCCTGAATAGCGGGCAACTTTTGGCAGCTATCAACAATGAGTAGTTTACAAGCTCCCAAAGAGGCAGGCAGTCAGAATACTCAAGGGTTGGCTTCAGTGTGGGATGGCCATTGATACAGAGGTCAATGTTCATGATGACGTTTGGTTTTACTGGAGTTAGGTTGCAAAGAAACTGGTAACTCGCCTTTGCACGGCTCCGGCTTCTTTGTTTTTCTAAGGTTACAAATATTGACAGGCATTTTCTCTCATTCCGTTTTCCAGGATGATCCATTTAGAAATAGATTTTTACTTTCATTTGTAGGCCTTGTGTGTGTGTGTGTGTGTGTGTGCACGTATGTGTGCATCTGGAATGTTTTTCTACGGCCAAAACAGTAACCCCATTCGCAGAATCATGTCTCTAGTCACATTCGAGTTTTCTTTTAAACTATTCATATCGTTTTTGAGTTTTTGGGGCTATGTTTTTCCTCTCCACACCCCATCCCACCCCCGATGTTAGGTCACATCCCACATGTGATCTGTTCAGCCTCGCAGTACCACAAAATGGCAGATTGTTTCATCTGCAAGGGGTTGTTTCTCAGTAGATCGGGTTTGTACAGGGTACATCTTGATTGTTGAGGTGGGGGCTTGATGTGGGTGGGGGTTTGTTATTGCGATCTTTAACACAGGTGATACGTGTAGCGAGTTCTTTTCCAGCCTGTTCTCTCTTCTCTTCGGCATGTTCCGTTGTGTATACATGTGTTCGTCCAAGCCTTCATTGATCACAGAATGTGTTTTATATTTTTCTACTGCATGTGGCATAATTATTTATTGAAGACTTACACAGTGTATGTGTATGTGTACAGACACTGACCAACTTTGCTTTTGTTCATTCCCGCATTCTCACCTAACATCCGACTTGGCCAGCACACTATCACCACAACTCACCGCCCACTGATGGTTTTAAGTGTTTTTATAGGGTCGTTTTCTTATTATTCCTGGGAGAACTCAATGCAAAAAACGTGTACCATCATTCTCACGGAAGAGAAAAATTTGTTGATCACTTTAGAACTAAATGATTGGAGGAACACAGAAGGGGGATCATTCAAATGTGATTTCCAGTGTCTGGTTTCATGGTTATATGTCCCGTGTTCAAACCGAGGGATATTGGGCCCAAAGTTACCGACATTGCTCTGACGCGTTGCAGGAGAACTAAATTTTGATCTCTGCCTGTTGGTACTTGCAGAACTAAAATTGTCTTTGCTCGCATCTGCTCAACATGTGAAGATTGGAAGCCCTTAATGTTACACGTTTGGGTTATTTTTTTAATGGTTGTCTCTCTATCCCAGTACTGACTTGTCTTTATTTCTTTCTTTTTGTTTGCCTCCTCCTTTTTTGTTGTTGTTGTTATTGCTGTGACAGATCTGAATACATTGCCCGTAGAAGTAGAGTGGACACACATGACTTAAATTCATTCAGTACATTTCAGTCATCCAGTACTTTTATTATTACTTATTATGTTAATGTATTCATTATTAATGGATTATTATTTATTATTACTGTCATTATTATCATTATCCAAGTTTCATTATTCTTTTATTTTTATTGACCAGATGAGTCTAGAATTGAACTGGTCTGTCTTACTCAAGGCTTGACCCTGTGTTTTTGACGGTCTGAATCCCGGACTGTTAGAGGTGCTATCAAGGATCATGCTCATCTCTTTTGCTGTGTTACCTCCATACCTCCCTCCCTCCCACCCTCATCACTCCAACTTGATTACATAATGGATTTCTTCACCGTTTGCCAGACTGATATTGAAACATGCCTCAGGGATTAGACTCTTCATGCTGTTCATGGACCCATTTCTCTCTCTGTGGGTTTTTTTTTTTTTTTTTTTTCTGTCACTTGAGTCAGTATGCAACAGATTTCAGAAATGCACATAGCCAGACTGTAGTCAGGTAAAGTTTGTAGTGGCTTGGTTAGCTATAGTCTGCTTGAAGCATTGTTTCTGAGGTTGGTTGGTGAGTGGGTTGTTTGCGGATTTACCTTTTTCCACCATATAAGGATACCATAAGGAAAATGATTAATGAAATTATTGAATCCCAACTCTTTGCCCGAAAATGCATGTTTTTCTGATTTTTCTGTTTTGCGGTTTGTTTGTTTTTTTGTTGTTTTTTTTTGTTGTTGTTGTTGTTGTTGTTGTTTGGGGTTTTTTGTTTTCTTTTGGGGTTTTTTTTTTTTTTTTTTTTTTGGGTGGGGGGGGGGTCATATGCAGCTAGCATTGAACTCTCAATCCAAAGCACATACCACAGGGGTGTCAGCACTTTATCAGAGAGAGAGAGCTTTTGATTAAAAAGAACACAAATCACAGCGCTCACCAAGATCTCTTTCTGTGCATTTTATGTCTGAAACCAGTCAGAAACTGCACAAAAGATGACACAAGAAAGGCGTGCAACAGTCGGCGGCAGTATCTGAGCCATAAAAATCATGTGATACAAATCATTGGGGAACTGTAATGATGATATTAATGACTGTCTAGTTTCCTGTTTTCAACTTTGTGAGAGAGATAAACTTTACAGGCTGGGTAGGTGATGGGACGTTCCCATTCTGCCACTTTCACAGAGCCAGGGACGCCCTTGAACCAGAGTAGTCTTTTGGTCCCTGAGGTGGATATATATGCTCTGCTGTTGCCTGGTTTTGCATACATACATTCAAAACTTGACTTCCTCTTCAGAGATGAAATTACAGCACATGTAATGAAACCTCCTGTGTTTCTGTTTATGTGATTGGCCAGTCTGTCCATGTTGGTATGTGTTCTCTCAAGCTGTACAAACATGTTAATATTATTGTAATATAGTTTTACTCCTCACCAAACTTCACTTTGGCAGCCATTTTGTCTTGTTATCACCTTAGTTCTGGTCTTGTTTTGTTGGTACATGTAGTCATTTTTCTCCATCACCGTCACTTCACACGAGAGAGAGGAATGTACGTCCAAGAATTCACCATTGTCACATTGCACATATACTCAGACCCCTGCACTTTTGATTGCCTGACCATTTTGTGGTTTAGAATCAGTCTGCAAACTGGACAGCGAAGGTCAGCTTCTTTGTAATGACTTTCGTTTCAGAACTTGAAGGATGAAATGAGTCATCTTTGTTGATTTCTTTATATAATGGCTCTGTTCTTTACTTGAAGTGCGTGTATGCAAGGCATGAATAAATGGCAATTTTGCATGTTTTTCAGTCAGTGGTACTACATACATGATGATGTAAGATTCTCTCTTTCTCTAACACACACACACACACACACACACACACACACACACACACACACACACACACACCTCTCTCTCCTCGTATATGTATTTTGCTGCTAGGCTTTTGCAGTGAAATGCTGTACAGGTAATTTCGGTATCTTGAAACGGCGTACGGTATGCTGGAAACTAGTTTTTAATCACACAGTAACATGTATTATCGTTATCTATAGTGTTTTAATTTAACAACAAATGTTTAATTGTCTGTTATTTCTGTATCTCTTCGATACAGTAGTGTGTATTTTTTGTTCAACTGTTTTTGTTCACCAAATGCCTTACTGTAGGCCAAGCATTTTTTCTACTCTTTCAGTGGAACACTGATCACAGAATTTTTATTTGCATGTTCTTGAACAATTTCTCACACTTTTTGCCATGAAATGTTAAAGTTTTTCATCCTATTTTTTTGGACTGACCTGAAGTACAGACTTTTACCACAGATGGTGGGTGCTACAGAGATGCATTTCTGGTCAGAGTTCATGTAAACTGATTTCTGTTTTGGTCAGTTCTGTATCTCTGTCATGCTTGCAGCGACTCTCAGTCAACGTAGGTACAGGTACATGTATTCCCAAGCTCACAATAATGTGCTTGAGTCTTACGAGTGAATCAGCCTGTGTTATATCTGTAAACACAAACTGGCGGTCTGGAATGAACAGGCGTATGCATTGGTCAGTTAGCATGGCTTCAAGACTTTCCAGTGCAAACATTTGAGAAAATTGTTACGGCCAAGATTTGTTTTGTAAAGTTTGTCTTCTTCTTCGGCGTTTCCTGGATTTTTCTAAAGTACCCAAATAAATCATCACTCAGCTTCTTTCCCAACAGACTACTTCATTTACGTCAACGTTTTCCAACTTGAATTTAAAAAAAGAAAAGAAATTCAGTCAAACCAGCATTTAATGCAAGGAACATCACTTGTGGTTTGTACGTAGTTACCTTCCCTTGCATTTTCAGTTGCTTGAAGATACCTTGCCTTTGACTGGAGTGACTGGATGTGCCTCATCTTTATTATGAGATGATAATGTTTATTGTTGTTGAAGTTTTCATGCATATTGTGCAGAGAACATATAAATTATGATACAGACGCACTGTACTTGTAAGTTCCCTGTACTGTGTACACAAACGAATTCAGGGTGCATTTATGTGCATATATATTTTTACTGTGTTCCATTCACTAGATAAATGTATTCCTATGGGGACCAAGTAAGAACTATTGTGGAAAAGTTTATCAGATGTCTGAGTACAGTGTACTGGTGTAACAACTTAGATCTGTCAGCGGCTAACAGTAGCAAAATTAGAACAATTCTTCAGAGGAAAAACAATTCTCTTCAGGTATTCCACTTTCTCTGCAGTCGTGCAGGGGGAAAATGCTTTAATGTTGTTGATGTTTTTTTAAATTGTTGTGTTTTCTCTCTGGGAAAACAACAACGAAAAGCGACAATTTTTTTTTAGCATCTCTATTTAAAAAAAAAAAAAAAATTTACTAGCTACAATTTTTTTTTAGCATCTCTATTTTAAAAAAAAAAAATTTACTAGCTGAATCTTACCTCAGCAGACAGATCTAGGTTGTTCAATTCAGCGCTGAATGCTTGTGTGATCTATTTTGGAAATGTAGTGTGGAGTTTGCTGTGAATTTCATTTATGTTCTGGCCACAAAAATGGTCTGTGAATACAGTGTATCACCAAGTGTGTATGCATGCGTTTCCTTATTTAACTCTGAACATCTGTATCAGTGTTACTACCTAAGGAGGTCAGATATTTATCAGAATGTAATCATATTTACTTGGTACAACCAGTGAAATACCAGTGTTAACTCACAAAACAGCAAATACATTGCAGAGGTGCCCCAGACAAAGCACATGTATATTTTTTACTTGTGTCTAGATCTGATTGACCTTTGTCTAAATCCAAATGACCTGTGTTTAGATCCGATGTGTGTAGTAATTACAGTTTGCTCCTACTAGTCCTAGTGTATTTTGTTGTGCTGTGACACTTGTAATGTTTTACAGACATGTAACGGTACGGCTATGACTAAATTCTACTGTAGTGTATTCCCATGCTGTGTATGATAAGAAAACTGGATGCATGGATTCACAGTGAAACGTGTATGCACTATTGCCTTTAGACACTTTGTAATCATTTATAATGGGAACAAGTGTAACAGTAACATGAGCTCAGAATCAACACTTTTCGTAGTCAGTTTGACAGGGCTAGTATATTTGCGGCACCCTATTTGTGAATTCTTACGATATATCCAGGTACTTCACACAGCATTGGTGAGTGTTGTCAGAATTTGGTAGGTTCTCCTTGGGTGGTTAATTTTGTTTTAGGTTTTTGGTTGTTGCTACAACCACACCCCCGCCCTCCTCCCCCTGCCACCACTCACTCTTGAACTCAGTGACACATAGGATTTTCAGCGCTGACTCAAAGGGAAGCGACAGTGCTAGTTAAAGATTGTTAGAACAGTGATTTTATCTCCTTTCTGAAACGTGTGTTATGTTGAAGGTGATTTGTGTGTTTTTTTGGGTGTTGTGTTTGCAGTTATGACAACAGTCAGCTTAGAGTGTCAGAATGTGTTAGCTCTCCATGCAGCTTTGTGAGAAACTGGTGTGCATACTGAAATAATTTTCAGCCCTGTGTGTAGAGTTTCTCCTGTGGTACAGAGGAAGGGAATTGTTTTTAATACTCAGATTATTATATTTCCTGTGCTCCAGCTGTTGCATGGTAATATGGAATATGTGTGTGTGTGTGTGTGTGTGTGTCCCTGTCCATATGCTTTTGGAGGCCTGCTCTAGATAAGTTTAAATGGAATCAGCTATCTAGTCAGATATTTGATGATAACTTGATGTCAGCTGGTGGTCTGGACATAGTATCAGGGTTCTGTTTTCATGATGTCACACGTTCATCTCCCTTAGTCAATCGGTAAAACAGCCTCTGCGTCATGGATTATATAAGCACTTACACCATTCTTCTGTTTGACAGTAGATTTGTGTATTGTGGTATAGACAGTTGGCTTAGGGAAGAAGGGCTTAAGCACTTTGCAAATCCATGATGCTTTATACCCATTTACCAAGCTTGGTTAAGTCCACTTTGAGTGTAATGCAGTCTTTGGGACCCACACCCTTCCAGTGAAATATATCCTGACGTTCACTTACTTGACTTGATGGACGTAATCTCCTTGTTGAGAGTCGTGGACCTAATAACACAACTGCAACATAAATTCACAGGTTATTGAAGCCTGTTACTTACACTGACGGAACTAAATCACCAAGAGGAAAAGTATCTTAGCCCAGTTTTTTCACCATTAAGAGAAGTTTTGTTTGGTTTTTTTTTTTTTTTACAAAGAATACATCATGCTTTGTTAATCCCCTGTTGTGTTTCGATTTGCATTTATAGTGATGTGAAATGACAGACTTTGTACGTTTTGCACGGGAATTTTAGGGTTCAAGGTTCAGCACTAGTTTCAGTGAAACAACCACTCAATTGGCTGCATATGGAGATAGTGTAAAACTCACAAATTCACACACCACACATCCTGGAATGAAAAAAAAAAATTAATGCAGCGAGGGACAAAAAAAGATGCAGACATGCACACGGGTAGGTTCCAATTCACTTTTAACACTGATCTCCTCACTACCTATATTGCAGTTTATTTACCAACATATCTGTCTTTGTACACTCTACGAGTAATAATTAAAAACGTAAAACTGTCATTAGGTTGAGTGTTGTGTTCCACTGTGTGTGTGTGTGTGTGTGTGTGTGTGTGTGTGTGTGTGTGTGTTGGGGAGGAGTCAAGAACGAGAGACTGTCGGACCGTACAGGACTAAGGATAAATACGTATCAGTACCGTAGTAAAATCAAATAAATTGAAACATGTGAAGAGCTGTACAAGAAACATGACAATCTCCTGGAGTCAGTCGCTATGCACACTGTAACACTTGAATTTTGAGGCTTGTCCTTCATTCAAGGTCACCCCAAAACGGCACTGTCGCCAAGCATAAATGTGTAAAGGCAACAAAAGAAGCCTGATAGTCTGAGGTTAAGGTGACTCTAGTGTGTTCACAAAAGCCCTGTTTACCGACTGTACATATGCCGACCCTATTTTTCACCACTGTAACACAATACGGGATGATAAAGTGTGTTCAATACGCACAATATATGAGATGGCCTGTGGTATTGGCAGGTGTAGAATATTTCGGAACCAGGATAAATCGGAACCGGTTCCCCAAAATCCTAGGATATTTCGGAACCATTCCCATTTATCCCGCACCTGGCAGGCAAAATTCATGTGGGCTAATGACCTAGACGGTTCCGAAATATGCCGGTGGTTTTCAAATATCCTGTCACTAGAGTCAGGATAAATCGGAATGGTTCCGAAAAATCCTGCCACCAGGGCCAGGATAAATCGGTTCCCATTCGTCCCGGTTCCGAAATAACCTGTGACACCGGCGGTGGGATGATCAATTGAATACCACAGGCCATCTCATATAGTGTGCGTAGTGAACACACTTTAGCATCCCGTACAGTGTTACAGTGGTAAAAAATAAATAAAGAGTGGGGATATGTAGTGTCGGTAAACAGGGCTCGACCTAATCATTTAAGGTCTATGTCAACTTGTTTAGTGCAAAGGGATGCTAAAGTGTGCCCACTACGCACACCATTTGAGACGGCCTGTGGTATTGGCCGGCCGTGGGATGATCAATTGAATACCACAGGCCATGTCATATAGTGTGCGTAGTGAACACACTTTAGCATCCCGAACACACTTTAGCATCCCGTATAGTGTTACAGTGGTGAAAAACAAAGAATCGGGATATGTAGTGTCGGTAAACAGGGCTCGACCTAATCATTTAAGGTCTATGTCAACTTGTATAGTGCAAAGGGATGCTAAAGTGTGGTCCAGTGAGACATCTGAGGGTCGTTTCTGAAGGCCGACTTCACTGGATTCCCCCCACCTGGTCTTCAGCCTGGCGGGCTTTGTTCGCAGCGCCCTGGTGCTGCTGAACACCTGTCATGTTGAAGACCTTCACAACGCACCCCTCTCTGGTGCGTTGTTTTCCCAAACCGCCTCACGGCGGGGAGGTTCCGTGTTGGAGCGGTCTGTTCTCCACTGCCTCCCAGGCATGTTGTCTTTCATTGGCAACTAAGGAAATTTTTCCTTCCTACCTCTCTGTCTATCCCTCACCAGCCCGTTCACCTGTATCTTTCTCTTTAAAACCTCCCGAATTTAGCCGCTCTGTTGTTCCTCTCTTCTCTCAGCTGATTTCTAAGTTCGGCCCTTTCATCTATATTTCTTCTTTTTAACTCCTCACTCACGTACTGCACTCAGTACCAGTGGCTAGGAATAGTGATGTTGGGCTATGCTGCGAACTGGTTTATTGCGCCTAGGAGATGATAAGTTGCAATATTTGCTGTATATGCGCTTAGTATTTATCTTTGTTTTACCTAGTTGTAATTGTCATTGTTTTCTACGCTTTTTTGTAACCGGGAAGTTCGAGAAATTAGGCATGAAAGGTGCAGCGTCTCCTGCATGTCCTAGGTTTATATTGCCCCGTAGACCAGTTTGCATCCTTTGTCCACCGTTACATTTTTGTTTTTTCATGTAGTGCAGGGCACACTCAGCCCGCGAATTAGTCCTTTGCGATGGCGCTGTCTTTAAGCCCTAAAAACTCACTCACTCACTCACTCCTGTCCACTACGCACACTATGTGAGACGGCCTGTGGTATTGGCCGGCCATGGGATGATCAATTGAATACCACAGGCCATGTCATATGGTGTGCGTAGTGAACACACTTTAGCATCCCGTAGCACTATACAAGTTTAAATAGACCTTACATGATTAGGTCGAGTGGTTCAGTTACCACGGAAGCAACTACGAGATGTTCCATTTTCGCGGTAAACCACGAGAACTAATCATGCAAGCTGTTTATACCACGAGTATTCAGACTCTTAACTCAAGTAGCATACATTTTCGGCAACTACATTTTATTTTTCTGTTAGGGTGACTATTGACTTTGTCACAAAATGATGCGTACAGCGATTGAAAGGGCTTGAAAATCATTCAAAGCGTGTGCTCATGTACTGGCATTTAAAAGTGCTCTCGCAAATACTTTGCAGAAATTTTTCTGTGTAATCATTTTTCACGTGATCCAAGCAAAATAAAATTTCACCCCCAAAAGTACCGCAAAATAACTGCACCGGCCGTGATGTATGAGTTTCAAATGATTTAAATGACGCACTTTCTGCGGGTCTTTGACTGATGACGTAACTGGAGTGTTTTTGTGAACTCCTAAACCACTGAGTGGGTTATGGAAAGTCATAAACTACACTTACCCTCTCTGTTTCTTTACTATTTTCAGACATAAAGCATTCGCAGTTAACTCACTGAAATTGTGTGTGTGTGTGTGTGTGTGTGTGTGTGTTTGTGTGTGTGTGTGGTGTGTGTGTGTGTGTGTGTGTGTGTGTGTGTGTTGATGATGATGATGATGATGATGATTGATTTTAATATATAAATATATATCTGAGGCACCCAAAGAGCGATTTGCTCTATTTCTAAAGAACAAACGAATACAGAGGACTAGAATTTTTATTCTTGAAAATATCACACACACACACACACACACACGCACACGCACGCGCGCACGCACACACACACACACACACACACACACAGACGTTCACGTTACTCCTGGGATTATTTCCTCTCGTACAATATCATGTCCTGATGAACAGAAAGAAATAATGATGAATTGAAAGAGGCGCCAAACGGAAATGAAATGTCCAAATACTGTAACCTGCAAAATAGCATGAACCTCAAGGAGACCAGAAGCATTAACAAGGCAAACGCTATTTTGTTTTGGATTTTGTTGGTTGGTTTTTGTTTTTGGTTTGTTTGTTGATTTTGTGCACTCAAACAAATCTTAATTACCTACTACACACAATAAAATAAAACACATTACATCACCGGACAATCACACTGAAATAAATGCAGACACAACCAGGGACTTATATGTAGGTCCCTGACACAACAAGTCAACAGAGAATAAGAATACACTGACAGCTAAAGCAATAAAAATCTATACAACAGACAAAAAGTTGCGAAAGCGGCCAGTGATCAGAAAAGCAGCCAGTGATCAGAATCGTCTGGTAAAAACAAATCCAGTTATTTGGCTGATGAAACCCAGAGAGTACATTATCTGCAGTTTCAGTATCTTAAGTATTTCTAACTTTACAACAAAGAACTAAAACGATAGAAGCCCTTGTAATTTTCACGTGGCCTTGGCCTTTACTAGAGATCACACAAAAAAGTGTCAATATGGAAAAGGGAAATCTTTTGCCCCCCCCTCCCCCACCCCTTCATCTAGTCTCTGTGACCTTGGCCTCTGTTAGTTTGAGGTCAAGGTAACACAAGTGTGTGCACAAATGCCATTTTTACGAACTATACATGTAGGTTGCCTGTCCTCTGTGGTTGCTGAGTAAGTGAGAAAACGTGAACTATCAGGACTTATCACCTTGATTTGGGGCATTCAAAATGATGTGCTTGGAAAGTTCTTGTTACCAATATTACCATTGTGCCAAGCTTTGTATTTGTACTGTTTATAGTTCCTGAGAAAACCCCAATCTTACGGCGGTTTGTCACACAAAGACACACAGAGTGATGCAAGTGTTGCAACAACAACAACAACAAACTTACGATAACAAATGCGGCGCCAACCATCAAAGCCTTGGTTATAACGTTGGTGTCAGCAGGGACTGAAACGCACACACACATTAATATAGGCATCTAGGCACTATGTACTATGCGTCGTCTACGGGTAAAAGCTCTGTTCTGAGTAAGATATGAATTACAAGAAAGCCAGAGAGGCAGAAGCCCCCTTGGCTCACTTGTGAGATGGGTCAAGGTCATTCAAAAGAGTGTTTTTGTAAAACTCTTATCACTATTTAAAATCATGCCAATTAAGGTGTCATAATTGGTGTTAGTAGTTTCTGAGAAAATGACAACATTACAATTTTTCCTGGACAGCTTGTATGGCCTTGACCGTGGGTCAAGGTTATTCAAATGAGATCTGTATCATTGTCTATCATTATGCCAAGTTTGATGGCTCTAGCGATTTTAGTTTCTGCAAAGCTGGTAATGTAAATATATGTAAATAGTTTAAAGCCTCTGGCGTTTGCCGATTCTGAAAAAAAAGCCAATGTTAAGGTTCCAAACAGACTGCATTAGTGACCTTGACCTTGAGTCAATGTCATTCAAATGGTGTTAGTAGTTCCTGAGAAAATGACAATATTACAATTTTTCCTAAGCTTGTATGGCCTTAACCGTGGGTCAAGGTCATTCAAATGAGATCTGTATCATTGCGCCACGTTTGATGGCTCTAGTGATAGTAGTTTCTGCAAAGCTGGTAATGTAAATATATGTAAATAGTTTAAAGCCTCTGGCGTTTGCAGATTCTGAAGAAATGCCAATGTTAAGGTTCCAAACAGACTGCATTAGTGACCTTGACCTTGAGCCAATGTCATTGAAAATGATATATTTTGAAAGGTCTTCCGGCTGTCTCTCAGCATGCCAAATTCGGTACCCCTGCTGCTTGTAGACTCTGAGAAAAGGCCAATGTCAAGGCCACAAGCTGTCTGTTTGGAAAGTTTACATTGGCATTTTCTCGAAATCTACAAATACCAGAGGTTTTAAATGACCTTGACTTGAGCTGATTAAAGCTGCCTGTTTGGAAATTTTACATCTACATTTTCTCAGAATCTACAAAAAATACCAGAGGCATCAAACTTTGCATGATGATAGACACTGGCAACGCCTTTACTGCCTTTATCTGTATTCAATGACTTTGAGTCAAGGTCAAGGCCATACAAGCATTTTTGGGAAACTTTAACGTTGGCCTTTTCTTCGAAACAACAAACAGTAGAGGCACCAAGCAAGGCATGATGATAGACAGCAATGAGACTCAAGGTCATTAAAGCTGCCTGCTGTGAATTTTAATATAATCGCTTTTGCGGAAACTACAAATACTAGAGGTGCCAAACTTGGCATGATGATAAACATTGATTATTCTCATTTGAATGACCTTGACCCAAGCTGCAGGCCATACAAACTGTTCTGGGGGAAAATGTAATACAGTGGACGCCGGATATAAGCAACTCGGATAAAAGAAAACTCGGTTATTGCCAACGAATTTTTTTCCCCCGGCCAAACTCTCCTTTATTATGTATTGCAAAAACTCGGATACAAGAAACTCGCTTATAAGAAAACTCGGTTTTAGGAAAGCAAATTTCTTGTCCCGCTTGATACAAAAACTCGGATATAAGAAACCGAAAGTACATTTCCAAGAAAATTTCACTCATTGTAAGAAACCGAAAGTACATTTCCAAGAAAATTTCACGCATTCTAAGAAAACAGGTCAGGTCTGACGTCACTTACGACAGGCACATGATGGCGCATGATTTTCTTTTCTTGAATTGGTTCTTTACCATTGTGCAAAATTGAATGTTGGCAAGAAGAAAAAATACGAGATGCATTTTTGTTGTTCCGATTGTTATATGTTGTTTTTATTATTATTTTGTTTTTTGTTTTTTTTGCCTGATTGGGAGCTCTCTCTCTCTCTCTCTCTCTCTCTCTGTATGTCTGTCTCTGTCTACAGGGCTCGCGTTAAGGAGAATAAAACTATCAGTATTAGACTAACTGTTGATCAATTCCTTTCCGGCTTTGACAATATACGTGGTCCATCTTTCCTCCATCCCCCTTCCCCCTCCCAACAGAAAAAAAGCTAATTTGCAGCTTTTTTCAGCCAAATTAGTCACGGAAAGCATCGCATATCATACTCTAATGGGACGAGTGTTTTATAGATCAAAAGTTGATACATAATGCACTTTTAATATATCCTATAAATACAAGGGAATTCTCTCTCTCTCTCTCTCTCCCCTTAGTTCTTTTTTTTTGTTTGGTTGGTTGGTTGGTTGGTTGGTTTGGTTGTTTTTTTTTTTTTTTTTTTTGTTTTTTTTTTTTCTTACCACATGACCGCCAGCGCTACAGTTGGGAAGCAAAAACAGTAGTTTCAAGTTCAAACAAAAAAATCTGACATTGAAGGACACAAGCGCACTGGTGTATATTAACTCCTACACATATATATTCTGTGCAGTGTCTTTAAGAGAAACCAGATATTTCTACTTTAATGCAAAACATACACGACTGAGAAAAAAAAAAGAAATGTTTTAAACGTTTTTTTCACTGAACTCGGTTATAAGAAATATTTTTCAAAATACTTTCTTATATCCGACTTTTAGATATAAGAAAACTCGGATATAAGAAACCAAAAAATTCACCCCCCTCGAGTTTCTTATAACCGGCGTATACTGTACTGCCAGGACCTAAGAACACCAGAGACACCTTACTTGGCATGATGATAGATATTGATAAAAGCTCTACAAATATAGTCTTTTGAATGACCTTGACCAATGTCACAAGTGAGCCATGGAGGCGTCTGCCTCTCTAGTTTTTCTAATTTGAATTGCTGTAATTTGACAATCTATTTTTTAGGAACCGGGTCTTAAAGTCTGAGTACATTGCACTGGTTATCATTTTTTGCCCAGTGTGCAGATTTTTAGGATTTTTTTTTTTTTTTCAGTTCTACACCACGAATGATTTTCCTCATACTGGCAAAAAGCTGAGAATAAAGAAATCGGACTATTTCTAACATCACCTCAAATAAGTACATTCAAAGGCCCTGTTTGAACCGAGTATAGGTAATACGAGACAGAGTAAGGTGCACGGACATCACGCCTTTTGAAAAGCGATAGAGAAATGACGACCATATGCACAAAACAGCTCAACGGAACGGTTGTCCGTATGGAACTTCGTCAGTGAAATCGATTGTAGCTTCAGCCGGTAAAGTCACAGGGTCAGCGAGCACTGCACAGCCAGTTTTCAGTGAATGTGTAGATTTAGAAATCGCCAGTGTGCTCGTAATACTGGGAAGATATTTGAAACACATATTTTTCTGCCTGCCTGAGTACTTTTGCACATTTTTTTTTTAACGGAAGAATTGTGATGCCAGCGTTACCTGAAGTGAAGTGTTTGATACGCTGTTTCCTGCCAGCTGTCATAAAAACCCAGTAGATTTGCGACTAAACGGAAAAAGAATCTGTGCGCTGTCGAAGCCCCAGGCAAAAACCACATGAAATTAACGCTGGCCCAACTTGGGGAAAAAAAAAAGAAGAAAAGTTTAAACTGGATCTCCTTCGTTTATGATAGCCATTTGTCTGGTAAGTCATAAGAAAAATGGCGGAAAACCACGACTCTCGTATGAACCGAAAAGCAGACCTCGCCAGACTTCTCTTGTAGAATCCATTTGTAGTGCCGCCTGATAGAGTTCCATGAATTATGTTTGATGTTTGCTATGTCCGCTATGCTGATGCCTGAATGCTGTTTGTCAGGACGGCGGTAGACACCAACACAATACACACTAAATGCGCAACGACACAAGACACGAAAACCCGGCTTCAGCCCCTGCGGCATTTAGAGGAGCCGGGGTGGCCGAATGGTAGAGCGTTGGACTTTTAATGCTCGGGCCGTGAGTTCGTATCCCGGCTGGGGCCAAATATTTGTGCTGGCTTTTTCATCGTTGCCCCGTCTTTGATATCACCCGTATGTGGTGGAAAAGGACGTTAAGCCTCCAAACACCCACCCACCCACCCCTACGGCATTTAACCAGTACGTAACAGCCTATCACCTACCACTACACAACGAACCGCTCCGTACAACCGGTACTATCCCTACCTGGCCACGCCCAAACACAGAGCCTAGCGACAGACATCACAAGAGTACATTAACGCATCTTTAGAGGCCACAAGTCCCGCCTGGGAGAGAACTCCTGGGCAGTGTTAGTTACCAGTGCGCCATGCTCATACACAAGGGTGGGGAAGGGATAGCCGAGAATTTTAAGAGATTAGGGGTGAGGGGTCACATCTAAACACAAAGTTTGTATAGAGTGGTAAAGACTCCGGACGCATGGGATTACTATTCGCAATGCGGGGAACGGAAAATGGGAAGGTGCCAGTAACCGCAAGTGCTGCGAACCCTGGCACCCTTTGTGGAAAAAAGAGGCAGGAAAAAAGCAAAAAGAGTCACAAAGTGTACAGCACAGCAAATTCGACTGAAGTCAGTGGATTTCTTCCGTAGAGGAAGGGGAACACCACAGTCAAGACAACCCACCCAGTACCGACCAGAAATCCGTACGAATAACGCAGAGAGCAATGGTCAAAGACAAGCATCCAACTCAGGTTTAGTACTCTGCATCACTCGAGAGAGTGAGGTTTTCCTCTGGCCTGAACTTAGGCTTAAGTCTCAAGTCCAATTCGAAAGTAAAGATCGAAGTCCTGGAAGGGGGGGGGGGGGGGGGCGCTTAATACGAGGCTAGAGCAGTTATTATCTGATAGTCTCAAAGCCGAGCCAGTACTCTGCCCCATTCGAGCTTTTGGCGCCTACGCAAGCATCGACTCGGTAAGGTGTGTTGTACACTTACCTGCAAATTTTTTGCAGGTAACTGCTATCCAATCAATATCAAACTAGTTTAGAAAAAGGTAGAAACAGAGTACCTAGAAAGACTAGGGAATATTTTACCCCATTCTGCTTTTAAAACCTTTATACTTCCGGTCCATACGTCCAAGACGTCTAACTCTCCTATTAAAAAAAAACAACCAAGATTGTTGACCTTTAGAGACTCTAATTACAACAAAAACAACACCCCTCCTGAAACAAGGTAGTAATCACCGCCTTGGCCTATTGACCCGTGAGCAAGGGACACTACTCTCGTTAGTAAACACTGGCCGCGAGCGGGATGCAGGACACAGACGCCTATTGATCTACAAACACGTAGCGGTCTGCATCACAGATTTCACAGAAAACAGCCAAATTCCCACCCTCAGCCCTTACATTGACACCAGATGAACACAAAAAAGCAACAACAAAAAAAAGCACCTTTTCCAATTCATTTCCAAGATAGCATCACTCTCCACTTCCCCACCCCTCACAGCTCATAGCAGACAGCAGTCCAAGGGACATAACTGCACATTTTGTTTACATGTCAACAAGTCAACAACGAGGCTGCCACCATTCTCATCCTCTCACCTAAAAATACACCAAACATGCACCTTTCCACCCACAACAATGAAAAATCCTTCACTCAATTCCACTCTCCAAAAAAAAAATAAAAAATTTCAAGAGCGAAATTTCACTACTTTATGCAGAAGCAATTCTATTGGGCATCTGTGTCCTGCAAGGTGCTGGGAGAAAGAAGCCACCTTATCACTGTCAGTGCTAGTGCTCTCCCTGGCTGGCAGTGAAACCTAACCTCACACACATTCTCTACAGCATAGCCTGAAAATACAGTTATTAAAAATTAAGTAAATCCAGGGCATTTTCATTACACATTGATGTGTACAGTGTCTACAAAGTGTCGTCTGGTCGTAACTCAGAGGGGAGATGAAAGCGTTTCGCTTCAATGTGAATCCGAAGAGAAAATGTCGTGCATGTTTGAGCAAGGATGATCGACTGCACTTATTCCTCCCCCCCCCCCCCCCTTATTTTTTTTTTTTTTTTTTTTTTTGCTGCCCCAACTCTTTGCCACTCCAGTGGTGTTCCTCCCAGGTCATGGGTGGAGCCCACGGAGGACTCGGAAGCTAGGACAATTCTTATTATGCATGATGATGGAGATGAGGATGATAGTAAGATGATGCTATGGAGGTCCATGTGGTTTGGGACGGCGGGACAGGGCCGCATTCCACGCTTCCTGTCATAAATATCCCGGCATTAACCAGGCCCGGGAACTACGGCACCTGCGGTGCCGGCCGTGTAATCATCCACATCATAAGACGTGTCATACTAAGGGAAGCACCCCCAAAGTCGCACCCGTGAAGTGGGTGAAACTCGGCTGTGTGGCAACAGCCTCCCCATCGGGCCCATAGCACACCCGCTCTGGGTAGGAGCCGACCTAGGTAGGAAAAACCCCGCTTGCCTCGGCTGGGATTCGAACCCGGGTCTCCCGGTCCATGGTCCGAAGTGCTAACCACTACACTACGGGGGCCGGTTGCACTTATTCCTATCTCCAGCACGGACAGGCTGAAGACGATACCTGTTCTGATACAGACACTCACCGTAACGAGGAAATTGTCCGAGTCTGTTAGAACCTCTTGAAGTATCCCTGTACGAAGTCTGGTGATGCTGCCAATCTCTGTGCCTGATCTCTTGTCGGTGACCTGAAAGAAAGACATGCAACATATACTGACGTCCAAAAGAAACGCGAAAAATATCTTCCATCTTTCAATTCATTTTTTCCGGTATTAACAAAAGTTGCGTTATTTTTGGGACCCAGTATATCAAGACCGATGTATGAGGGAAGCGTTCTGTGAATTTTACCGCATCAGCGCACTTGCAGTCCACGTGAAGCCCAAGTTAGCTGTGACACATTTCGTGTGCAGTTCAGCTGCATGTGCAAGCAAAGCACAAAAGCTGAGCAGTGAGTAGTGTTCACTGTCACTAGGGGGTAAAAAGGGCACAAAGATACAGGTTTCATCAGTCCCTCATTCGACGCAATCACGATGCCACGACTCACTTCTGCACAACGCGAGAGGGCCATTGGACGTCTGCAGCCTGGGGACACGCCAGAAGCCGTGGCTGCGACTTTCCAATGCCACATTTCCACCATTTATCGTCTCCAGCATCGGTTCGTGACAACTGGCGCTACTGCTGATGCCCAGCGGAGCGGCAGACCTCGAGTGACCACGCCAAGGCAAGATCGCCACATTTTCCGCATCCATGCTCAAGATCCCTTCAGAACAGGCGCAGAAACAGCCAGAACTGTTATAGGGACACACCAGGCACCCATTTCTAGGCAAACGGCCAGCCGGCGACTGCGCTCCAGGGGGATGAGGAACTGCCGTCCAGCCAGGGGACCCGTCCTCACCGTGCGCCATAGACAGGCACGCCTGCAGTGGGCACCTCAACTGGAACAATGTTCGCTGGCAGAACGTGCTTTTCAGCGATGAAAGCCGTTTCTGCATTGACCATGCCGACGGGCGTGTTCGGGTATGGAGAAGAAGAGGTGACCGCTATGCTGACAACTGTGTTGTGGAAAACAACGCCTGGGGCGGGCCCAGCCTCATGTTGGGCGCCATCGGCCACAACCAGGTGCTGGGACCCGTCATCTTCCAAGGCCTGGGTCCTGGACGCGGCAACGGCATCACAGCGCAGCGGTACATGGACCAGGTGCTGCACCCTCATGTGCTGCCCTTTTTCAGGCCCACGGGAACTGGGTTTTCCAGCACGACAACGCGCGCCCCCACACTGCCAGGGCTACCCAGGACCTCCTGCAGCGCTCGGGCATCCAGGTGACGCCTTGGCCAGCGTTATCTCCTGACAGGAACCCTATTGAGCAATTTTGGGATTTGCTCCAGACACAGCTCAATAGGGTGGTCCCCAAGGCCCACAACTGTCGCTGAACTTGATCGGGCCGTCCGACAGGCCTGGGCCAACATTCCCAGGGCAGCCAGCAAGACGTTGGTCCGCTCAATGACCCGCCGCTGCCAGGCCGTCATCGATGCTAATGGGGGCCATACTCGCTATTGACTGTTCTGTTAAGCGCAAATGGCGCATCGTCACCGCAACCTTACTGTGTTATGGACAATACGTCAGTGTTGTGCTGTATAAAAAATTGGACATTATTAGTGAAATTTGAATTTTGTTACGATTTTTTCATTATGCAAAAATGAAACTAGACACTGTTTTTCGCGTTTCTTTTGGACGTCAGTATAAATTCACATACCCATGATACATCATCACTGTCAGATAAAGCCTTTCAGTGTAAGTCTCTGTTCTCAGCTAGCATGAAAACACATTTGCAGCTTTCAGCTTTCAGTACACTAGTAGTAAGATAAACTGACGGATGCTCAATATTCACAATAAACTGGAGAAAAACAGGATGATAGAGCAGCTACACGCGCGAACACCCCCCCCCCCCCCCCCCCCCCCCGCTCAAAATAAAAATTAAAAATAAAATAAAATAAATAAAATAAAAAACCAAAATACTGGTCGGCCCGGGTACACTTGACAACATTTGAAAGGGGAAGAATAGCTAACTCACTGCGGCCGCGGTTACGCGCGAACTGAACACCCCCCCCCCCCCCCCTCCAAGGAAAAGGATGATAAAGCAGTTACACCCTCATCAAGCTGTTGTATCTAGATTGCGAAAGGTGAGGGTTGATTTGGATCAAAATTCTCGTCGGTAAACAAAACAAGGAGGAACGGCCCCGTCCTACAAAGTTGTTTCTCCAAATTTCATTTTATTTTGTCTGTTTTGTTGTTGCCGGTTCTCCCCTCTCCATGTTCTACCAATGACACTAGATCCTCTACGACCTCGACCGATTAGTCACGTGACTGGGGGTGGGGCCGGGTGGGGGGAGAGCGAGAGAGAGAGAGTGTGTGGGTGGATGGGTGTTTAACGTCCTTTTCCACCACGTAAGGGTGATATCAAAGACGGGGCAACGAGAGAAAGGCCAGCACAAATATTTGGCCCAAGCCGGGATTCGAACTCTCGACCCGAGCATTGAAAGTCCAACGCTCTACCATTCGGCTACCCTGGCTCCCCAGAGAGAGAGAGAGAGAGAGAGAGAGAGAGACGTCAGTTCCGTGAACTAAACATTTGACGTCAGCCTCAGGCAGGTCGTCATACACAGACGGAGAGATGACGTCAGTTCCGCGAACTAAACATTTTGACGTCAGCCTCTAGCACTGCGATCGTCTGAGGAAGCTTGTTTAAATGTCTTGTGATTTCTCTGTTGGCTTTGTGGCTTCCCCGATTGAATTATTTTTCACATGAAATCTGGAAGATCTAGAGGGCTGGTGAAATGTCGGAGGCAGTGACGATACTTGCTTATTTTGTCTGGGAACTAAGCGTTTGACGTCAGCTTCACACTGGTGGTATGACAGATGATGCTTGTGCATGTCTTGTAATTTCCCTGTTGCTTTTGTGACTTCCCTGGCTGAATTAATTTTTACATAAAATCTGGAAGATCTAGAGGGCTGGTGAAACATGGACAAGAATACCTTGTATTGTACTTATGGAATCGAAAATTTGGAACTCTTTTGACCAGTGCTTTTCGCAGAAACTTGAAAAAGTTATGTTTATCTAAAAGTTCAGTTATTCTAAATGCTAAGGCTATAATAGTGCAGTAGTTCCTGTCATATGTGCAGTTGTCACACTAGACAAAAACGCCGGGATGATAAGTAATTTGCAGTAGTCTTTTCATAGATATTTGATCTTATGTGCAAACCACCCCTACCTCGAAAATATTTTTTTTACACAAAACCAGTCAGAGCTACAGAGCTGTAGCACGAATACAGGCAGTGTGATTGGGTGAACTTCCAAAGTCTAGAAAATGAAGGAATTTGAACAACTTTTTCGAAAAAATTCGTAACACGACCGATTTTTTAAAATCGGCGATAACTCTTCTGAAAATGCGGCAGGCTAAAAATCGTGAAAGGTAGGTCTGGAGAAGGTGATTTCCCATTTTATCTCAAAGTAAAAAGGCCTCCATCGAGGTGGTTTAGGAGATAGCCATCATTACATCCGTCCACACACACACACACACACACACAGACACACGTCTCACAACTCCCGCCAAAAAGAACGCAGCAGCATAGTGTGCACGTCAAGTGTCTATGACGCAGGTTTCGTTACGTCACTATGTGCGTGAAAGTATTATTGTGTGGAGAAACGTCACAGTCTTGTTTTGTATCACTGAAACTTGCTGCTGCGCGCAGCAAAATCTGCCCCGTCTCATAAAGTTGTTTCTCTATAGAGAAACAACTTAAAAACTGATGCGGGGGAAGAATAGCGAACTTACTTTGTTACATGCGCGACCCCTCCCCCTCCCCCCCCCCCCCCCCCCCCCCCCCCCCCAACACACACACACACACACACACACACACACACACACACACACACACACACACACACAACGATGATAAAGCAGTTACAGAACCATCCAGCTGTTGTTTGCCAACTCGTATCTTCACCGAACCCCCACCCCCACCCCCACCTCCACCCCCGTAAGAAAATAAAAATAAAATTGTAAAAGGTGTGTGTGGTGTGTGTGTGGGGGGGGGGGGGGAGGGAGGAGGGACCTACCTTGAACCGGACCTCTCTGATGCAATCCTGAACGCAGCAATTGTACGGACTGTGCACTTCAGCGATTAAGTTGTGTTCTGCGTCCCAGATACCGAACGCATGATAACACCTGAAAACCATACAGCTCTGGTGATAGAGATGACAATAATCATAATGGCTGGGCATCTGTAGTGCGCTAAAACAAACAAACAAACAAACAAACAGACAAAACCCCCAAATCTTGCAGAAAGCATGCTCACAGCGAGTTCAGGTCCGTGACTTGACCGAGGAGAGTGCCACTGCGATCCTCGACATTGGTAGCAAACACGTAGCCGCGATCCGCATCGCACGCTCCATGACAGCACTGGAACTCATGGCGTACGCGAAACACGTCCTGTTTGAAAGCAGTTACCAAATTTGGTTCATTATCATAGTTGCACGGACAGACACAAGGAGGCACTGCCACACACTCGCGCATGAGACAGGCACACACGCACTCGCCAACATATGCCTATAAAAGCCCTATCAGACGAGGCGATTTTGCTCGCACACCACAGGCAAAATGCACTCCAACCCAATTTAAGCCGCTCGCCAGGGGCACTGCCGAGGCACACGGCCGGCACGCCTGTGAAGAGAACACGGTCCTAGTTTTTTTCCTCGCACGCCGAGGTCTTGTCTGTTGGCCCTCTTCACTTTCTTTCACAGATCACACAGCAAACTGTGTGGCAGTTGGTGATACTGATGTCACCTTCAAAAACTGCGTGCGCAACTTGGGTGTGTACTTCAATTCCACACTCTCCATGCATCAACCCAAGGTATCCAAAAATTCTTCTACCTATCACACACACACACACACAACACACACACACACACAACACACACACACACACACACACACACACACACACACACACACACACACACACACACACACACACATCGTAACATCGTGCCACCACACCTGCTGCATGTTATCGGTGATATGGTACACAAACCACCGATTGGCACAACAAAACTGGCGTTGAAAGAAGTCTGATTCTGTTGATTTGAAGCAAATGAATAAATGTTTTGAAATCTCTCCACAAAATCTCTCTCTCTCTCTCTCTCTCTCTCTCTCTCTCTCTCTCTCTCTCTCTCTCTCCCATCTGTTGTTCAGTCTACGTACTCTTTGTCATTATTTCTCCACAAACTGACCTTTAACCATTCCTTTATTACCCTTGTTATAGCTTCCTCATGCGTCTTAATATTGGCATATTCTATACTTCCATTACATATGTTAATGTTTTACTGCTCAGTGTGTTACCCCTGTGCTGTATTGGGTGTCACGCGTTGTAGCTATGCTCTGTATGTGAGTTACTGTAGGCATTGCGTGTAGCATGTGCTATGTATGTAATGCTATGTATGCTCTGTGTGTGTGTGTGTGTGTGTGTGTGTGTGTGTGTGTGTGTGTGTGTGTGTGTGTGTGTGTGTGTGTGTGTGTGTGTGTGTGGACAGACAGTAAGAGAGACCTGTGCGTCTATGTTCTCATCCTTGGAAAATAAAGTTTCAGTCAGTCAGTCAGTCTCTCTCTCTCTCTCTCTCTCTCTCTCTCTCTCTCTCTCTCGATATATATATATATATATATATATACACACAAGCAGAGTACCCGGCTTCGTTCGGGAATACATGTATACCAGGTGCTATAAATAATCATTTATTGCCATCATAGTTGGGTTTTCAACAGCAAATTGGGGAGCCGGGGTGGCCGAATGGTAGAGCGTTGGACTTCTAATGCTCGGGTCGTGAGTTCGTATCCCGGCTGGGGCCAAATATTTGTGCTGGCTTTTTCATCGTTGCCCCGTCTTTGATATCACCTGTATGTGGTGGAGAAGGACGTTAAACCCCCAAACACCCACCCACCCTCAACAGCAATTTGAGTCAAGGTCATTCAAAAAAGTATATCTGCATAGCTCTCAATGCTCTCTGTCATCATGTCCTATTTGGCGCCTCTGCTTTTTGTTGTTTCGGAGAAAATGCCAATGTTAAAGTCTCCCTAAAATAGCTTTTTTGGCCTTGACCTTGGCTCAAAGTCACGGAATATAATTGTCAGTAAAGATGTTACCAATATCTATCATCATGCAAAGTTTGATGCCTTTGCTGTTTCTAGATTCTGAGAAAATGCAAATGTAAAATTTTCAGACTGCTTTCATTACATTGATCTTGGGTCAAGGTCATTTAAATTGATATGTGTGCATAGGTCTTATCACTCTTTATCAGTATGCCAGGTTTGGTGCCTGTGTTCTTTGTTGTTTCTGAGAAAATGCCAATGTCAAGTTTTCCCAAAATAGCTCTTATGAGCTTGACCTAAGGTCATTGAATAAATGCAGGTATATATGTAAAGTTCTTATCAATGTCTATCATCATGCAAAGTTTAAAACAACTGGAGTTCATAGATCCTGAAAAAATGCCAATGTAACATTTCCAGAAAGCTTTAGTGACTCAAGGTCAAGGTCATTCAAAATGATTTATTTTGAAAGGTCTTATGGTTGTCTATCAGCATGCCATGTTTGGTGGCTCTGCTGTTTGTAGATTCTGAGAAAATGCCAATGTTAAGGTTTACTGCGGACACACCCACAGACACACCCACACACACACACACACACACACACACACACACACACACACACACACACACACAGACGACGGAGGGCTATAACACAGACTCCCTTCGTTACACAAGGGAGTCAACATAAGGCAACCACATAAACATAAATGTTGCACTCCAAGAAGCAAGCAGTATACTCATAGAAACCAGCTAACATACACACACGGGCACACACACGCACACACATCGGCAACACTGCGGCAATGCACCAAACAGCTTATGTGTGTGTAGGGGGAGGGGGGGGGGGCAGCAGATATACTACCTGTCGATTTTAAGTAGATGGGTTTTAAGACAGCGATGAGATGCAAATCTACAGTTGTTGTGTCTACTGGTTCTTCACTCACCCTCGAAGGCAAAGTAGCACTGCTGGCCGATGCTATTGTACAACCTGAATTTGTTACGCACCTCGAAGACAGTCAGGACTGCAAAGACCACAGTGGTGAGGCCCAGATATACATATATACATGACTCACCCACTTCACTCAGGTACAGGGTGGGTGAACGCTGTGCGACGGTGATACGCAGGTAAAATCACACTAGCTTGCTAATCTGACAAAGGATACTTCTGTAAGGCATACTTTAAACATCTACTACCATCAGCTATCTTGAGAAGCGCATTTGGTGCGGTGTGGATGTGTTTAAAGGTCTAAGCTCCCGAAAAAAAAGCTTTCCGAGGTGTGAAAAAAATGTATAGGGTCGACCGTGCAAGCACAGTCAACTCTGTCACAGTTGCAAAGTTCACACAGTGACCAGATTCAGCGACAAAACCGTGCCGAAAAACTGCCCTCACTTCCTGTCGGGGTCCGTCCACACTACTGTCCACATCTCCGTGCAGCTTAGACCTTTTAGCACCAGAATCGACCTCGCGATCGATCAGTCGAAGTTTGCGCACTAAATTCTCGCCGATTTCGTCAGATTATGCACACTTACCGCCGCTGCTGAACCTTTACCTGCTACCTGTACTTACTTACTTACTTACTTAGGCCCGTCACCCCTACTGGGGTAGAGGCCGCCTACAACAGTCCGCCAAAGTCCTCTGTCCTGGGCCATTGTCTCCAGGTGTATCCCATCTTCCTGGTGTCTGCCTCGAGATCGCGTCGCCAGGTGTTCCTCGGCCGTCCTCTCTTTCGCTTACCCTGGGGGTTCCATGCCTGCCTGGTGGTGCTGGATGCTGGCTTCCTAAGAGTGTGACCAAGCCACCCCCATCTTCTTCTCCGGATCTCGTCTTCAGCTGGCAGCTGGTGTGTTCTCTGCCACAGGTCTGTGTTGCTGATGGTGTCTGGCCAGCGGATCTGGAGGATTCTTCTAAGGCAGCTGTTGCTGAAGGTCTGCACTTTCCTGATGGTGGTCTTTGTTGTCCTCCACGTCTCTGCGCCATACAGTAGGACTGACTTGACGTTGGAGTTGAAAAACCTGATGTTTGTGTGGGCTGATATTGTTTTGGTGTCCCAGATGTTTCTGAGCTGCAAGAATGCTGCTCTTGCCTTGCCGATTCTTGCTCTGACGTCAGCGTCTGTGCCGCCCTGTCTGTCGACGATGCTGCCCAGGTAGGGGCCTGTAGGTGCGCCAATGTCTTAGAGTGCGGTAGATGCTTGAAGTATGCTTTACAGACGTTTACTTTGTCAGATACAAGCCTAAAAAGCAAGCTATTGTGTTTGTACCTACTGAGTCGTCCACCTCGCCGAATTTTTCGATGCGAGCTACTGTGTTTTTACCTACTTATCACCACCGCACAGCCTATCACCAAAACAAGGGCATGAGGTGATGCGTGAATCGCCCGCCTCGCCGACCCTTTCGATGCGAGTCTCGTAAATCAGTGTAAATTGTGTTGCAGCGGTATTTTAGTTTTCAGACAGCAGGTGAATGGATGAGCGAATTACTACATTTTTTTTTTTTTTTCATTTCGAGGGTTCCCTTCAAGAACGTACTATCTCTATCTGTTTCTGTCTGTGACGATAGTGCCTTCAGGGAACCCTCGGTTTTCTGTTACAGTCGCCAACCATGGTTGGGAATCTTTTTTGAAAATTTGTTCAGTTGTTCCCAAACATTTTGCTTTTATTCAGCCGTTGGCATTGTTTTGAAAAGCCTGGTAAGCTCGGCATAAGTGAAAATTTGAGTGAAACTGCGAGCTGATAAGATGTCAAGTATTGGAATGGCATTATCTTATTGCCGAACTTGGCTTCGCGCCGTGGAATTCCCCCGTAACCCAGGCACTGTGTGCGTGCAGGGCCCTTGCCAATCGCGTGATTTTAGCAATTTTTTTTTTTACCAATCGTGTTTGGTATGGTTTAAAAGGTAATTATAAGCACTTTCATGGAAAATATATGTTTGATCAGAAAAATTGTGCATTTCGGCCACAGTGAGAGCGGAGATAACATGGGTTGTGGGTGCTTGGTAACAGCGTCTTCACGCGTCAGCGCCCGGGGTCTGGGTGTGAAGAAGAGTGGCTGACGCCGCAACAGAATGTACAAAATATCAGTTTCAGCAAAACTGTACTTCATTGTACTTCAAGCAAATTTCAACCCTTGGTAAAAGTTGCACAATAGTATGGATGTAACCAAGGGCAAAAAGTCAAACAAACCCAAAACATTTTTTTAAAAACTGAGTTCACATAATTATATTCAGTTACCAGCAGATGTACCTGGCTCCCAGAACTGACGCAATGGGAGGTAATCAGAATTTTACAATGCAAAGTCGCCGAACTGAACAATGGGGCTGCACCTTGTGGACCAGTAACTCGCGGGGTTTAAATGTTTTGAAAATAAGTAGAAAAGTTGGAGTATAAAATTTATTTGACATCTGTTTGTTTATACATTTAGATACAAAGGAAAGGAGTGAGCAAGAGAAAGAAATGAATAAACCTTACCTTCCAGAGCATGTATTGCCTGTTTAATCAGAATCTGGTCAAGGACACTCAAGCACTCCATACCCGGTGGGCAGCCCGGGACAGGGGGTGGGGGCACCATCCATCCCACTGAAACGCAGCGTCATCTTTAAATAAAAGGGCTAGGGCCAGGATTCCAGGGCGATCAGCCACAATTCATACATAGAAATTATCGTGTCATAGGATGCTTGGTTCCGTGGAGTGAAGGACATGGACTTACGGGAACCAACCCCATTCTACTGTATTTTTTAAAGTGAAAACGGAACCCGGAGTCCAACCAATATCAGTTCAGCCTGGAAGAAGGCGGAATGAGAATAACTACAAACACTACCAAACATCTTCTACGTCCAACATCCGTCCTAATGTTAAACACATCTTACTCTGCATTCTGCCATCAAACAGCTGTTACCCTCTAGAACCAAAACAAAAAAGAAGAAAAGAAAAGAAAAAAAAAAGGCGGCAGCTGTTTAAAGTCTAAATACGTTTGTTAAGCATACAACACCACTGTGGAGAGCCTTCCTTCGAATGCGAGCTAATTACGAACACAGAGACTGTAAACAAGGGAACTAATTACCGTGCTGACTACTACACTATAGAACGTCGTTTGCACGCCAGTGGAGTTGGATCCCGTCATGCCTTGCGCGACTCAGATACCTCAGGGCGCATGCGCGAAGGTCTTTGTAGCTTTATGGGATTGTGTGTGGCTGTGCTGTGCTGGATCATCTACGTGTATGTATTTGTGATTGGGCCCGTGGTCTATTTTAGAGCTACGTGAACTTGTAGTGCCATTGAGCCCACGTGACCTCTACGTCCTGCCCGAAATTCGTGTTCACCGCAGACCTCACGGCGCACTGATGCGCGAAGGTCTTCCTAGCTTTATGGGATTGTGTGTGGCTGTGCTGTGCTGGATCATCTATGTGTATGTATTTGTGATTTGGTCCGTGGTCTACTAATTTTTACAGCTACGTGAACTGATACTGCCAGTTTAATTGATGTTCCAAATGGATCGACTATCAAAGAGTAAGACTATACCGAACAGACGGGAAAAAAGGTAGAGAAGCGTAGGGCTATCGACACGTAGGACTAATGATACGTAGGACTGAAGATACTTTGTGTAAGTGTACTGCCTTTACTTGTGGCAAGACACGGGGTGCGGTTCTTCCGGCTTTCCTTCCCCAGCAACAGTTCAAAAATAAGGTAGGTGGGTGAAAGATACACCTAGATACAAAATAAATCTCACTTTGTTGTCCGGGTTGACCTGGCGGTGGCTGCCCTACCACAACGAAGCCAGGCTGACCCATCTGCACTGGGAACTGACCCTGCTGCACCATCTGCGTTCCGGATTGACCCTGCTGCACCATCTGCGTTGAAGATTGACCCTGCTGCACCATATGCGTTTGGGACTGACCCTGCTGCACCATATACGTTGGGAACTGACCTGGGTACAGCATCTGCGCTGGGAACTGACCGTACTGCATCATCTGCGTTCCAGGCTGACCCAGCGGCACCACATACATGGGGTACGCCATCTGCGTATGGGACTGATCCTGCTGCACCATCTGCGTTTGGGGCTGATCGACAGCAGAAGAAGAAGGGTTCCGGTCCTGCTGCATCTTCTGGATGGCCTGGTTTCTTTAGCAAAGAGGACTTGGTACTGACATAGACGTGGAAAGCGGAAATATGAATAGCGGGTGTATGGGGCAGTCAGCGTGCGCGCGAAGCAATCAGCGGGTGTATCAGACAGTCAGTGGGTGTGTAAAGCAATCAGCGGGTTTGTGAAGCAGTCAGTGGGTGTATGTGACAGTAATTGGGTGTGTGAAGCAGTCAGCGGGTGTGTGAAGCAGTCAGCCGGCGTGTGAGACAATCAGTGGGTGGGTGAAGCAGTCAGCGGGTGTATGTGACAGTAGTTGGGTGTGTGAAGCAGCCAGCGGGTGTGTGAAGCAGTCAGCCGGTGTATGAGACAGTAGTTGGGTGTGTGAAGCAGCCAGCGGGTGTGTGAAGCAGTCAGCCGGTGTATTAGACAGTCAGTGGGTGGGTGAAGCAGTCAGCGGGTGTATCAGACAGTCAGTGGGTGTGTGAAGCAGTCAGCGGGTGTGTGAAGCAGTCAGCCGGCGTATGAGACAGTTAGTAGGTGTGTTACTGAGGCAGTCAGCAGGTGTGTATGGCAGTCAGCGGGTGTATAATTGTTGTATTTTTCTCCTGCTATGTCGCTCTCTCGGTGCACTCGCAGAGAAGACACGGGATACAACAGGCAACTCATGAAAGAGGAAGAACCCAGAACGCTGTGCAGTGCTGCTTATATACTAACAGGTCAGATCTAGAACATTCTACAACATACTGGCAAGTACGGAATCTTTCCTGGGTTGCGTAATCTGCTGACGTTACTGCACTCGCATGTTCTGGGATGGTCTAGAAATTTCCATCGAAATGCAGTGACTTTTCGCGATCTCTACAACACCTCCCTACCAAAATTGTTGTTTCACAACAAACTTCAACAACAAAGTTTGTCTCTGGGTTTTGGTGTTCTTTTGGATCGTCTGGGGTTGTCTGGACCATACTCTGGAACAGGTGGCTTGGTCCTGGGCAGTCGTGGTCTGCTCTGGTTCTGTGTCGGTGGCACGTTCTCCAGAATCTCCATGGGATGGTCGATCGGGAGCTCAGAGGCATCTGCTGTATCACCAGGTTCGTTGTCCTCTTCAGAAGCGTAACGTGGGCGCAACTGTTCCCAGTGTCGTCTCCAAACTGGGCCACGAGGAACTACCTTGACGTTGTAGCAGCGAGTACCCGTAGACTTCTTGACCACTGCTGGTACCCATCTGGGCTGCTTGGCATGGTGAGGTCCATAGTACAGTGCATATACTGGATCTCCAGCCTTGTACTGTCTGGTCACCTTGGCGACACCTCCTGGGTCCGGAGTCACCTGAGTTTTAGATGCCTCCTTGGATTGCTTGCCCTGAGCTATGTGTGCTGGCGAGGGAAGCAAAGTGTCGATCCTTGTCCGAATCTGCCTGGACATCAAGAGTTCACTCGGAGAGAATCCGCAGGATGTCGGCATTCTCCGGTACTGCATAAGAAACTCTTGAAGTGCTCGCTTCGGGGGCAGAGAAGACTTCCTGAGAGCTTGCTTGAAAGTCTGCACCAGCCGTTCTGCAGCTCCATTGGTAGCAGGATGATAGGGCGCTCCTGTCAGGTGCGTGATCCCACGTTCCTTGCACCAGCTCTGGAACTCTTCAGAAACAAAGGTGGTTGCATTGTCGGAGACCAACGTGTGTGGGTATCCAAAGTGAGCGAAGTCTTCTTCCAGCAGGTCTAGAGTAGCTCTAGTGGACGTGGATGACGTTGGGTGGATGCATGGGTACTTTGAGTAAGCATCCGTGATCACCAGCCAGTTGGTGCCCATGAAGTTGATGGCGTGGTCCAAGTGAACTCGGCTCCATGGCTTCTCTGGTAACATCCAGGGATGAACTGGCGGTTTGGATGGCTTGTTTTGATGTTCGCCGCATGAGTCACATCGTCGACTCGTCATCTCTATTGCAGCGTCGATACCGGGCCAGTATACTGCAGTTCTTGCCAACTGCTTCATGCGTTCCATGCCGAAGTGTCCGATGTGCAGAAGATCAAGGATCTTGGGCTGCAGGCTTTGTGGAATCACAACTCTTGTACCATAGATGAGGCATCCGTGGCAGGTACTGAGAGAATCTGACAATTTCTGGAACTTTCTGACTTCTTCGTTGATCTCAGCGTGCTTCAGCGGCCACCCTTCGCGCACGTAGCGCATCACTGTAGCTATCACTGGATCTTTGCCTGACTCTTGACGAAGGATGTTGGAGTCGAAAGGTTTGACTTGAAGACTGAGAACTCGGATGGCGCACACCATGTCCGTGTCTTCCCCACTCTCCTCCCTGTCAAAGTCGATGTCGTCTCCAGAAGGCAAGCGACTGAGGGCATCTGCATTGCCATGATCTGCAGTTTTCCGGTACTCGATCGTGTAGTCGAACTGGTTCAGCCATAGGGCCCACCGAGCTAGTCTGTTAGCTGCAAGAAGTGGTGTCCCTTTCCTTGGTCCGAACAGCGCCGTCAGGGGCTTGTGATCAGTCACCAGTATGAACTGTCGTCCGTACAGATACTGGTAGAATTTCCGCAAACCATAGATGATGGCTAGGGCTTCCTTGTGGATTTGGCTGTAGTTTCTTTCTGCAGCTGTAAGAGTCTTGGACACATTGGCAATTGGGCGCTCGCTTCCATCCGGATAGCGATGAAACAGTACTGCTCCAATTCCAACCTTGGATGCGTCACAAGCCAGCCCCACAGGCTTATCTGGGTCGAATTGTACAAGGACTTGATCAGAGGAAAGCACATTCTTCAGCTGTTCAAAAGCTGCTTGTTCCTCTTCTCCCCACTTCCAGGGACTTGCCTTCTTTGTCAGGCGGTAGAGCGGCTCTGCCATAGTAGCCAGGTTTGGGATGAATTTCCCGTAGAATTGTACTGAGCCCAGAAAAGACTTCAAGCTTGAGACATCCGTAGGTGGTGGCATCTTCAAGACTGCCTCGACTTTGGATCCTTTGGAGATTCCTTCAGCCGATAGAGTGTGTCCAAGGTATTCCACACTGGGTTGAGCAAACAGGCATTTTTCACGACGGCATCTGAGTCCTTTGTCGTTCAGACGCGTGAGTAGTCGTTCCAGGTTGCTCAGATGATCTTTGGCATCCTTCCCGCTGGTGAGTATGTCATCTTGGAAGACGGCAACTCCAGGCAGATCACTGGTCAGATTTTCCATGATCTCCTGAAAATAACCAGGTGCTGACTTGATTCCGAAAGGTAGTCGTTGTTGCAGAAGTACCCCGCGGTGAGTGCTGAGGGCTAGTCTGCGTTGACTTTCTGGTGCCAGCTTGATCTGGTTGTAGGCATCAGCGAGGTCGATCTTTGTGTAACCGAATCCTCCTCCCAGCTTTTGCATCAGTTCCTCTGGGAGAGGCATTGGGTGACGGTGATCAGCAAGTTGATCGTTGATCCCGACTGAGTAGTCACCACAGATCCGCAGTTTTGGCTTCAGGGCGCCTGTACTGTTTGTCTTACGAATTGGAACCACTGGTGTTCCATAGTCGTTGAACTGGACTGGCTTCCAGACTCCTTTGGCGATGCCTTCTTCGTAGCCTTTCGTCAGGTCATCACGAAGAGCGAACGGAACCGGCCTTGCCTTGTGAAAAACCGGCTTTGCGTCGGACTTGAACTTTACTTCCAGCTCAAAATCCTTCAGACATCCCAATTCTTCCTTGAAGAGATCTGGGAACCTGTCGCAGAGAGTGTGGCAATCCTTCTGGAGAGAAGCATAAGTTGTGCTGGAGGTCTTCGGATGCGATTCTTTTGCACCCTCGCTCTTGACTTGACTCTCTATGCTCTTCAGTCCAAGGGCATTGTCCACTGAAATTCCCAGAGCCTGGATCGCGTTTCGTCCCAGTAGGTTGAGATCAGGGATCTTGGTGACGATGTAGGGAATGGAGCTCTGTTTACCAGTCACTGGGTCCTTAGTCTGGCCCATGAAGGTGCCCAGCACGGGTAGGTCATGCTTGCTGGCAGACTCGTAGCGATGTGTGACGTCATCCAGCTTCGGTTTTCCCAGTTGTTTCCAGACTGGCACAGAAACAAAATTTCCCGTGGTTGCGGTGTCCAGCTCCATCGTGAACTGTTGATCCTGGATTGTGACTGGAACGTCCAACCTAGGAGTATCTTGGGGAACTTCGCCGAGGATGGCTTTGACGAGCTCTGCTTTTGTGATACTTTTTACTGAAGATTTTGCAGACTGTCGTCCCCCTTGTTGCTGTTGATGCAGCTTTTTCCTGCAAACAGCCTCCAAATGTCCTGTCTTCTGACAGTAGTTGCATTTGGAGTCTTTGTAGTAGCAGTCTGTTGCTCTATGAGACTTTCCACACCTGTAGCACTTTGCTGAATCGCTGGTCGTGGAGTTAGACTGCTGGTGGTTCTTTGGCCGACCCCCTTTGTTGTTCGCCTTGACTTTGTTGACCGGCCTGGGCTTGGAACCGTAGACAGTTTCCTTGGCCACCTTTGCCGCGTCTTCAGTCTCTATGGCGATCTTGACAGCCTTGGCAAAATCCAACTCGGTATCCTTGACCTTGAAAAGAGCCTTCAAGACAGCTTCGTTGTTGACAGAACATATGAATCTCTGCCTAAGAGCTTCATCTTGTGGATCTTGGATCGAAGGAAAGTCACAGGTAGCCGCGTCTTGACGTATACGCGCTGCCAGCTCCTGGAGTGTTTCGCCTGGCTTCCGTTCCATGTTGCTCCAGAACTTGAAACGTTCTCGCACTATGAACAGTTTTGGGTCAAATTGTTCTTTCATGAACTCGACGATTTGGTCCATCGTCAGATCGTTGATATTCATTCTTGGATTTTGTTGAGCAGCCAGATTTGCCAGTTGCTTGTAGACAGCAGGAGTCTGATTAGTGAGGAAGACTTGAGCCTTGCGGTCGTCAGGAACGGCGTTGGCGACAAGAAATGTGCAGAACCTTGACCAGTAGTCAGGCCACAGTTCTGAGGTGGAGTCAAAGGCAGCGAACGGTGGAATAGCGGCAGTCGAAACAGTAGAAGTGTGAGGACGGGTACTTCCACTGGAATCCCCAGTCGGCGTCTGAACTTGAATCATCTTCATCAACGCACCCATCTGCTCTCTTTGGACTGCTAATTCTTCTTCATGCTGCTTTGCTTGAATTCTCATCTGTTCCTTCATCTGTTCCTTCTGCTGTTCCATTTGCTCTCTAAGCAATTTTATCAGCTCCGCTGTCTCTGCCATTGTCAGTCAATTTTCGCTGCTGCAACAGTTGAAGGGGTGCAACTTCTGTAGTTGGAGTTTCTTGAGTACTGGAGAGTACTGTCCCTTCGTAGGTAGATCAATGTCGAATCCTGTCGGCGACGCCAAATATTTCTGTTGTATTTTTCTCCTGCTATGTCGCTCTCTCGGTGCACTCGCAGAGAAGACACGGGATACAACAGGCTGGAACTCCAATACTTTATTAACAGAAGATGCGCAAGAACAAACTCATGAAAGAGGAAGAACCCAGAACGCTGTGCAGTGCTGCTTATATACTAACAGGTCAGATCTAGAACATTCTACAACATACTGGCAAGTACGGAATCTTTCCTGGGTTGCGTAATCTGCTGACGTTACTGCACTCGCATGTTCTGGGATGGTCTAGAAATTTCCATCGAAATGCAGTGACTTTTCGCGATCTCTACAACAATAATAATACTGATAATGATAATAATAATGATAATTTTATTTACAAAGCGCATATTCATATACCATTATACGCTCTTAGCGCTAATAAAAATAAGTATGACACTATGGGGCAGTCAGTGGGTATGTCAGTGGGTGCATGAGGCAGCCAGCGGGTGTGTGAGGCAGTCAGAGGGTGCATGGGACAGCCAGTTAGTGCAAGAGGCAGTCAGTTGGTGTATGAGATTGTCAGAGGGTGCATGAGACAGTCAGTGTGCGTGGCAGTCAGCAGGTGTATGAGGCAGCCAATCACGTACGGACTCACTGAAGACTTAACGTCGGAGTTTCGAACCGCAAGGCTGGCGGACAAACACAGATGTTCTCGTATGAGCGCCAATGTCCTTTTCCGCGGTTAGCGCTGTGCTTTGATGAGATGTGTCTGGTTCCTCTACGTGTCCAGCAACTGTTCAAACCTTACCACGACACACCTCCGACGTTCCCCTTCCCTGCGCCCCATGTCTCACAAAACTCATACGTCACTTCTTCAAAGGAACAGGATAGAACTGCGTGTATTTTATGCGTCATTGTAAATTTGCATCATCTGTAAGTCGTAATGCAAGACGTCGGTTGTCATCATACTAGGCAGGGCGTGACTTCCCCGATCACTCATGGGTTACCCGAACTACCCAGCTGTATCATGTATACTAGTAGCACTCTCTGGGGCACAGAGTCTTTCAGTGGAAAGTACCTCTGTGCACAGTGGGGAAATGGCGCTCACTGCGCTACCGTGATGGGCCTAAATTGTCTCGGTGCTCTCAAACACAAGGTCGCGCACTATGTCATCCTTGACCAGCTTTGAACCCGGAGGGATCCTCAATGGCACAAGTGATGGCAAGCTGTCTTCAGAGTGAAAGTAGGCGTGTTTCTGAATCAGAGACATACATAACATGTCTCTGTCTGAATGGACAGATCGATTATTACATTCAGTCCTAGAGCACGGGTGTGTATGCTTTTGTAATCGTCTCTTATTCCACCACAAGGCAGGTACGTGATCGTCTGCACCGTGCAATAATACTTGCCTGCAGAGTGCAACACCTTGGCCTGTCAGAGTGCAACCCCCTTGCCGTTTACTCACATCCTGTTGGATCAGTGTACCACGTAAACAGTGCCATCAAAGCGCAACAATAATTGTCCGCTGGCAAAGATTTTGCCCAAACGAAAAGTGGTCGGATATTCAAGACTTCGTTTCAAATCGAATCATATGACACACAAGTCTCTGCTTTTCTAAAAAAAATTCGCCATTTTTAAAAATGGCGCTGGGTGTAAGCAGTCACATTTTCACGCCCCGCCGAAAAGGGACTGCACTCTGGAGTCTATACTAGTAGACTCCAGAGTGCAGTCCCTTTTCGGCGGGGCGTGAAAATGTGACTGCTTACACCCAGCGCCATTTTTAAAAATGGCGAATTTTTTTTAGAAAAGCAGAGACTTGTGTGTCATATGATTCGATTTGAAACGAAGTCTTGAATATCCGACCACTTTTCGTTTGGGCAAAATCTTTGCCAGCGGACAATTATTGTTGCGCTTTGATGGCACTGTTTACGTGGTACACTGATCCAACAGGATGTGAGTAAAACAAAATTGTCCGCTGGCAAAGATTTTGCCCAAACCAAAAGTGGTCGGATATTCAAGACTTCGTTTCAAATCGATTCATATTACACACAAGTCTTCGCTTTTCTAAAAAAATTTCGCCATTTTTAAAAATGGCGCTGGGTGTAAGCAGTCACATTTTCACGCCCCGCCGAAAAGGGACTGCACTCTGGAGTCTAGCAAGGGTGTTGCACTCTACAGGCAAGTATTATTGCACGGTGCAGACGATCACGTACCTGCCTTGTGGTGGAATAAGAGACGATTACAAAAGCATACACACCCGTGCTCTAGGACTGAATGTAATAATAGATCTGTCCATTCAGACAGAGACATGTTATGTATTTCTCTGATTCAGAAACACGCCTACTTTCACTCTGAAGACAGCCTGCCATCACTTGCGCCACTGAGGATCCCTCTGGGTTCAAAGCTGGTCAAGGATGACATAGTGCGCGACCTTGTGTTTGAGGGCACCGAGACAATTTAGGCCCGTCACGGTAGCGCAGTGAGCGCCATTTCCCCACCGTGCACAGAGGTACTTTCCACTGAAAGACTCTGTGCCCCAGAGAGTGGTATACTAGACTCCAGAGTGCAGTCCCTTTTCGGCGGGGCGTGAAAATGTGACTGCTTACACCCAGCGCCATTTTCAAAAATGGCGATTTTTTTTTTAGAAAAGCAGAGACTTGTGTGTCATATGATTCGATTTGAAACGAAGTCTTGAATATCCGACCACTTTTCGTTTGGGCAAAATCTTTGCCAGCGGACAATTATTGTTGCGCTTTGATGGCACTGTTTACGTGGTACACTGATCCAACAGGATGTGAGTAAACGGCAAGGGGTTTGCACTCTGACAGGCAAGGGTGTTGCACTCTACAGGCAAGTATTATTGCACAGTGCAGACGATCACGTACCTGCCTTGTGGTGGAATAAGAGACGATTACAAAAGCATACATACCCGTGCTCTAGGACTGAATGTAATAATAGATCTGTCCATTCAGACACTGACATGTTATGTATGTCTCTGATTCAGAAAAACGCCTACTTTCACTCTGAAGACAGCCTGCCATCACTTGCGCCACTGAGGATCCCTCTGGGTTCAAAGCTGGTCAAGGATGACATAGTGCGCGACCTTGTGTTTGAGAGTACCGAGACAATTTAGGCCCGTCACGGTAGCGCAGTGAGCGCCATTTCCCCACCGTGCACAGAGGTACTTTCCACTGAAAGACTCTGTGCCCCAGAGAGTGTGTTGTATGCCTGACAAACGTAATGAGACAACAAGAGTAATAAACCTTTCCTCTTTACCGCCGCCTCCTCCCCGCCTCCCGCAGTGAACAACATCGGAACTAAATAGCTTCCAAACATTTTTGAGAAAGCAATTTCTCTTTTTTGTTTGGAAGCTGCATAAGCTGCATTAAACAAGAAATTGGAAAACAAGAATAAGTGAAGGCGAAAATGTCTAAAAGGAAAAACGAAGATTATCCAGCAAATTTGCAAAAATCGGGCTTTAAAAATTTGGAAATTTTCAAGGAATAAAAGGTGGTTTTAGATGAAAATAACCACAAATATGTAAATTCGAACTTATCATTGAATCAAAGCTGCAAAACTAAACACTGTGAATAACGACTAGAAAAGAAATGAGGCTTTATCATATTTTACATAGTGAGGATTTCGGAATGGATGCAAAATAATAAACAAAAAAGTTTATTAATAAGCGACAGTATCCATAGGGAAGCTGCGGTAATAATTACCCGTGGTTTCCAGGTAGATAGTGATCCACTGGCTCTGGATCCGTGTGTGTGTGTGTGTGTGTGTGTGTGTGTGTGTGCACGCGCGCGTGCGCGGCGCCATAAACATAGTAAACTCTAGTGAGGCAGAAGCATCCTGGGCTCACTTGTGTGACTGGTCAAGGTCATTCAAAAGAGGTTTTTTGTTTTTTTTTTTCAACCTCAGTTATAGGCCCGCTTCAAGCCACAAATAAATTAAACGTTTCTTGATTCTGTGTTTTTGGCTCCCTTGTGTAGCAATGGGAGTCTATGTTGTAACCCTCCGTCGTCTGTCTGTCTGTGTGTGTGTGTGTGTGTGTGTGTGTGTGTGTGTGTGTGTGTCTGTGGGTGTGTCCGCAGTAAACCTTAACATTGGCATTTTCTCAGAATCTACAAAGACCAGAGTCACCAAACTTGGCATACCGATAGACAGTCATAATACCTTTCAAAATATATAATTTTGAATGACCTTGACTCAAGGTCAAGGTCACTAAAGCTGTTTGTTTGAAAATTTTACATAGGCATTTTCTTGGAGTCTACAAATGCCAGAGGTTTTGAACTTTGCATGATGATAGACATTGATAAGAACGTTACAGATATACATGTATTCAATGGCCTTGTGTGAAGGTCAAGGTCAGACAAGTTATTTTCCGCATTTCCGTAGAAAACCTTAACATTGGCATTTTCTCAGAATCTACAAACAGCACAGGCACCAAACTTGGCATGCTGATAGACAGCCATAAGGCCTTTCAAAATATATCATTCTGAGTGACCTTGACTCAAGGTCAAGGTCACTAAAGCTGTTTGTTTTAAAATTTTGCATTGGCATTTTCTTGGAATCTACAAAAAACGGAGGTTTTAAATTTGCATGATGATAGACATTGATAAGAACTTTACAGAAGTACATGTATTCAATGGCCTTGTGTCAAGGTCAAGGCTGTACAAGCTTTTTTCCGCATTTCCGCAGTAAACCTTAACATGGGCATTTTCTCAGAATCTACAAACAGCAGAGGCACCAAACTTGGCATGCCTATAGACAGCCATAAGACCTTTCAAAATATATCATGTTGAATGACCTTGACTCAAGGTCAAGGCCACTAAAGCTGTCTGTTTTAAAATTTTGCATTGGCATTTTCTTGGAATCTACAAAAACCAGAGGTTTTAAACTTTATATGCTGATAGACATTGAAAAGAACTTAACAGATATACATGTACTCAATAGCCTTGTGTCAAGGTCAAGGCCGTACAAGCTATTTTTGTGAAACCGTAACATTGGCATTTTCTCAGAAACAACAAACAGCAGAGGCGCCAAACTTGCCATGCTAATAGACATTGATAAGAACTATATACCCATACCACTTTAAATGACCTTGACTTTGAGTCAAGGTCATTAAAGCTGTCTGTTGTCAATTTCAATATTACCGTCTTTGGAGAAACTACAAATACTAGAGGCATCCAACTTGGTGTAATGATAGACATTTTATTTGAATGACCTTGGCCCAAGGTCAAGGCCATTTAGTCAGTTTTGGGGAAAAGTGTAATATTGCCAGGAACTAAGAACACCAGAGACACCTTACTTGGCTTGATGATAGATAGTGGTAAGATTTTCTACAAACATACTCTTTTGAATGACCTTGACCCATGTCACAAGGGAGCCATGGAGGCTTTTGCCTCTCTAGTTATTGTTTTTTTTTTAACTTGGGATTCAAAAGAGTATGTTTGTAAAGCTCTGATCCCTATCTATCATCATCATCATCATGCCAAGTAAGGTGTCCGGAGTTCCTGAGAAAATGGCAGTATTACAATGTTCAATGTACAGCTTGTATGGCATTGACCTTCGGTCACCTTTTTGACCTTCTAAGTAAAGATCTGGCAATGTCAAACATTATCCCAAGTTTGATGGCTCTACTGTAGTAGTTTCTGCAAAAATGGTAATGTAAACATTCACAACAGCTTTAATTACCTTTCTCTTGAGTCAACGCCATGTCTGCATAGGTCTCATTGCTGTCTGTCTGTAGTTTCTGAGAAAGGCCAATGTTAAGGTTTATCGCGCACACACACACACACACACACACACACACACACACACACACACACACACACACACACACACACACACACACGACGGAGGGTTATTAGTTAGACTCACTTTCTTACACAAGTGAACAACAACAACAACAAAAACCCTCACTTTGTTGCCCGGGTTGACCTGGCAGTGGCTGCCCTACCACGAAGACAGGCTGACCCATCTGCGCTGGGAAAGGACCCTGCTGCATTGAGAACTGACCTTAGAACACACAACGGAAGGTTTTTGCATAGACTCATTTTGATACACAAGTGAGCCAATAACTACACTGTACACTGTCGATTCGAACTTATTATTGAACCAAAGCTGCAAAACTAAACACTAAAAATAACCACTAGAAAAAAAATGAGTCTTTATCATATTTTTTATATTGAGGCTTTCGGAACGGACGCAAAAAATAAGCGAAAGCGTACATAGCAAAGCGATCTAGAATCTTAGGAGAGAGAAGGATGACGTCAATTCTGTGAACTTAACATTTGACGTCGGCCTCACGCAGGTCGTCTGAAGATCCTTTGTTCATGTCTATTGATTTCCCTGCTGCTTTTGTGACTTCCCTGACCGAAATCATTTTTACATAAAATCTGGAAGATCTAGAGGGCTTGTGAAACGTGGACTTGAATACCTTGAATTGTACTTACAACATCGCAAAATTGGAACCCTTTGACCGGTGCTTCTCGCAAAAACTTGAAGAAAAAAATTGTTTATCTAAAAGCTCTGTTGTTATGTTGTTTCCATAGCAATGTGTGTGTGTGTGTGTGTGTGTGTGTGTGTGTGTGTGTGTGTGTGTGTGTGTGTGTGTGTGTGTGTGTTTTGACGGATGTAATGATGGCTATATCCTAAACCACCTCATTGGAGGGCTTTTTGCTTTGAGGTGAAATAGGCAGTCATATGCTCCAGAGGTAATTTTCACGATTTTTCGTTTGCCGATTTTTTTTTTTAAGACTCCAGAGTGCAGTCCCTTTTCGGCGGGTCGTGAAAATGTGACTGCTTACAGCCAGCGCCATTTTCAAAAATGGCGATTTTTATTTTTTTTTTTTTTTTAGAAAAGCGAAGACTTGTGTGTCATATGAATCGATTTGAAACGAAGCCTTGAACATCCGACCACTTTTGGTTTGGGCAAAATCTTTGCCAGCGGACAATTATTGTTGCGCTTTGATGGCACTGTTTACGTGGTACACTGATCCAACAGGATGTGAGTAAACGGCAAGGAGGTTGCACTCTGACAGGCAAGGGTGTTGCACTCTACAGGCAAGTATTATTGCACGGTGCAGACGATCACGTACCTGCCTTGTGGTGGAATAAGAGACGATTACAAAAGCATACACACCCGTGCTCTAGGACTGAATGTAATAATAGATCTGTCCATTCAGACAGAGACATGTTATGTATGTCTCTGATTAAGAAACACGCCTACTTTCACTCTTAAGACAGCCTGCCATCACTTGCGCCATTGAGGATCCCTCTGGGTTCAAAGCTGGTCAAGGATGACATAGTGCGCGACCTTGTGTTTGAGAGCACCGAGACAATTTAGGCCCGTCACGGTAGCGCAGTGAGCGCCATTTCCCCACCGTGCACAGCACTCTCTGGGGCACAGAGTCTTTCAGTGGAAAGTACCTCTGTGCACGGTGGGGAAATGGCGCTCACTGCGCTACCGTGACGGGCCTAAATTGTCTCGGTGCTCTCAAACACAAGGTCGCGCACTATGTCATCCTTGACCAGCTTTGAACCCAGAGGGATCCTCAATGGCGCAAGTGATGGCAGGCTGTCTTAAGAGTGAAAGTAGGCGTGTTTCTTAATCAGAGACATACATAACATGTCAGTGTCTGAATGGACAGATCTATATTACATTCAGTCCTAGAGCACGGGTGTGTATGCTTTTGTAATCGTCTCTTATTCCACCACAAGGCAGATACGTGATCGTCTGCACCGTGCAATAATACTTGCCTGTAGAGTGCAACACCCTTGCCTGTCAGAGTGCAACCCCCTTGCCGTTTGCTCACATCCTGTTGGATCAGTGTACCACGTAAACAGTGCCATCAAAGCGCAACAATAATTGTCCGCTGGCAAAGATTTTGCCCAAACGAAAAGTGGGCGGATATTCAAGACTTCGTTTCAAATCGAATCATATGACACACAAGTCTTCGCTTTTGTAAAAAAATTTCGCCATTTTTGAAAATGGCGCTGGGTGTAAGCAGTCACATTTTCACGCCCCGCCGAAAAGGGACTGCACTCTGGAGTCTACGTGCACAGAGGTACTTTCCACTGAAAGACTCTGTGCCCCAGAGAGTGAGCAAAACGATCTAGAATCCTAGGAGAGAGAAGGATGACGTCAATTCTGTGAACTTAACATTTGACGTCGGCCTCACGCAGGTCGTCTGAAGATGCTTTGTTCATGTCTATTGATTTCCCTGCTGCTTTTGTGACTTCCCTGACCGAAATCATTTTTACATAAAATCTGGAAGATCTAGAGGGCTTGTGAAACGTGGACTTGAATACCTTGAATTGTACTTACAACATCGCAAAATTGGAACTCTTTTGACCGGTGCTTCTCGCAAAAACTTGAAGAAAAAATGTGTTTATCTGAAAGCTCTGTTGTTAAGTTGTTTCCATAGTAATGTGTGTGTGTGTGTGTGTGTGTGTGTGTGTGTGTGTGTGTGTGTGTGTGTGTGTGTGTGTGTGTGTGTTGACGGATGCAATGATGGCTATATCCTAAACCACCTCATTGGAGGGCTTTTTGCTTTGAGGTGAAATAGGCAGTCATATGCTCCAGAGGTAATTTTCACGATTTTTCGTTTGCCGATTTTTTTTTAAGACTCCAGAGTGCAGTCCCTTTTCGGCGGGTCGTGAAAATGTGACTGCTTACAGCCAGCGCCATTTTCAAAAATGGCGATTTTTTTTTTTTTTTTTTTTTTTTTAGAAAAGCGAAGACTTGTGTGTCATATGAATCGATTTGAAACGAAGCCTTGAACATCCGACCACTTTTGGTTTGGGCAAAATCTTTGCCAGCGGACAATTATTGTTGCGCTTTGATGGCACTGTTTACGTGGTACACTGATCCAACAGGATGTGAGTAAACGGCAAGGGGGTTGCACTCTGACAGGCAAGGGTGTTGCACTCTACAGGCAAGTATTATTGCACGGTGCAGACGATCACGTACCTGCCTTGTGGTGGAATAAGAGACGATTACAAAAGCATACACACCCGTGCTCTAGGACTGAATGTTGTGTAGATCTGTCCATTCAGACAGAGACATGTTATGTATGTCTCTGATTCAGAAACACGCCTACTTTCACTCTGAAGACAGCCTGCCATCACTTGCCAACCCTGCCAACCCTCTGGGTTCAAAGCTGGTCAAAGATGACATAGGGCGCGACCTTGTGTTTGAGAGCACCGAGACAATTTAGGCCCATCACGGTAGCGCATGAGCGCCATTTCCCCACCGTGCACAGAGGTACTTTCTACTGACAGACTCTGTGCCCCAGAGCGTGGATTTTTCTTTTGCAAGAGTTATCGCCCATTTCAAGAAATCCGTCATCTTACGTATTTTGATGAAAAAGTTGTTTAAATGCCTTCATTATCTAGACTGTGGAAGTTCATCCAATTATACTGACTGTATTGGTGGCAGAGCTCTGTAGCTCTGACAGATTTTGTATAAATCCCAGCCATGTCTGCATCGGTCTCATTGCTGTCTGTCTGTAGTCTAGTTTCTGAGAAAGGCCAGTGTTAAAGGTTAACCGCGGACACACACACACACACACACACACACACACACACACACACACACACACACACGAGTTATTAGTTATTAGTTAGACTCACTTTCTTACACAAGTGAACAACAACAACAACAAAAAACCCTCACTTTGTTGTTCGGGTTGACCTGGCAGCGGCTGCCCTACCACGAAGACAGGCTGACCCATCTGCGCTGGGAAAGGACCCTGCTGCATTGAGAACTGACCTGAGAACACACAACGGAAGGTTTTTGCATAGACTCATTTTTATACACAAGTGAGCCAATAACTACACTGTACACTGTCGATTCGAACTTATTATTGAACCAAAGCTGCAAAACTAAACACTAAAAATAACCACTAGAAAAAAAAAAAGAGTCTTTATCATATTTTTTTATATTGAGGCTTTCGGAACGGACGCAAAAAATAAGCGAAAGCGTACATAGTAAAACGTAGACTCCAGAGTGCAGTCCCTTTTCGGCGGGGGCGTGAAAATGTGACTGCTTACACCCAGCGCCATTTTCAAAAATGGCGAATTTTTTTTAGAAAAGCAGAGACTTGTGTGTCATATGATTCGATTTGAAACGAAGTCTTGAATATCCGACCACTTTTCGTTTGGGCAAAATCTTTGCCAGCGGACAATTATTGTTGCGCTTTGATGGCACTGTTTACGGGGTACACTGATCCAACAGGATGTGAGTAAACGGCAAGGGGGTTGCACTCTGACAGGCAAGGGTGTTGCACTCTACAGGCAAGTATTATTGCACGGTGCAGACGATCACGTACCTGCCTTGTGATGGAATAAGAGACGATTACAAAAGCATACACACCCGTGCTCTAGGACTGAATGTAATAATAGATCTGTCCATTCAGACAGAGACATGTTATGTATGTCTCTGATTCAGAAACACGCCTACTTTCACTCTGAAGACAGCCTGCCATCACTTGCGCCACTGAGGATCCCTCTGGGTTCAAAGCTGGTCAAGGATGACATAGGGCGCGACCTTGTGTTTGAGAGCACCGAGACAATTTAGGCCCATCACAGCCTGCCATCACTTGCGCCACTGAGGATCCCTCTGGGTTCAAAGCTGGTCAAGGATGACATAGTGCGCGACCTTGTGTTTGAGAGCACCGAGACAATTTAGGCCCGTCACGGTAGCGCAGTGAGCGCCATTTCCCCACCGTGCACAGCACTCTCTGGGGCACAGAGTCTTTCACATGTTATGTATGTCTCTGATTCAGAAACACGCCTACTTTCACTCTGAAGACAGCCTGCCATCACTTGCCAACCCTGCCAACCCTCTGGGTTCAAAGCTGGTCAAAGATGACATAGGGCGCGACCTTGTGTTTGAGAGCACCGAGACAATTTAGGCCCATCACGGTAGCGCATGAGCGCCATTTCCCCACCGTGCACAGAGGTACTTTCCACTGACAGACTCTGTGCCCCAGAGCGTGGATTTTTCTTTTGCAAGAGTTATCGCCCATTTCAAGAAATCCGTCATCTTACGTATTTTGATGAAAAAGTTGTTTAAATGCCTTCATTATCTAGACTGTGGAAGTTCATCCAATTATACTGACTGTATTGGTGGCAGAGCTCTGTAGCTCTGACAGATTTTGTATAAATCCCGGCCATGTCTGCATCGGTCTCATTGCTGTCTGTCTGTAGTCTAGTTTCTGAGAAAGGCCAGTGTTAAAGGTTAACCGCGGACACACACACACACACACACACACACACACACACACACACACACACACACACACACACACACACACGAGTTATTAGTTATTAGTTAGACTCACTTTCTTACACAAGTGAACAACAACAACAACAAAAAACCCTCACTTTGTTGTCCGGGTTGACCTGGCAGCGGCTGCCCTACCACGAAGACAGGCTGACCCATCTGCGCTGGGAAAGGACCCTGCTGCATTGAGAACTGACCTGAGAACACACAACGGAAGGTTTTTGCATAGACTCATTTTTATACACAAGTGAGCCAATAACTACACTGTACACTGTCGATTCGAACTTATTATTGAACCAAAGCTGCAAAACTAAACACTAAAAATAACCACTAGAAAAAAAAAAGAGTCTTTATCATATTTTTTTATATTGAGGCTTTCGGAACGGACGCAAAAAATAAGCGAAAGCGTACATAGTAAAACGTAGACTCCAGAGTGCAGTCCCTTTTCGGCGGGGGCGTGAAAATGTGACTGCTTACACCCAGCGCCATTTTCAAAAATGGCGAATTTTTTTTAGAAAAGCAGAGACTTGTGTGTCATATGATTCGATTTGAAACGAAGTCTTGAATATCCGACCACTTTTCGTTTGGGCAAAATCTTTGCCAGCGGACAATTATTGTTGCGCTTTGATGGCACTGTTTACGGGGTACACTGATCCAACAGGATGTGAGTAAACGGCAAGGGGGTTGCACTCTGACAGGCAAGGGTGTTGCACTCTACAGGCAAGTATTATTGCACGGTGCAGACGATCACGTACCTGCCTTGTGGTGGAATAAGAGACGATTACAAAAGCATACACACCCGTGCTCTAGGACTGAATGTAATAATAGATCTGTCCATTCAGACAGAGACATGTTATGTATGTCTCTGATTCAGAAACACGCCTACTTTCACTCTGAAGACAGCCTGCCATCACTTGCGCCACTGAGGATCCCTCTGGGTTCAAAGCTGGTCAAGGATGACATAGGGCGCGACCTTGTGTTTGAGAGCACCGAGACAATTTAGGCCCATCACAGCCTGCCATCACTTGCGCCACTGAGGATCCCTCTGGGTTCAAAGCTGGTCAAGGATGACATAGTGCGCGACCTTGTGTTTGAGAGCACCGAGACAATTTAGGCCCGTCACGGTAGCGCAGTGAGCGCCATTTCCCCACCGTGCACAGCACTCTCTGGGGCACAGAGTCTTTCACATGTTATGTATGTCTCTGATTCAGAAACACGCCTACTTTCACTCTGAAGACAGCCTGCCATCACTTGCCAACCCTGCCAACCCTCTGGGTTCAAAGCTGGTCAAAGATGACATAGGGCGCGACCTTGTGTTTGAGAGCACCGAGACAATTTAGGCCCATCACGGTAGCGCATGAGCGCCATTTCCCCACCGTGCACAGAGGTACTTTCCACTGACAGACTCTGTGCCCCAGAGCGTGGATTTTTTCTTTTGCAAGAGTTATCGCCCATTTCAAGAAATCCGTCATCTTACGTATTTTGATGAAAAAGTTGTTTAAATGCCTTCATTATCTAGACTGTGGAAGTTCATCCAATTATACTGACTGTATTGGTGGCAGAGCTCTGTAGCTCTGACAGATTTTGTATAAATCCCGGCCATGTCTGCATCGGTCTCATTGCTGTCTGTCTGTAGTCTAGTTTCTGAGAAAGGCCAGTGTTAAAGGTTAACCGCGGACACACACACACACACACACACACACACCACACACACACACACACACACACACACACACACACACGAGTTATTAGTTATTAGTTAGACTCACTTTCTTACACAAGGTGAACAACAACAACAACAAAAAACCCTCACTTTGTTGTCCGGGTTGACCTGGCAGCGGCTGCCCTACCACGAAGACAGGCTGACCCATCTGCGCTGGGAAAGGACCCTGCTGCATTGAGAACTGACCTGAGAACACACAACGGAAGGTTTTTGCATAGACTCATTTTTATACACAAGTGAGCCAATAACTACACTGTACACTGTCGATTCGAACTTATTATTGAACCAAAGCTGCAAAACTAAACACTAAAAATAACCACTAGAAAAAAAAAAGAGTCTTTATCATATTTTTTTATATTGAGGCTTTCGGAACGGACGCAAAAAATAAGCGAAAGCGTACATAGTAAAACGTAGACTCCAGAGTGCAGTCCCTTTTCGGCGGGGGCGTGAAAATGTGACTGCTTACACCCAGCGCCATTTTCAAAAATGGCGAATTTTTTTTAGAAAAGCAGAGACTTGTGTGTCATATGATTCGATTTGAAACGAAGTCTTGAATATCCGACCACTTTTCGTTTGGGCAAAATCTTTGCCAGCGGACAATTATTGTTGCGCTTTGATGGCACTGTTTACGGGGTACACTGATCCAACAGGATGTGAGTAAACGGCAAGGGGGTTGCACTCTGACAGGCAAGGGTGTTGCACTCTACAGGCAAGTATTATTGCACGGTGCAGACGATCACGTACCTGCCTTGTGGTGGAATAAGAGACGATTACAAAAGCATACACACCCGTGCTCTAGGACTGAATGTAATAATAGATCTGTCCATTCAGACAGAGACATGTTATGTATGTCTCTGATTCAGAAACACGCCTACTTTCACTCTGAAGACAGCCTGCCATCACTTGCGCCACTGAGGATCCCTCTGGGTTCAAAGCTGGTCAAGGATGACATAGTGCGCGACCTTGTGTTTGAGAGCACCGAGACAATTTAGGCCCGTCACGGTAGCGCAGTGAGCGCCATTTCCCCACCGTGCACAGCACTCTCTGGGGCACAGAGTCTTTCAGTGGAAAGTACCTCTGTGCACGGTGGGGAAATGGCGCTCACTGCGCTACCGTGACGGGCCTAAATTGTCTCGGTGCTCTCAAACACAAGGTCGCGCACTATGTCATCCTTGACCAGCTTTGAACCCAGACGGATCCTCAATGGCGCAAGTGATGGCAGGCTGTCTTAAGAGTGAAAGTAGGCGTGTTTCTTAATCAGAGACATACATAACATGTCAGTGTCTGAATGGACAGATCTATATTACATTCAGTCCTAGAGCACGGGTGTGTATGCTTTTGTAATCGTCTCTTATTCCACCACAAGGCAGATACGTGATCGTCTGCACCGTGCAATAATACTTGCCTGTAGAGTGCAACACCCTTGCCTGTCAGAGTGCAACCCCCTTGCCGTTTGCTCACATCCTGTTGGATCAGTGTACCACGTAAACAGTGCCATCAAAGCGCAACAATAATTGTCCGCTGGCAAAGATTTTGCCCAAACGAAAAGTGGGCGGATATTCAAGACTTCGTTTCAAATCGAATCATATGACACACAAGTCTTCGCTTTTGTAAAAAAAATTTCGCCATTTTTGAAAATGGCGCTGGGTGTAAGCAGTCACATTTTCACGCCCCGCCGAAAAGGGACTGCACTCTGGAGTCTACGTGCACAGAGGTACTTTCCACTGAAAGACTCTGTGCCCCAGAGAGTGAGCAAAACGATCTAGAATCCTAGGAGAGAGAAGGATGACGTCAATTCTGTGAACTTAACATTTGACGTCGGCCTCACGCAGGTCGTCTGAAGATGCTTTGTTCATGTCTATTGATTTCCCTGCTGCTTTTGTGACTTCCCTGACCGAAATCATTTTTACATAAAATCTGGAAGATCTAGAGGGCTTGTGAAACGTGGACTTGAATACCTTGAATTGTACTTACAACATCGCAAAATTGGAACTCTTTTGACCGGTGCTTCTCGCAAAAACTTGAAGAAAAAATGTGTTTATCTGAAAGCTCTGTTGTTAAGTTGTTTCCATAGTAATGTGTGTGTGTGTGTGTGTGTGTGTGTGTGTGTGTGTGTGTGTGTGTGTGTGTGTGTGTTTTGACGGATGTAATGATGGCTATATCCTAAACCACCTCGTTAGAGGACTTTTTACTTTGAGGTGAAATAGGCAGTCATATGCTCGAGGTAATTTTCACGATTTTTCGTTTGCCGATTTTTTTTTTTAGACTCCAGAGTGCAGTCCCTTTTCGGCGGGTCGTGAAAATGTGACTACACACCCGTGCTCTAGGACTGAATGTAATAATAGATCTGTCCATTTAGACAGAGACATGTTATGTATGTTATGATTCAGACACACGCCTACTTTCACTCTGAAGACAGCCTGCCATCACTTGCGCCATTGAGGATCCCTCTGGGTTCAAAGCTGGTCAAGGATGACATAGTGCGCGACCTTGTGTTTGAGAGCACCGAGACAATTTAGGCCCGTCACGGTAGCGCAGTGAGCGCCATTTCCCCACCGTGAGGTACTTTCCACTGAAAGACTCTGTGCCCCAGAGAGTGGGAAATCACAAGACATAACCAAAGACCCTGTCTTTGACATAACCAAGCAATTCTCTTTCAGAGGACCTGCCTGAGGCTGACGTCAAATGTTTAGTTCACGGAACTGACGTCATCTCTTTCTCTCTCTCTCTCCAAAGATGCTAGATCCGCCGTAGTGTAGCGGATCTAGTGTCTTTGGTGGGCCTTACAGGCTTGAAGAGAGAAAGAAAAAGAAAGAAACCCCACACACACAAAAAAATCGGCGACAATAACAACAAAACAGACAAAATAACATGAAATTCGGAGAAACAGCTGTATGGGGTGGGGCCATTTCTCCTTTATCTTGTTTATCACTGAAACTTGCTGCTGCGCGCAGAGAAATCTGCCCCATCCCGTAAAGTTGTTCCTCTGTAGAGAAACAACTTAAAAAGAGCTCACTTTGTTGGCCTGGTTGCAGCTGCCCTGCAACTACCGTACCAGGCTGCGCCATCTGTGTTGGGGACTCGTCAGAAGAGGAAGAGGAAGAGCGCTCGTCCTGCTGCACCATCTTCCTGATGCTTTGGTATTTTCAGCAAAGGTGCCTTGGCACAGGACTGACATAGACGTAAACACAAAGCGGGAGTGTGAGACAGTCAGTGGGTGTGAGGCAGTCGGCGGGTGTGATAGGCAGTCAGTGGGTGTGAGAGGCAGTCAGTTGGTGTGTGAGGCAGTCAACGGGTGTGTGGCGCAGTCAGTGGGTGTGCGAGGCAGTCAGTGGGAGCGTGAGGCAGTCAATGGGTATGAGGCAGTCAGAGTGTGTGAGAGGCAGTTAGCGGGTGTGTGAGGCAGCGTTAGAGGCACTCAGCGGGTGTGTGATGCAGTCACTGTGTGAGGCAGTCAGCGGGTGTGTGCAGTAGTCAGCGTTTGTGGGAGGCAGTCAGGGGTATGCGAGGCAGTCAACGCGCGTGAGGCAGTCAGCGGGTATGTGAGACAGACAGTGGGTTTGTAAGGCAGTCAGTGGGCGTGTGAGGCAGTCAGCGGGTGTGTGAAGTTGCCAGTGTGTGTGGGAGGTGGTGTGAGTCAGTCAGCGCTTGTGTGCGACAGTCAACGTGTGTGTGAGGCAGACGGTCAGCGGGTATGTGAGGCAGTTAACGCGTGTGTCAGGCAGTCAGTAGGTGTGTGAGAAGTCAGTGGGTTTGTAAGGCAGTCAGTGAGCGTGTGAGGCAGTCAGTGTGTGCGAGAGACAGTCAGCGAGTGCATGTGAGAGTACTTGGGTGTGTGAAACAGCCAGCCGGCGTGTGAGACAATCAGTGGGTGGGTGAAGCAGTCAGTGGGTGTATGTGACAGTAGTTGGGTGTGTCAAGCAGCCAGCGGGTGTGTGAAGCAGTCAGCCGGCGTGTGAGACAATCAGTGGGTGGGTGAAGCAGTCAGTGGGTGTATGTGACAGTAATTGGGTGTGTGAAGCAGCCAGCGGGTGTGTGAAGCAGTCAGCCGGCGTGTGAGACAATCAGTGGGTGGATGAAGCAGTCAGCGGGTGTATGTGACAGTAGTTGGGTGTGTGAAGCAGCCAGCGGGTGTGTGAAGCAGTCAGCCGGTGTATGAGACAGTAGTTGGGTGTGTGAAGCAGTCAGCGGGTGTGTGAAGCAGTCAGCCGGTGTATGAGACAGTCAGTGCGTGGGTGAAGCAGTCAGCGGGTGTATGAGACAGTCAGTGGGTGTGTGAAGGAGTCAGCGGGTGTGTGACGCAGTCAGCCAGTGTATAAGACAGTTAGTAGGTGTGTTACTGAGGCAGTCAGCAGGTGTGTATGGCAGTCAGCGGGTGTATAATAATACTGATAATAATAATAATGATAATTTTATTTACAAAGCGCGTATTCATATACCATTATATGCTCAAAGCACTAATTTAAAAAAAAGTATGAAACTATGGGGCAGACAGTGGGTACGTGAGGTAGTCAGTGGGTGTATAAGGCAGTCAGTGGGTGCATGAGGCAGCAGCGGGTGTATGAGGCTGTCAGAGGGTGCATGGGACAGCCAGTTAGTGCATGAGGCAGTCAGTTGGTGTATGAGATTGTCAGAGGGTGCATGAGACAGTCAGTGTGCGTGGCAGACAGCAGGTGTGTGAGGCAGCCAATCACGTACGGACTCACTGACGACTTGACGTCGGAGTTTCGAATCGCAAGCCTGGCGGACAAACACAGGTGTCCTCGTATGAGCGCCAATGTCCTTTTCCGTTAGCGCTGTACTTTGATGAGTAGAGTCTGGTTCCTCTACGTGTCCAGCAACTGTTCAAACCTTATACACCTCCGGCGCTCCCCTTCCCTGCCCTCCGTGTCCCACAAAAATCATACGTCACTTCTTCAAATTACCAGGATAGAATTGCGTGTATTTTATGCGTCATTGTAAATTTGCGTCATCTGTAAGTGTAATGGAAGACGTCGGCTGTCATCGCACCAAGCTATTTTTGGTGATGTATGTACACGGAGCTTAGTCAAAATGGCCGTAGACAAACGAAGTGCCACTCTCGCTTCAAAAGTTTTGACAACGAATCCTTCCAAAAAGTCATTCATCTGAAAACTGGGTACTGTGCGGTTCCAGGGTAGATGGCTGCTCGATAAACGGTCCTTTAGTATCAAAATGAGAGGTTCCAGGGTAGATGGCTGCTCGATAAACGGTCCTTTAGTATCAAAATGAGAGGTTCCAGGGTAGATGGCTGCTCGATAAACGGTCCTTTAGTATCGAAATGAGAAGGACAAACGAGGTTCCACTCGGATTTGAAAATGCACAAACGAAGTGCCATTTTTGAACAAACAAACAATCGAGAGTGCCACTTTTTGGGGACAAACAAATGAGAGTGCCATTTTTTTTGGACAAACAAATGAGAGTGCCACTCTTTTTTGGACAAACAAATGAGAGTGCCACTTTTTTTGGACAAACAAATGAGAGTGCCACTTTTTTGGACAAACAAATGAGAGTGCCACTTTTTTTGACAAACAAATGAAAGTGCCACTTTTTATGGACAAACAAATGAGAGTGCCACTTTTTTTGGACAAAAAAAATTAGAGTGCCACTTTTTTTGGACAAACAAATGAGAGTGCCACTTTTTTTGCACAAATGAGAGTGCCATTTTTTGGGGGGGACAAACAAATGAGAGTGCCACTTTTTTTGGACAAAAAAAATTAGAGTGCCACTGTTTTTTGACAAACAAATGAGAGTGCCACTTTTTTGCACAAATGAGAGTGCCATTTTTTTTTGGACAAACAAATGAGAGTGCCACTTTTTTGGGACAAACAAATGAGTGCCACTTGTTTTTGGACAAACAAATGAGAGTGCCACTTTTTTGACAAACGAATTGGCATTAGCGAGATGATGGAATCAAGGAAATTTACACGCTAAATCTTTTTTTTAATGACATTTAGACATTGTTTTCAGTCTCCAGATTTGCAAGTGCCTAAATAATTATGTTTAAACAATGTATGCCTTTCTCAATGCATGAGATGAGGAGTTTGGCAAGAGATGTGTCAGAACAAGGGAAGCACCCTCAAAGCTGCTCCCGTGAGGTGGGTGAGCCTCGACAGTTCTAAATATCTTTCTCTGCTTTTCAGAAGCTTGTTTGACGCATGGACTCCCACAAAGTATGGTACTTACCTCTCTTCTGTTCCAGATATTTATCATCGACATCCTGCTTTCTCAAATCCAACATTAGCACGGATTAAGTCCTGGGCAGCATTCTGTATGTGGTGGAAAAGGACGTTAAACCCGCAAAACACCCACACAGCCGACCCCTCGGCGGCATTCAGCGGTTGTAGCTCGCAGTCGGTGTGAGAGGCAGTAAGCGGGTGTATGAGGCTTTTCAGTGGGTGTACGAGGCAATTCTGCTCACTGATTTGTCAGAAGATGATGCCAACAGCGATTGACAGAGCTTGGCGTTAAGAAGAAAATAATTCAAAGCATGTGCTCATGTACTGGTATTGAAAAGTGCTCTCGCAAATACTTTGCAGATATTTTTCTGTGCGAACATTTTTTACGTGATCCAAGCAAAATAAAATTTCACCCCAAAAGTGAACAAAATAACTATGCACCGGCCGTGATGTACGAGTTTCAAATGATTGAAATGAAGCACTTTCTGCGCGTCTTTGACTGATGACGTAACTGGAGTGTGTTTTTATGACTTCCTTAACCACTGAGTGGGTTATGGAAGTCATCTCACACTTACGCTTTCTGTTTCCTTACTATGTTCAGACGTAAAACACTCGTAGTTAACTCGCTGAAAGCTTGTGTGTATGTGATGATTTTGACATGTTATTTGATGCGTCCAAGGCGATTTGCTTCATATCTAAAGAACAAACGACAAAGACAGCAGACTACAATTTTGTACAATTTTTATATTAAAACACACACACACACACACACACACACACACACACACACACACACACACACACGTACGTTCATGTTACGCCTGGGATTATTTCGCCTCAAAGAGTGCCATGTCCTGTGGAACAAGAAGAAATAATAATGAACTGAAAGAGGTGCCAGACGAAAATGAAATGGTCCGAATACTGTAATGTGCAATAGCACAAACCTCAAGGAGGCCAGAAGCATTAACAATGCAAACTTTATTTTGTTTTGGTTTTGGTTGGGTGGTTTTTAAGTTGTTTCTCTATAGAGAAACAACTTTATGAGACGGGGCAGATTTTGCTACGCGCAGCAGCAAGTTTCAGTGATACAAAACAAGACTGTGACGTTTCTCCACACAATACTTACTTTCACGCACACAGTGACGTAACGAAATCTGCGTCATAGACACCTTACGTGCACACTATGCTGCTGCGTTCTTTTTGGCGGGAGTTGTGAGACGTGTGTGTGTGTGTGTGTGTGTGTGTGTGTGTGTGTGTGTGTGTGTGTGTGTGTGTGTGGACGGATGTAATGACGGCTATCTCCTAAACCACCTCGTTGGAGGCCTTTTTACTTTGAGATAAAATGGGAATTCACCTTCTCCAGACCTACCTTTCACGATTTTTAGCCTACTGCATTTTCAGAAGAGTTATCGCCGATTTTAAAAAATCGGACATGTTACGAATTTTTTCGCAAAAAAAATGTTCAAATGGCTTCATTTTCTGAAATTGGGAAGATCATCCAATTATACTGCCTGTTTTCGTAGCACAGCTCCGTAGCTCTGACAGGTTTTGTGTAAAAAAAATATTTCCGAGGTAGGGGTGGTTTGCATATAAGGCCAAATATCTATGAAAAGACTCCTTCAAATTACTCATCATTCCGGTATTTTTGTCACTTGTGCCAACTGCACATATGACATGAACTACTGCACTATTATGGCTTTAGTATTAAGAACAGCAGAGCTTTCAGATAAACACATTTTTCACGTTTCTGCGAGAAGCGCCGGTCAAAAGTAGTTCCAATTTTGCAATTTCGTAAGTACAATCCAAGGCACTTAAGTCCACGTTTCATCAGCTCTCTAGATCTTCCAGATTTTATGTCAAAATTAATTCAGACACGGAAGTCACAAAAGCAACAAGGAAATCCCAAGATATGTAGAAGTGTCATCTGTCAGACGAGCAGCGTGAGGCTGACGTCAAATGTTTGGTTCACAGACAAAATCTGCAAGTATCGTCACTGCTTCCGACATTTCATCAGCCCTCTAGATCTTCCAGATTTCATGTGAAAAATAATTCAGTCGGAGAAGTCACAAAGCCAACAGGGAAATCACAAGACATGAACACGCATCCTCAGACGATCTCAGTGCTAGAGGCTGACGTCAAAAGTTTACTTCACGGAATTGACGTCATCTCTCTCTCTCTGTATGACGACCTGCCTGAGGCTGACGTCAAATGTTTAGTTCACGGAACTACGTCTCTCTCTCTCTCTCTCTCTCTCTCTCTCTCTCTCTCTCCCTCTCTCTCTCTCCCTCTCTCTCTCTGGGGAGCCAGGGTGGCCGAATGGTAGAGCGTTGGACTTTCAATGCTTGGGCCGAGAGTTCGAATCCCGGCCGCTGGGGCCAAATATTTGTGCTGGCCTTTTTCTCGTTGCCCCGTCTTTGATATCACCCTTATGTGGGGGAAAAGGACGTTAAACTCCTAAACACCCACCCACCCACCCTCTCTCTCTGCCTCTCTCTCTCCTCCCTTCTTCCCCCACCCGGCCCCACCCCCAGTCACGTGGCTAATCGGTCGAGGTCGTAGAGGATCTAGTGTCATTGGTAGAACTTGGAGAGGGGAGAACCGGCAACAATAACAACAAAACAGACAAAATAAAATGAAGTTTGGAGAAACAACTTTGTAGGACGGGGCCGTTCCTCCTTGTTGTTTTTGGTTTGTTTGTTGATTTTTTTTCACTTAAACACATCTTCAGTTTCCTCGCCCCAAATGTTTGGAACTCGCTACCAGTCGAACTTCGTGACCCTCCCACACTGTTCAAGTTCAAATCGAACCTGAAAACCCATCTCTTCCGTCAGGCCTTTCACACTTATGAGCACTCTGCCACTGTTTCAGTGCCTATGACTGCAAAGCAATTGTTCATCTGCATCAGGCCGGGTAGTGCATGTCAGTGTGTGTGTGTGTGTGTGTGTGTGTGTGTGTGTGTGTGTGGTGTGTGTGCGCGTGGCCCTATGAGTTGCTTTCATGCGAGATTAAGCGCTAAACATGTACTATTCAGTATTTTTATTATCTTAATTACCTATTACACACAATAAAATAAAGCATATTACATCACAGAAAAATCACACTGAAAAACATGCAGACACAACAAGTGAACAGAGAACAAGAACACACTGACAGCTAAAAGAACAAAAATCTTTACAACAAACAGAAAGTTGCTTAAGCGGCCAGTGATCAGAATCGTCTGGCAAAAACAAATCCAGTTATTTGGCTGATGAAACTCAGGGAGTAGATTATCTGTAGTTTCAGTGTCTTAAGTATTCCTAACTTCACAACGAAGAACTAAAACGGCAGAAGCCTTTGTAATTTGCATGTGGCCTTGGCCTTTACTAGAGGTCACTCAAAAACCGTCAAGATATGGAAACGGGAAATGTTTTGCCCCCCCCCCCCCCCCAAAAAAAACCACACACACACACACACACACACACACACACACACACGGAAAAAAAACACAAAAAACCTTTCACTTAAGTCTCTAGTCTCTGTGACCTTGGCCTCTGTTAGTCTGAGGTCAAGGTAACACAAATGTGTGCACAAATGCCCTTTTCACCAACCATAAATGTAGGTTGCCTAACCTCTGTGGTTGCTGAGTAAACGAGAAAACGTGAACTATCAGGACTTATCACCTTGATTAAGGGCATTCAGAATGATGTGCTTGGAAAGTTCTTGTTACCAATATTACCATTGTGCCAAGCTTTGTATTTGTACTGTTTATAGTTCCTGAGAAAACCCCAATCTTACGGCGGTTTGTCACACAAAGACACACAGAGTGATGCAAGTGTTGCAACAACAACAACAACAACAACAACAGACTTACGATAACAAATGCGGCGCCAACCATCAAAGCCTTGGTTATAACGTTGGTGTCAGCAGGGACTGAAACACACACACACACACACACACACACACACCGCACACACACACACACACACACACACACACACACACAGAGAGAGAGAGTAGTAGTAGTAGTAGTATAGGCATCTAGCAACAATATGTACTATTCGTCATCTACGGGTAAAAGCTGTGTTCCGAGTAAGAACTGGGCCGCGTTTCTTAAGGCGGGCGTTTCGAAACGTTCCGGGGCGCTTTCCTATGAAACCGTTTGCATGCACCTTGCCCGCGGCGTGCAGAAAAAGCGCTCGCGTGCGCAGTCTGAAGCAAGTTCGCCGCGAACAAAAGGTCACGTGGTCAGTTTCTATGTAAACAAAGATGGCGGCGCCCACCGAAGGCCTCGTTGAAGTGGAACTAAGAAATGGCTTAAAATGAATTTGCGGGTGGATGGAGGCCTTCTGTCCCAACTTGTAATTGTGCAGAATAGTATACGAAAATAATTTGAGCTAATTGCACCGGGCCGTGGTCGCCAGTCACTCAGGGATATGTCGTGCGTGTTTGTGGGGAAGGAGTGGTCAAAGTGAGTACGTAATGGTGCCTTACGTCTCCGTTTTGCATCGAGCAGAACATGCATACTAGCGGTATATCATGCTCCAAGCCAGTAATTATTGCTCCTCCTCAAAAACGTCGTCTTCTGCGCTCAAAAGATGACTGATAGCTGCGAGCACTAGAGTTTTCTTCTTCCTTTTCAGCCTTGCCAACAACCGTGTTCGTGATTCCGCCGCCATTTTGAAAGCGCCTTGGTTCTAATTGGCCGTTTCCCAACGAGGCAAAGCGACCTCCGCAAGCGCCCGCGAGCGCATTTGCGTAAGAAACGCGGCCCTGAATTACAAGAAAACTAGAGAGGCAGAAGGCCCCTGCTCACTTGTAAGATAGGTCAGAAACCGCGACAAAACCGTGTCGAAAAACTGCCCCCACTTCCTGTCGGGGTCCGTCCACGCTACTGTGCAGTGGTCATCCGTCCGTGCAGTGGTCATCCGTCCGTGCAGTGGTCATCGCAGCCGTGACCGAGTCAGTACTGTCCGCGATGACCCCCATACAAGTCATGTCACTTTTGAAGTTGGTCAGTGTCGCTCGTATGCGGTGCTGTCGCCGTCAGAATGGCAAATGTTGACGGTAAGTTTCTTGGGAAATTTGCCGAGATGTGTGAGAAATGAAGAGCACGCGGGCACTCAGATCTGCCAAGCGCGTTTTATCGGCAACAACATTTCCAAATCGCGGTTTTACTTTTTGGTTCTGCCAAGCTCGAGCAGAAATGTTTACGTAAGAAAGAAAATTGCTTTTGGATACGTGTGCTTACCGGTAGTGGCAAAGCTTGCGCCATGTCAGACATTAGTCGTTCAGTCGGCTACTAGTAAACTGGCGTATCCGCGGCGTGGTCACATCATGAGCCGGGTTGCACGGAGATGTGCACAGCAGCGTGAACAGGCCCCGACGGTAAGTGGGGGCAGTTTTTAGGCCCAGTTTTGTCGCGGTTTCTGGACACTGTGTGAACTCTGCAGCTGTGACAGAGTTGACTGTGCTTGCATGGTCGACTCTGTAAAATTTTTCCCCACTTCGGAAAGCTTTTTGTTGGGAGCTTAGATCTTTAAAGTCTGGATACATTGCACTGGTTACCATTTTTTTCCCCTGTGTGCAGATTTTTAGGAACTTATTTTAAAATACGCAAATCAGTTCTGCACCACCGATCATTTTCCTTATACTGGCCAAAAACTGAGAAAAAAATAAATCTATTTCTAACATCACCTCAAAAAAAAAAAAAATTACACTGAAAGGCCTCGTTTGAACTGAGCTATAGGTAATACGAGACAGAGTAAGGTGTACGGGTATCACGACTTTGGAACGCGTTGACCTAATTTCGCATGCCGTCATCCGTTGGACTCTGGCCAGTGGCGTCATTATAGTTTTTTTTTGAAGAGCGATCGAGAAATGACGACCATATGCACAAAACAGCTCAACTGAACGGTTGTCCGTACGGAACTTCGTCAGTGAAATCGATTGTAGCTTCAGCCAGTAAAGTCACAGGGTCAGTGACTCCTGCACAGCCAGTTTTCAGTGAATGTGTACTTTGATGTAGAAGTCGCCAATGCGCTCGTAATACTGGGAAAATATTTTAAACACATACATTTCTGCCTGCCTGTGTACTTTCGCACATTTTTACAGCAGAATTGTGATGCCAGCGTTACCTTAAGTGGAGCGTTTGATACGCTGTTTCCTGCCAGCTGTCATAAAAACCCAGTAGATTTGCGACTAAACGGAAAAAGAATCCGTGTGCTGTCGAAGCCCCAGGCAAAAACCACATGAAACTGACGCTGGCCCAACTTCGGGGCAAAAAAAAGAGAAGAAAAGTTTAAACTGGATCTCCTTCGTTTATGATAGCCATTTGTCGGCTAAATCATAAGAAAAATGGCAGAAAACCACGACTCTCGTATGAACCGAAAAGCAGACCTCGCCGGACTTCTCTTGAAGAATCCATTTGTAGTGCCGCCTGCTAGAGTTCGCTGAATTACGGTTGATGTTTGTTATGTCCGCTATGCTGACGCATAACAGAAATAACAGAAATTAAACGAACTTCCGAAAAAAAAAGGGATAAAGTTTTAATGATGGTAATCAACAAAACAGGTCTCCAGTGACTGACGGCAAAATATACAGACATGGGCCATTTGAACGATAATATATCGTTCACTGTTCATGAGAGAGTCAAAATATAGTATGGTAGAAACTAAGAGTAGTTAGTAAAACAGAATAACACACGAAGTGAAGACTAACCAACAATAAACTTAAAGTATAGGCTCAATAAAACCACACATCTCTGCGTTCACTCCTCAATAACTGATGGGGATAATCTAAACATGTGCAGCTAGAATAAACCCGGCTTCAGCCCCTACGGCATTTAACCAGTATGTAAAAGCCTATCACCTACCAACTACACAACGAACCTCCGTACAACCGGTATTATCCCTACCTGGCCCAGCCCAAACACAGAGCCTAGCGACAGACATCACAAGAGCACATTAACGCATCTTTAGAGGCCACAAGTCCCGCCTTGGAGAAAACTGCTGGGCAGTGTTAGTCGCCAGTGAGTAAAGTTCGTACACAAGGGTGGGGAAATGATAGCAGAGAATTTGAAGAGATTAGGGGTGAGGGGTCACATCTAAACAAAAAAGTTAGTATAGAGTGGTAAAGACTCTTGGACGCATGGGATTACTATTCCCAATGCGGGGAACGGAAAATGGGATGGTACCAGTAACCCAAGTGCTGCGGAGCGTACACTCCGCTCCAACCCTGGCACCCTCTGTGGAAAGAAGAGGCAGGGAAAAGCAAAAGAGTCACAAGGTGTACAGCACAACAAGTTCGACCGAAGTCAGTGGATTTCTTCCGTAGTGCAAGGGGAACACCACAGTCAAGACAACCCACCCAGTACCCACCAGATAACCGGCACGAATAACGTAGAGAGCAATGGTCAAAGACAAGCATCCAACTCGGGTTTTGTGAGTGAGGATTTCCTCTGGCCCGAAGTTTGGCCAATTCCAAAGTCAAGATCGAAGTCCTGGAGGAAGGGGGGGGGGGGGGGAAGGGTATACGAGGGGTATACGAGACTAGAGCAGTTATTATCTGATACATGTAGTCTCACAGCCGAGTCAGTGCTCTGCCCCAATCGAGCTCTTGCGGCCTACACAAGCATAGACCTGATTAGGTGTGTCGTACACTTTCCTGCAAATTTTAGTAGGTAACTCCTATCCAATCAATATCAAACTAGTTTAGAAAACGGTAGAAACAGAGTACCTAGAAAGACTAGAGAATATTTTACCCCATTCTGTTTCTAAAGACTTTACATTTCCCGTCCATAGTTCCGAGACATCCTACTCTACAATCTCCTGTAAGAAACAAGATTGTTGACCTTTAGAGACTCTAATTACAACAAAAACAACACCCTTCCTAAAACAGGGAAGGTAATCACCGCCTTGACCGATTGACCCGGGAGCAAGGGACACTACTCTAGTTAGTAAACACTGGCCGCGAGCGGGATGAAAGGTGCTGGGGGGGGGGGGGGAAGCGATCTTATCACTGTCTGTGCTAGCGCTCTCCCTAGCTTATAGTGATACCTAACTGCACACACATGCTCTACAGCATAGCCTGAAAGTACAGTTACTATAAATTAACTAAGTCCAGGGGCCGTGGTCACGACGCGTTCGTAACTTTTCCACCACCGATTTACGCACGCGAGGGTCCGTAACTTAGGATTTGTGATAAAATTGGGTGGTCATGACGTTTGCGCAGAGTTACGGCCGCTTGTAAACCCTTGCGTATTGTACGCCACCTAGGAGGGTGTCGGAAAGGTGCCGTAGCCTTTGCGTAAATCTGAACTAGAGGAGCAAAGCCTCCTTGGCTCACTTGTGAGATAGGTCAAAATCATTCAAAAGAGTATGTTTCTAAAGCTCTTATCACTAGCTATCATGAAGTAAGGTGTCTTGTGTTCATAATTCCTAAGAAAACGGCAAATGGCAACATAACAGTTTTCCCAGGACAGCTTCTATGACCTTGACCTTGGGACAAGGTCATTCAAATGAGATCTGTAAGTAAAGAGTTTATCAGTGACTATCATTATGCCAAATTTGATAGCTCTAATTTTGGTAGTTTCTGTACAAATGGTAACGTAAAATTTCACAACAGGCAGCTGTAATGACCTTGACCTTGAGTCAAGGTCTCTCAAATGGGTATGCCTGCATAGGTCTCTTTGCTGCCTATCATTGTGCCTTGTTTGGTGCCTCTGCTGTTTGTTGTTTCCAGGAAAATGCTTACGTTAAAGTCTCCACAAAACATCTTGAATGGCCTTGACCTTGACTCAAGGAAATTGAATACAAGTACGCCAGTACATGTACAAGTTATGCCAGTACAGGTTTTGTCAATGTCCATCATGCCATGCGAAGTTTGATACCTCTGGTACCACTACATTCTGAGAAAATGGCAATTTGAAATTTCCAATTAGACACCTTTGATGACCTTGACCTTCAGTCAAGGTCATTCAAAATGGTATATCTTGAAAGGTCTTGCTGCTGTTTATCAGCAAGCCAGGTTTGGTGCTTCTGCTGTTTATTGTTTCTGAGAAAATGCCAATGTTAAGGTTTTGGAAGGTTTTCCGCAAAACAGCTTGCATGGCCTTGACCTTGATTCAAAGTCACTGAACACAGGTATGTCAGTAAATGTGTTGTCAATGTCTATCATCATGCAAAGTTTGATGTCTCTGGCTTTTCTGAATTCTGAGAAAATGCCAATGTAAAATTTCAAAACAGACAGCTTTAGTGACCCTGACCTTGGGTCAAGGTCAGTCATTATGGTATGCTTTGAAAGGTCTTATGGCTGTCTATCAGCGTGCCAAGTTTGGTGCCTCTGCTGTTCATTGTTTCTGAGAAATTGCCAATGTTAAGGTTTTGGAAGGTTTTCCTCAAAACAGCTTGCATGGCCTTGACCTTGACTCAAAGTCACTGAACACAGGTATGTCAGTAAAGGTGGTGTCAATATCTATCATCATGCTAAGTTTGATGTCTCTCGCTTTTCTAAATTCTGAGAAAATGCCAATGTAAAATTTCCAAACAGACAGCTTTAGTGACCTTGACCTTGGGTCAAGGTCAGTCATTATGGTATGTTTTGAAAGGTCTTATGGCTGTCTATCAGCGTACCACGTTTGGTGCCTCTGCTGTTCATTGTTTCTGAGAAAATGCCAATGTTAAGGTTTTGGACGGTTTCCGCAAAACAGCTTGCATGGCCTTGACCTTGATTCAAAGTAACTGAATACAGGTATGTTAGTAAAGGTGTTGTCATTGTCTATCATCTTGCAAAGTTTGATGTCTCTGGCTTTTCTAGATTCTGAGAAATGCCAATGTAAAATTTCCAGACAGCTTTAGTGACCTTGACCTTGGGTCAAGGTCAATCACTATGATATGCTTTGAAAGGTCTTATGGCTGTCTATCAGCTTGCCAAGTTTGGTGCCTCTGCTGCTCATAGTTTTTTGAGAAAATGCCAATGTTAATGTTTACTGCGGACACACAGACAGACAGACAGACACACACACACACAGACACACAGACAGACGACGGAGGGTTATTACATAGACTCGCTTTGTTACACAAGTGAGCCAAAAATGGCGGCCCGCTTGATTTACCAACTGCAAATGAGAGCATTGCGACGGGAAAGGGTGTTCCGCGATCGTACTAACCCTTTTGACTTGTACGACGATGTGGACATGCTTCAACGGTTTAGATTTAGGAGGAGAGACCTGCAGGAATTGTGCGATCTGCTCAGTGTAGCCTAGGACGACTTGATCGAGGTACCCGTGTAGAGGGGGGGGCGTTCAGTTCACTACGCACCCTGCAATGCAAAGGCCTGTATGGCCGGCCGTACACACATCGTGGGTTGATTTGTTTCCTTTTTGTGGGTTAACATTTGTTGTGTGTGTTTCGGACAAGTTCAGTGCTGAACGCACTCGGTCAGTCCTCACTGATCAGCCACCACCGTTTTGATCGTATGCCTGTCAATGCAGGTCTCCGTTCATGCAGTGTTGTGGACCCGAAATGTGCGGGTTCCGAATTCAGAGTTTTGGTCGAGTCATGTTTATCTGCCGTAGCAAGTCAGGTTAAATGCGTGGCATGTATGTGGAGAGTTTTGTCGATGTTGTTGTTATCCTCTCCTCTTTCGTTTTTCGTTGTTCTTTGATTGAGGTTCATTCCGTTGGTTTTCTTGCCAGTGAGCCTGCTACATACGGTTTGTACGTCCAGTAAATGCTTCTACTGGTCAGTTGTCGTCCGTCCAATGTTGAGATAGAGACTGCTAGGCGGAGCGGTTTAAATGCGACCTGCATGCTCTCCTGAGTGTGCATGCCACGCATTTAACCTGACTCGATCAAAAACTCTGTAGTGAACGCGTAGTGAACACACCCCCTCTACTCTTTCATTCTTCACGCTGGAAGGAGAATTTGTGCAGGTCACGTGGTGGTGTTTTCAGTGGGAATCCCAGGGGTCCCACACCTATCTAAAAATAACCCGTACCTGACACCGTTTCCAGTAAGTGCGTGTCGTGACCGGCCAACTAGCGGAAAAGATAGTTTTCACGTAGCCACGTATGAACTTACGATCCGCAACCTATTTCCGTAAAGACATTTGCGTTCGCGTCGTGACCACGGGCCCAGGGCATTTTCATCACACATTGACGTGTGCAGTATCAACAATGTGTCATCTGGTCGTAACTCAAAGGGAAGATCATAGCGTTTCGCTTCAAATGTGAATCCGAAGAGAAAATGTCGTGCATGTTTGAGCAAGGATGATCGACTGCACTTATTCATATCTCCAGCACGAGCAGGCTGAAGACGATACCTTTTCTGCCATACAGACACTCACAAGTAACGGAGAGATTGTTCGCTTTTGTAAAAAGCTCTTGAAGTATCCCTGTACGAAGTCTGGTGATGCTGCCAATCTCTGTGCCTGATCTCTTGTCGATGACCTGAAAGAAAGACATGCAACATAAATTCACATGCCCATGATACATCATCACTGTCAGACAAAGCCATTCGGTGTAAGTCTCTGTTCTCAGCTAGCACTGATGAAAACACGTGCAGCTTTCAGCTGTCAGTACACTAGTAGGCGATAAACTGATGCTCAATATTCATAATAAACTGGAGAAAAACAGGATGATAAAGTAGTTACACGCGCAACCCCCCCCCCCCCCCCCCTCCAAAAAAAAACAAAACTGGTCGGTAAACGACTTCTGAATGGGGAAGAATAGCTAACTCACTTTGTTACATGCGCGAACACCGACCTCCCCCCCCCCCCACACCCTACCGTGACCCCCCAAGAAAAGTATGATCAAGCAGTTACACCCTCATCAACTGAGCTCATCATTACTGACTCGTATCTTGACTGCGAAGAGTGAGGGTTGATTTGGATCAAAATACTCGTCGGTAAACAAAAAAACTGTTGGAGAAGAATAGCTAACTCACTTTCAGTTTGTTACATGCGCGAACAAATCCCCCCCCCCCCACCACCACCACCACACCACACACACACACACACACACACACACACACACACACACACACACACACACACACCCCGGCACACACACACACACACACACACACACACAACCAAAAAAACAAAACAAAAACAAACAAAACAAAAAAAGGATGATAAAGCAGTTACACCACCATCAAGCTGTTGTTTGCCGACTCGTATCTTGACCGAACCCCCTCCCCCCACCCTCCTAAGAAAATAACAATAACAATAAAATTGTAAAAGGTGGGGGGGGGGGGGAGGGAGGAGGGACCTACCGAGAACCGGATCTCTTCGCAGCCACAAACAGCTCGGCAAACGCCGTACGGGCAGTGTACTTCAGCGAACAAGTTCTGCTCTGTATCCCAGATACCGAACGTAGGATAATACCACGAGCACCTGAAAACCATACCGCTCTAGAGATGATGATATGGCCGGGCATATGCAGTGCGCTAAAACAAACAAACAGACAAAAACCCCAAATCTTGCAGAAAGCATGCTCACTGCGCCTTACAGATAGCGGGGAAAATACAGAGGAAAACAAGTAACAATGGACCATCCCGTGCAGTCGCTGCAGTCTCCAAACCTCTGCAAATAAACATAGCTATAGAATGCTCTGGATTTTGCTCAGAGAGGGTGATTGATTTGACTGATTGATTGGCTGATTAAATGATGGATCGACTGATTGATTTATTCGCTTACAGGTCCGTGACTCGACCGAGGAGGGTGCCACTGCGATCCTCAACATATGTAACATAGCGGCATCTGTCGGCCAGGTCGCACGCTCCACAACAGCACTGGTACTGATGGCGTACGCGGAACACGTCCTGTTTGAAAGCAGTTACCAAATTTGGTTCATTATCATAGTTGCACGGACAGACACAAGGAGACACTGCCGCACACTCGCACTGAGACAGGCACACACGCACTCGCCAACATATGCCTATAAAAGCCCTATCAGACGAGGCGATTTTGCTCGCACACCACAGGCAAAATGCACTCCAACCCAATTTAAGCCGCTCGCCAGGCCTGTGAAGAGAACACGGTCCTAGTTTTTTTCCTCGCACGCCGAGGTCTTGTCTGTTGGCCCTCTTCACGTTCTTTCACAGATCACACAGCAAACTGTGTGGCAGTTGGTGATACTGATGTCACCTTCAAAAATTGCGTGTGCAACTTGGGTGTGTACTTCAATTCCACACTCTCCATGCATCAACCCAAGGTATCCCAAAATTCTTCTACCTATCACACACACACACACAACACACACACACACACACACACACACACACACACACACACACACACACACACACACACACACACACACACACACACACACACACACACACATCGTGACATCGTGCCACCACACCTGCTGCATGTTATCGGTGATATGGTACACAAACCACCGAGCGGCAGCACAAAACTGGCGTTGACAGAAGTCTGATTCTGTTGATTTGAAACAAATGAATAAATGTTTTGAAATCTCTCCACAAAATCTCTCTCTCTCTCTCTCTCTCTTTCTCTCTCTCTCTCTCCCATCTGTTGTTCAGTCTACGTACTCCCCTTATATTTTTTAAGCTAAAATTTGTCATTATTTCTCCACAAACTGACCTTTAACCATTCCTTTATTACCCTTGTTATAGCTTCCTCATGCGTCTTAATATTGGCATATTCTATACTTCCATTACATATGTTAATGTTTTACTGCTCAGTGTGTGTTACCCCTGTGCTGTATTGGGTGTCACGCGTTGTAGCTATGCTCTGTATGTGAGTTACTGTAGGCATTGCGTGTAGCATGTGCTATGTATGTAATGCTATGTATGCTATGTATGCTCTCTGTGTGTGTGTGTGTGTGTGTGTGTGTGTGTGTGTGTGTGTGTGTGTGTGTGTGTGTGGACAGACAGTAAGAGAGACCTGTGCGTCTATGTTCTCATCCTTGGAAAATAAAGTTTCAGTCAGTCAGTCAGTCTCTCTCTCTCTCTCTCTCTCTCTCTCTCTCTCTCTCTCTCTCTCGATATATATATATATATATATATACACACACACAAGCAGAGTGCTACGTCTTTGATATCACCTGTATGTGGTGGAGAAGGACGTTAAACCCCCAAACACCCACCCACCCTCAACAGCAATTTGAGTCAAGGTCATTCAAAAAAGTATATCTGTATAGCTCTCAATGCTCTCTGTCATCATGTCCTATTTGGCGCCTCTGCTTTTTGTTGTTTCGGAGAAAATGCCAATGTTAAAGTCTCCCTAAAATAGCTTTTTTGGCCTTGACCTTGGCTCAAAGTCACGGAATATAATTGTCAGTAAAGATGTTACCAATATCTATCATCATGCAAAGTTTGATGCCTTTGCTGTTTCTAGATTCTGAGAAAATGCAAATGTAAATTTTTCAGACTGCTTTAATTACATTGATCTTGGGTCAAGGTCATTTAAATTGATATGTGTGCATAGGTCTTATCACTCTTTATCAGTATGCCAGGTTTGGTGCCTGTGTTCTTTGTTTTTTCTGAGAAAATGCCAATGTCAAGGTTTCCCAAAATAGCTCTTATGAGCTTGACCTAAGGTCATTGAATAAATGCAGGTATATCTGTAAAGTTCTTATCAATGTCTATCATCATGCAAAGTTTAAAACCACTGGAGTTCATAGATCCTGAAAAAATGCCAATGTAACATTTCCAGAAAGCTTTAGTGACTCAAGGTCAAGGTCATTCAAAATGATTTATTTTGAAAGGTCTTATGGTTGTCTATCAGCATGCCATGTTTGGTGGCTCTGCTGTTTGTAGATTCTGAGAAAATGCCAATGTTAAGGTTTACTGCGCGCGCGCGCACACACACACACACACACACACACACACACACACACACACACACACACACACACACACACACACACACACAAGGGAGTTACACAAGGGATTCAACATAAGGCAACCACATAAACATAAATGTTGCACTCCAAGAAGCAAGCAGTATACTCATAGAAACCAGCTAACATACACACACGGGCACACACACGCACACACATCGGCAACACTGCGGCAATGTACCAAACAGCTTATGTGTGTGTAGGGGGAAGGGGGGAGGGGGCAGCAGATATACTACCTGTCGATTTTAAGTAGATGGGTTTTAAGACAGCGATGAGATGCAAATCTACAGTTGTTGTGTCTACTGGTTCTTCACTCACCCTCGAAGGCAAAGTAGCACTGCTGGCCGATGCTATTGTACAACCTGAATTGGTTACGCACCTGGAGGCCAGTCAGGACTGCAAAGACCACAGTGGTGAGGCCCAGATATACATATATACATGACTCACCCACTTCACTCAGGTACAGGGTGGGTGAACGCTGTGCGACGGTGATACGCAGGTAAAATCACACTAGCTTGCTAATCTGACAAAGGATACTTCTGTAAGGCATACTTTAAACATCTACTACCATCAGCTATCTTGAGAAGCGCATTTGGTGCGGTGTGGATGTGTTTAAAGGTCTAAGCTCCCGAAAAAAAGCTTTCCGAGGTGTGAAAAAAATGTATAGGGTCGACCGTGCAAGCACAGTCAACTCTGTCACAGTTGCAAAGTTCACACAGTGACCAGATTCAGCGACAAAACCGTGCCGAAAAACTGCCCTCACTTCCTGTCGGGGTCCGTCCACACTACTGTCCACATCTCCGTGCAGCTTAGACCTTTTAGCACCAGAATCGACCTCGCGATCTATCAGTCGAAGTTTGCGCACTAAATTCTCGCCGATTTCGTCAGATTATGCACACTTACCGCCGCTGCTGAACCTTTACCTGCTACCTGTACTTACTTACTTACTTACTTAGGCCCGTCACCCCTACTGGGGTAGAGGCCGCCTACAACAGTCCGCCAAAGTCCTCTGTCCTGGGCCATTGTCTCCAGGTGTATCCCATCTTCCTGGTGTCTGCCTCGAGATCGCGTCGCCAGGTGTTCCTCGGCCGTCCTCTCTTTCGCTTACCCTGGGGGTTCCATGCCTGCCTGGTGGTGCTGGATGCTGGCTTCCTAAGAGTGTGACCAAGCCACCCCCATCTTCTTCTCCGGATCTCGTCTTCAGCTGGCAGCTGGTGTGTTCTCTGCCACAGGTCTGTGTTGCTGATGGTGTCTGGCCAGCGGATCTGGAGGATTCTTCTAAGGCAGCTGTTGCTGAAGGTCTGCACTTTCCTGATGGTGGTCTTTGTTGTCCTCCACGTCTCTGCGCCATACAGTAGGACTGACTTGACGTTGGAGTTGAAAAACCTGATGTTTGTGTGGGCTGATACTGTTTTGGTGTCCCAGATGTTTCTGAGCTGCAAGAATGCTGCTCTTGCCTTGCCGATTCTTGCTCTGACGTCAGCGTCTGTGCCGCCCTGTCTGTCGACGATGCTGCCCAGGTAGGGGCCTGTAGGTGCGCCAATGTCTTAGAGTGCGGTAGATGCTTGAAGTATACTTTACAGACGTTTACTTTGTCAGATACAAGCCTAAAAAGCAAGCTATTGTGTTTGTACCTACTGAGTCGTCCACCTCGCCAAATTTTTCGATGCGAGCTACTGTGTTTTTACCTACTTATCACCACCGCACAGCCTATCACCAAAACAAGGGCATTTACCCACCCTGAGGTGATGCGTGAATCGCCCGCCTCGCCGACCCTTTCGATGCGAGTCTCGTAAATCAGTGTAAATTGTGTTGCAGCGGTATTTTAGTTTTCAGACAGCAGGTGAATGGATGAGCGAATGATTACTTTTTTTTTTTTTTTTTTTTGCATTTCGAGGGTTCCCAGCAAGAACGTACTATCTCTATCTGTTTCTGTCTGTGACGATAGTGCCTTCAGGGAACCCTCGGTTTTCTGGTACAGTCGCCAACCATGGTTGGGAATCTTTTTTGAAAATTTTTTCCCAAACATTTTGCTTTTATTCAGCCGTTGGCATTGTTTTGAAAAGCCTGGTAAGCTCGGCATAAGTGAAAATTTGAGTGAAACTGCGAGCTGATAAGATGTCAAGTATTGGAATGGCATTATCTTATTGCCGAACTTGGCTGCGCGCCGTGGAATTCCCCCGTAACCCAGGCACTGTGTGCGTGCAGGGCCCTTGCCAATCGCGCGATTTTAGCAATTTTTCGATTTTTTGGAAAGAAGTCTTCCTCGAATGTTTCTAAATCGTGTTTGGTATGGTTTGAAAGGTAATTATAAGCACTTTCATGGAAAATATATGTTTGATCAGAAAAATTGTGCATTTCGGCCACAGTGAGAGCGGAGATAACATGGGTTGTGGGTGCTTGGTAACAGCGTCTTCACGCGTCAGCGCCCGGGGTCTGGGTGTGAAGAAGAGTGGCTGACGCCGCAACAGAATGTACAAAATATCAGTTTCAGCAAAACTGTACTTCATTGTACTTCAAGCAAATTTCAACCCTTGGTAAAAGTTGCACAATAGTATGGATGTAACCAAGGGCAAAAAATCAAACAAACCCAAAACATTTTTAAAAAACTGAGTACACATAATTATATTCAGTTACCAGCAGATGTACCTGGCTCTGCCCAGAACTGACGCAATGGGAGGTAATCAGAATTTTACAATGCAAAGTCGCCGAACTGAACAATGGGGCTGCACCTTGTGGACCAGTAACTCGCGGGGTTTAAATGTTTTGAAAATAAGTAGAAAAGTTGGAGTATAAAATTTATTTGACATCTGTTTGTTTATACATTTAGATACAAAGGAAGGGAGTGAACAAGAGAAAGAAATGAATAAATCTTACCTTCCAGAGCATGCATGTCCTGTTTAATCAGAATCTGGTCAAGGACACACAAGTACTCCATACCCGGTGGGCAGCCCGGGACAGGGGGTGGGGGCACCATCCATCCCACTGAAACGCAGCGTCATCTTTAAATAAAAGGGCTAGGGCCAGGATTCCAGGGCGATCAGCCACAATTCATACATAGAAATTATCGTGTCATAGGATGCTTGGTTCCGTGGAGTGAAGGACATGGACTTACGGGAACCAACCCCATTCTACTGTATTTTTTAAAGTGAAAACGGAACCCGGAGTCCAACCAATATCAGTTCAGCCTGGAAGAAGGCGGAATGAGAATAACTACAAACACTACCAAACATCTTCTACGTCCAACATCCGTCCTAATGTTAAACACATCTTACTCTACATTCTGCCATCAAACAGCTGTTACCCTCTAGAACCAAAAAAAAAAAAAGAAAAAAAGAAAAAGAAAAAAAAAAAGGCGGCAGCTGTTTAAAGTCTAAATACGTTTGTTAAGCATACAACACCACTGTGGAGAGCCTCCCTTCGAATGCGAGCTAATTACGGACACAGAGACTGTAAACAAGGGAACTAATTACGAACACAGAGACTGTAAACAAGGGAACTAATTACGAACACAGAGACTGTAAACAAGGGAACTAATTACGAACACAGAGACTGTAAACAAGGGAACTAATTACGAACACAGAGACTGTAAACAAGGGAACTAATTACGAACACAGAGACTGTAAACAAGGGAACTAATTACGAACACAGAGACTGTAAACAAGGGAACTAATTACGAACACAGAGACTGTAAACAAGGGAACTAATTACGAACACAGAGACTGTAAACAAGGGAACTAATTACGAACACAGAGACTGTAAACAAGGGAACTAATTACGAACATAGAGACTGTAAACAAGGGAACTAATTACGAACACAGAGACTGTAAACAAGGGAACTAATTACGAACACAGAGACTGTAAACAAGGGAACTAATTACGAACATAGAGACTGTAAACAAGGGAACTAATTACCGTGCTGACTACTACACTATAGAGCGTCGTTTGCACGCCAGTGGAGTTGGATCCCGTCATGCCTTGCGCGACTCAGATACCTCAGGGCGCATGCGCGAAGGTCTTTGTAGCTTTATGGGATTGTGTGTGGCTGTGCTGTGCTGGATCATCTACGTGTATGTATTTGTGATTGGGCCCGTGGTCTATTTTAGAGCTACGTGAACTTGTAGTGCCATTGAGCCCACGTGACCTCTACGTCCTGCCCGAAATTCGTGTTCACCGCAGACCTCACGGCGCACTGATGCGCGAAGGTCTTCCTAGCTTTATGGGATTGTGTGTGGCTGTGCTGTGCTGGATCATCTATGTGTATGTATTTGTGATTTGGTCCGTGGTCTATTAATTTTTACAGCTACGTGAACTGGTACTGCCAGTTTAATTGATGTTCCAAATGGATCGACTATCAAAGAGTAAGACTATACCGACCAGACGGGAAAAAAGGTAGAGAAGCGTAGGGCTATCGACACGTAGGACTAATGATACGTAGGACTGAAGATACTTTGTGTAAGTGTACTGCCTTTACTCGTGGCACGACACGGGGTGCGGCTCTTCCGGCTTTCCTTCCCCAGCAACAGTTCAAAAATAAGGTAGGTGGGTGAAAGATACACCTAGATACAAAATAAATCTCACTTTGTTGTCCGGGTTGACCTGGCAGTGGCTGCCCTACCACGACGAAGCCAGGCTGACCCATCTGCATTGGGAACTGACCCTGCTGACCCATCTGCATTGGGAACTGACCCTGCTGCACCATCTGCGTTCCGGATTGACCCTGCTGCACCATCTGCGTTGAAGATTGACCCTGCTGCACCATATGCGTTTGGGACTGACCCTGCTGCACCATATACGTTGGGAACTGACCTGGGTACAGCATCTGCGCTGGGAACTGACCGTACTGCATCATCTGCGTTCCAGGCTGACCCTGCGGTACCACATACATGGGGTACGCCATCTGCGTATGGGACTGATCCTGCTGCACCATCTGCGTTTGGGGCTGATCGACAGCAGAAGAAGAAGGGTTGCGGTCCTGCTGCATCTTCTGGATGGCCTGGTTTCTTTAGCAAAGAGGACTTGGTACTGACATAGACGTGGAAAGCGGAAATATGAAAAGCGGGTGTATGAGGCAGTCAGCGTGCGCGCGAAGCAATCAGCGGGTGTATCAGACAGTCAGTGGGTGTGTAAAGCAATCAGCGGGTTTGTGAAGCAGTCAGTGGATGTATGTGACAGTAATTGGGTGTGTGAAGCAGTCAGCGGGTGTGTGAAGCAGTCAGCCGGCGTGTGAGACAATCAGTGGGTGGATGAAGCAGTCAGCGGGTGTATGTGACAGTAGTTGGGTGTGTGAAGCAGCCAGCGGGTGTGTGAAGCAGTCAGCCGGTGTATGAGACAGTAGTTGGGTGTGTGAAGCAGCCAGCGGGTGTGTGAAGCAGTCAGCCGGTGTATGAGACAGTCAGTGGGTGGGTGAAGCAGTCAGCGGGTGTATGAGACAGTCAGTGGGTGTGTGAAGCAGTCAGCGGGTGTGTGAAGCAGTCAGCCGGCGTATGAGACAGTTAGTAGGTGTGTTACTGAGGCAGTCAGCAGGTGTGTATGGCAGTCAGCGGGTGTATAATAATACTGATAATGATAATAATAATGATAATTTTATTTACAAAGCGCATATTCATATACCATTATACGCTCTTAGCGCTAATAAAAATAAGTATGACACTATGGGGCAGTCAGTGGGTGTGTGAGGTAGTCAGTGGGTGCATGAGGCAGCCAGCGGGTGTGTGAGGCAGTCAGAGGGTGCATGGGACAGCCAGTTAGTGCAAGAGGCAGTCAGTTGGTGTATGAGATTGTCAGAGGGTGCATGAGACAGTCAGTGTGCGTGGCAGTCAGCAGGTGTGTGAGGCAGCCAATCACGTACGGACTCACTGAAGACTTAACGTCGGAGTTTCGAACCGCAAGGCTGGCGGACAAACACAGATGTTCTCGTATGAGCGCCAATGTCCTTTTCCGCGGTTAGCGCTGTACTTTGACGAGATGTGTCTGGTTCCTCTACGTGTCCAGCAACTGTTCAAACCTTACCACGACACACCTCCGACGTTCCCCTTCCCTGCGCCCCATGTCTCACAAAAACCATACGTCACTTCTTCAAAGGAACAGGATAGAACTGCGTGTATTTTATGCGTCATTGTAAATTTGCATCATCTGTAAGTCGTAATGCAAGACGTCGGTTGTCATCATACTAGGCAGGGCGTGACTTCCCCGATCACTCATGGGTTACCCGAACTACCCAGCTGTATCATGTATACCACTAGAAACGGAAACGGTAATGACTGCGAAGTGGTTACAAGTTAAGCAAATAAAAGCGACACAAAAGGGACAGAAACCACTTAACTTTGACGAAGGACGGCACAGGTAGACTCCAGAGTGCAGTCCCTTTTCGGCGGGGCGTGAAAATGTGACTGCTTACACCCAGCGCCATTTTCAAAAATGGCGAAATTTTTTTAGAAAAGCGAAGACTTGTATGTCATATGAATCGATTTGAAAGGAAGTCTTGAATATCCGACCACTTTTCGTTTGGGCAAAATCTTTGCCAGCGGACAATTATTGTTGCGCTTTGATGGCACTGTTTACGTGGTACACTGATCCAACAGGATGTGAGTAAACGGCAAGGGGGTTGCACTCTGACAGGCCAAGGTGTAGACTCCAGAGTGCAGTCCCTTTTCGGCGGGGCGTGAAAATGTGACTGCTTACACCCAGCGCCATTTTCAAAAATGGCGAATTTTTTTTAGAAAAGCAGAGACTTGTGTGTCATATGATTCGATTTGAAACGAAGTCTTGAATATCCGACCACTTTTCGCTTGGGCAAAATCTTTGCCAGCAGACAATTATTGTTGCGCTTTGATGGCACTGTTTACGTGGTACACTGATCCAACAGGATGTGAGTAAACGGCAAGGGGGTTGCACTCTGACAGGCAAGGGTGTTGCACTCTACAGGCAAGTATTATTGCACGGTGCAGACGATCACGTACCTGCCTTGTGGTGGAATAAGAGACGATTACAAAAGCATACACACCCGTGCTCTAGGACTGAATGTAATAATAGATCTGTCCATTCAGACAGAGACATGTTATGTATGTCTCTGATTCAGAAACACGCCTACTTTCACTCTGAAGACAGCCTGCCATCACTTGCGCCATTGAGGATCCCTCTGGGTTCAAAGCTGGTCAAGGATGACATAGTGCGCGACCTTGTGTTTGAGAGCACCGAGACAATTTAGGCCCGTCACGGTAGCGCAGTGAGCGCCATTTCCCCACTGTGCACAGAGGTACTTTCCACTGAAAGACTCTGTGCCCCAGAGAGTGCACCCTTGCCTGTCAGAGTGCAACCCCCTTGCCGTTTACTCACATCCTGTTGGATCAGTGTACCACGTAAACAGTGCCATCAAAGCGCAACAATAATTGTCCGCTGGCAAAGATTTTGCCCAAACGAAAAGTGGTCGGATATTCAAGACTTCGTTTCAAATCGATTCACATGACACACAAGTCTTCGCTTTTCTAAAAAAAATTTCGCCATTTTTGAAAATGGCGCTGGGTGTAAGCAGTCACATTTTCACGCCCCGCCGAAAAGGGACTGCACTCTGGAGTCTACTATGTTGTATGTAGACTGTCACTCCAGAGTGCAGTCCCTTTTCGGCGGAGCGTGAAAATGTGACTGCTTACACCCAGCGCCATTTTCAAAAATGGCGAAATTTTTTTTAGAAAAGCGAAGACTTGTGTGTCATGTGAATCGATTTGAAACGAAGTCTTGAATATCCGACCACTTTTCGTTTGGGCAAAATCTTTGCCAGCGGACAATTATTGTTGCGCTTTGATGGCACTGTTTACGTGGTACACTGATCCAACAGGATGTGAGTAAACGGCAAGGGGGTTGCACTCTGACAGACAAAGGTGCTGCACTCTACAGGCAAGTATTATTGCACGGTGCAGACGATCACGTACCTGCCTTGTGGTGGAATAAAAGACGATTACAAAAGCATACACACCCGTGCTCTACGACTGAATGTAATATAGATCTGTCCATTCAGACAGAGACATGTATGTATGTCTCTGATACAGAAACACGCCTACTTTCACTCTGAAGACAGCCTGCCATCACTTGCGCCATTGAGGATCCCTCTGGGTTCAAAGCTGGTCAAGGATGACATAGTGCGCGACCTTGTGTTTGAGAGCACCGAGACAATTTAGGCCCGTCACGGTAGCGCAGTGAGCGCCATTTCCCCACCGTGCACAGAGGTACTTTCCACTGAAAGACTCTGTGCCCCAGAGACTGCATACAACAACGTAGGCATGGTTTCCCCTCTATTCCAGGATGTGTCTTCCCCGAACACTCATGGGTTAGCCCGAACTAGTGGTATACATGTCGACGTTTCGGCTTACGCCTTCTTCAGGACATAAACAAATGGGACATAACTTCAACAAACAAGCAAAAGGTAACTCTGCGGACGTACTGACATACACGGCGCGGGGGGGGGGGGGAAAAAAAAAAAGGTGGGCGAGAAAAGGACCAGAAAAAATAGTAAAATTATCACAACACCCATCCTGAGGTGACAGAAGACCATGGACTGTGTGTGAAAAAAAAAATGTTGGGCAGAAAAGAACAAAAAAGAATAGTGAAAATTAACAATCACAACACCCATCCTTTGGTGACACAGGACCATGGATTGTGTGTGAAAAAAGTTCAGAGGGTTATGTTACGGCTTTTCGTTCAAACCACCCGGGGCCTGACTTCCCAGGCGCTGAATAATGTGCGACTCCATGTCGCGTCTGTCTGTGGCGTCACCGTGCATAAGCCACAGGCCAGTTACTGTCATACAGTCAAACCTGTGTAAGGCGGTCACCCAAGGGATTGGACCAAACCGACCGCCTTAGACAGGTGGCCTGGTTATCCAGGGTGGCATGTCAACAGCTAGCATGTCATGGGATCCTCTGGGGTGACCAGGTTAGACAGTGGCATCGCTTATACAGGTGACCGCCTTGGCAGGTTCGACTGTATTTAAGATGGAGTGGCCTGCAGAATTGAAATGCACGGCAACGGGTTTTATTCTGTTGTGTCTGGTGTCGGCGATATGTTCAGCAAAGCGTGTTGCCAGGCTACGTCCAGTTAGGGGGGGGGGGGGGGGTGTGTTCAGATGCTGCGAAGACAAAAACCTTTACGAACCAGGGAGCCACTGAAAGGTAGGACGTTGCCCAAAGACGACTTTCTGCCAAGTCGTTTTGATATTTCATGCAACGGCTAAACTGAGTTCTCTGTTGGGTGAGATAAGGGGGAGAGCCGGAAGAGGGGTAGGGGAGGGGGGGGGGCAAGACCATGGCTTTGCCCCCCCTCCTGCCATAGTCACCTGATTTTCCAGGGGGGGCAAAAAGATACTCTTGCCCCCCCCCCCCCCCTGCTTGGGTACAGGGGGGGGGGCAGCTGCCCCCCTGCCCCCCCCCCCCCCGGTTCCGGTGCCCCTGCCATCATATCGCCACATTGCTCCCTGCATTGCAGCTCTTATCTCTTTCACAAAGATTGTACCAATTTCTAGATCTAAAAGGACCCTGGACGAAATAAGAAATCTTTTTTAAGTATACTCATCTGCGGTAAACTATCTTTATCGTCAGTTCATCAACCCCCCCCCCCCCCCCTTTCCAGTTTCCATTTTCAGTCTTTGGGTATCATCTCATGGAATAAAAATAAAACTTCGTCTGTTTCGTCTTCACATCGCAGTGCAAATCCGGGTGTCGTTTCCTAGGGAAGCCACTCTCATCACATGGATTTCATCTTAAGCGGTAGTCTTTTCCAGTTGGTAACCAAAACGGGGGTGACGTAATCCGAGGTTTTCCCTTATCCGAGGTGACGCTAAGCGAGGAATTCTAAATGGTACAAAGAAGGCTTTTGGCCGGGACCAACAACCTGATTGATCTTATCAGAGGTGTGACCTTAAACGGTAGTGACGTTAAGCGAGGAGTACTGTAAATATCTATCAAAAATCCATCCAGTTTAAATGCTAAACACGTTTGTTACTGCGATATCGGCACAGCTGACGTTATCGGCACAGTGTGTTGAAAACAAAGGTAAACTATGCCCAAATGGATGTGGAAGGAATTTTGTTAAGATGTTCGGTCAGTGATGCCAAATGTCAACACCAAAATTTGGATGTAAATGTAGAACTTTTCGTATCGTTACATTTTTGCGTATTTTACCAAGTAATGACTTGCCCCTAGGAAATCCCCATTACTGTATGGAGGGGGGTTTCCCACCGATTTCGCGCCACTGACACCAACACACACACACACATTATATCCTCATTGAAAAGCAGTATCAACATATATTGTCCAATCAATCTACGATGAAAAGTACCTGAACCTCACACAAACTGCAAGAGTCTGTTTTTCATCATATTTCTGTATGACTATGATAGACAAACAACACTGGTAAAATCTAGGTGTATCTAACGAGAATTACACATATTGTGTGAGTTTGTGAGTTTCATTATGTAATACATCAGCCATAATGGGTTCAAAATGAAATTACATTTTGTATACCTTCTATGCATCCTGGTTATTCAATCTGGTTCAGTTTGTGATGTCAGGCTCTTGTGAGACTCAATACTCTTTAAATGCCCCCAAAATTTGAAGGTCAAGGTCATGTTAAGGTCAAGGTCACGCACACAGAACCGTGTCTTTGGTGGCAAAAACAAATGTTTCAGATGTATTCTGCTCTTTTCAGTCTTTCACATCTGTTTCTGACGCGTTCTGTTCTCAGGTTCATTTCCCTTGATGCTCGTGGCTTTCCACCAAAGGGGCTGGTCAAACGTGAGAACAGGGGTAGAGTCGTGTCGTATTGCCTCTTTTGCGACAAACAACATGGTTGAATAGATACAGGTCATGCAGCTTGGACTAAGGTCTATCATTGGCAGAAAAAAAAAAACACACCAGACACGCGAGGGTGACTCCCTTTGTGCACTGCTTGCATCATTCCTGACCATGCAGGTCGTGAAGGTCGAAGAGGCCAAGACACCTTCCACAAGAGATCTGCCTGCCAGGTTGGGTCGGTTTTTTTTTTTTTTAATTCTTGCACTGGCCCTTACCGATATCTGACCCCCACCCTCTCTCTCTCTCTCTCTCTCTGGAGCCCAGTCCATAGTTTGTATGCTGAGGCGGGTGAACCCTCTCTGGCGCTCCGCCGCACTCGTCTCATGCTCAGCTATGTCCTGAAGCTGAAGGCTAACCCGGACAACCCTGCCCATAACTGTGTTTTTAACCCAGTCTGTGAGGACCTTTTTGAGGTTCATAAAAATGAACCTAAACCCCTGTCCCTCCGTGTCCGACCCCTTTTACAGGAGGCCGGAGTAGATATCGACACTGTTGAGGAAACTCGGTTTCCAACCACCCCTCCCTGGACACTTCCCACCCCTGAGGTCAGGCTGGACCTGACCATCCACAAAAAAGATCAGACCCCAGATGCTATCTATCTTCATGGGCTGCAGCAGATCCTGACCGACTTCCCGGGCTTCCGCCCGATCTTCACCGACGGGTCCAAGTCTGAGGATGGTCGTGTTGGGGCTGCTGCAGTCATGGACGGTCGTGTTTTTACTAGACGCTTAGCGAACGGTAGTTCTGTGTACAGTGCTGAACTGCGGGCCATTTTACTCGCACTTCGGCACGTATACCAGTCTATTGATTGTAATTTTTTTTTAATCTTGTCGACTCCTTGTCGGCTCTCCAGGCTCTGCATTGCAGAAGATTGGATCACCCGCTTCTGGTGTTGATCCATGAACTGCATGCATCCTTGATTGCCGACAACAAGGACATTGTTTTTATTTGGATCCCAGGTCATCCGAGGAAACAGGTGCGCTGATCGGGCTGCGAATGCTGCCCGCGATGGCCCTGTGGAGGATGAGCGCATGGCCTGTTCTGATTTTAAACCTTGGCAGACCCAATGGGCTGCTCTCCCGGAGAACAAACTATTCAAAGTTCTTCCAAACATCTGTGATAACCTCCCTCGCTGTCGACCTAATCGGCGCGAGGAGGTAGTTCTTAGCCGGCTCCACATTGGGCACACCTACATCACCCATTCCCATCTGTTGAAGGGGGAGGATCCCCCTTGGTGTGTCCCATGCCACGAGCCTTTTACCGTTGAGCACTTTCTAATTTCATGTACGGATCTCACTGCCAAACATTACTGTGCAGATTCACTGAAGGTGCTGTTCAGGGATGTCCCTCCCGACAGCATCTTCAGTTTCCTGAAAGAGGTCAACCTGTTCTATAAATTATGGACCTCAAATATTCAGTCTTTCACTGACCACCTATGTTAAATTTTTAAGTCCTCAAAGAAGTCTCATTTAGACCCGATAGATTTTTAATATTTATTTACATCGTGTTTTAACGCGGGAATTTTTTGTTTTATAGGACCTGGCAGGAAGGGACCTCCATGAGCCGCGAATTAGCCTTTGTTGCTTGCGCGGCGTTAAGCCCTAAATAACTAAGTAACTCTCTGAAGACCAACAAAATAATGTGTTTTCTGACTATGTGTCTCTTAGCCGTTTGCCGTCCGGCGTGATCAGAAGTTAAAAGCCAGTTCTGCGTCACCTTATCTTTGACCCCTTTATCAGTTAAAGTGGAGAATGCGGTATCAGCACTGCATTGTTCATTGCAAATCACACACAAATGTACGTTCTCCTCCATTACATCTATCGGGAGACCTGCAAAATGGTTAGTTTTCTCTTAACCTTCAAGTTGCTGTTTTGACTCAAATGGGCTTCCATACTTTTTCCTGCACGCTCACCGCACGCGTACCTTTCCTCAACGTCAAACATATGCATCTTCTTTCTTTCAATCCTTTTCTGTCTGTTTTTTTCTATTAAAAAGCTTTGCATTCTTTCATCTAAACTACACTTTCTTCTTGCGATCGCAAACAAATGGTCTAACCAAACAAAAGGAACGCATACTCAGTGAAACTGAAAGACTGACTCACCTTCTTGCATTTCCATGGTGTAAACAACGAAATCCGTTTTCTTTATCACAGAAACTCCATCCCACTCATGCACAGAATGGATTTTAGCCAATATTCTTGCACAACCGCGTGAAAGAAAGCACCGTAGCTCACCCGGAAACAGTGTGTACTGTGTAAGCTGTACAATCGCCTTGTAACAGGCTCCACTGTCGATGTTGCGGCGTCCCGGTTACAGGACGCGCGGTCTGGTTTTTCTATGGCAAGCCGAGTCTGCTACATTTTGTGTCTAATTTTTCTTTATTTAATTTTTGTTAAGCCATATGATTGTAGATTTTCTTAGATTCGTTGTCAGTAATAGCTTAAATATGTCTGAACACAAAGGACCAAAAAAACAAAATCTTGCAGTTTTTTGGAGGTCAAAATACAGAATGACTCCACTTCATGAGTAGATCAAGATGTCTAGATCTAGATAAATTTAGACTAAATCTCTGGTAAATCAGACTGCCCGCGCGCTTCACATTCCATGTCAGGGGAAACACTATGACGTAAGACGCGGTATATCCCAGGGAGGGTTCATTGCTGTGCCGATAACGTCAGCTGTGCCGATATCGCAGTAACAGCGCCCTTTTGGAAGTTACTGTCAAGAATAGATTCATAATTATTGTGTTTTGGTCAAGGGGAAGTAATGCGAGTTATTTCCCTTCAGCATGGCCGTTCTCGCTGAACGTTGCATGGGCTTCGCCATTTGTGAGCCCGGAATCGTCCTCTTGTGCGTCTTCATTCTTGCAAATCTTCCCGCACAGGTAGCGTTCACGCCTGTCCTTACTCCTGAGGATGTGTTTTCAATATCCGGGGAAAAATGTGTGGTGGCGATTTCAGACAAGTTGCTCCAGCAGACAACGCGGGTTGGGAAGGACACGTGGATCGATCGTCTGCTAGGTTTGGCTGACGTGGCCTTTAGAGAGGAACCGAATGTTGTATTTGGAGTCAGCAATTTGGAATATTTCGTGGGGCTTTCTGGAGAATACACCAAAGATCCAACAGCTGTCGTTTTCCCACAAATCATCGACGACCAGGTGCCGCTGACGAGTGTTGAGTACAGAGGATCTGGCTTGGTGGCGGATTTTATAGCTTTTGTCAATAAACACTGTAATACCTACCGTGCAGAGGATGGTAGACTGACCTTGGAGGGCCTTCGTCGCAAAGCTTTGCTGGAAGATCTCTTCAAAGTTGAGCAGTTACCACAGTCTGTCACCATTTCGCAAGTGTTCCAGACAACGGACTTACTACACAGTGATGCGAACTGTTTGAGAGAAAATGGCAGTGATGTGTGTTACTCGAGTCAGTCTGTACACCGTGGAATCAAAAAGTTCCGCGACATCCCACGATGTGAGCGTATTTCATTGCCAAGCAGACACAAGTTCTTTAACGAGTACTTGGCGAGGTCAAGGCCTGTTATTATTACAGATGCTATGGACAACTGGCCTGCAATGTCAAAGTGGACGACTGAATTTCTTAGGGATAGATATGGTGATAAACGTGTTGCCGTTCAACTGACACCTAAGGGTGAGTATACGAGAGTAGAACCGCTCAGCATATGGAATATTAACATTCCACAAGCAGTCCTGAAACGGCTTCAGTACCCAGATCTCGTGGTTGTCCAACCCGCAGGCTTGGATATGAAGTTTTCAGACTTCCTTGACCTTATGAGGAATGTCTCGGAGGGGAAGACGGATAATGTCTCTGCTTACATGGCATACTTACCGGTGTCACGCTACTTACAAGAACTCAAGGATGATATTGAGGAGATGCCATTTTTCAAAAACACCCTGCAGCCGGATGAACAGAACATTTGGTTCAGTGATGGAAACACCCTAGCCAACATACACTATGACGGTTTTGACAATTTTCTCTGCCAGGTAGTTAAATATTTACAACGTGAAAGTATAATGTACATGTATTTTTGTGATGTGTGTGTGTCTGTGTGTGTGTGTGTGTGTGTGTGTGTGTGTGTGTGTGTGTGTGTACGTGTGTTTAAATGGAAATGAACCGGACACTGTCTACAGGCTGTGCACAATGCTGATAAAATGAATGGAGTTTCATTACTTACAGTATGGTTTAAATTTTGTTAAAATTTGTTGAGGCTGAATAACTCTCTGACTTATCTTCAAAAATCCATTGACTGTCATCACCCTTTTTCTATACATGTATTATCTGCAGATCAGTGGTACGAAGGAGGTGATCCTCTTCGAGCCACACAATAATGAACGACTTTACGAAGCTTACATCGCCGAGGCTATCCTGACCTACAACGCTTCCACGAAAGAGTTCTGGCGTGCAAAGACCCCGCGCTTAGTTTCCAAGATCATTTCACCAGTTGACATCAAACAGCCCAACTTAGAGGTAAAGACAAGATTTGAGAAGTGATGATTCAGTTCGATTCAGAGAGAGAGAGAGAGAGAGAGTGTGTGTGTGAACTTCCAAAGTCTAGAAAATGAAGGCATTTGAACAACTTTTTCGTCTGAAAACGTAACATGACCGATTTCTTTAAGATCTGAAATCTCTGTATTGAGAAACTACTTAAACAGTGGCGAGACATCCCCCAATATGACGTCGGCCAAATGATGCCTGTATTTTATTGGCTCCCTTGTGTAACAATGGGAGTCTATGTTATAACCCTCCGTCGTCTGTGTGTGTGTGTGTGTGTGTGTGTGTGTGTGTGTGTGGGTGTGTCCGCAGTAAACCTTAACATTGGCATTTTCTCAGAATCTACAAAGAGCAGAGTCACCAAACTTGGCATGCCGATAGACAGCCATAAGACCTTTCAAAATATATAATTTTGAATGACCTTGACTCAAGGTCAAGGTCACTAAAGCTGTCTGTTTGAAAATTTGACATAGGCATTTTCTTGGAGTCTACAAATACCAGAGGTTTTCAACTTTGCATGATGATAGACATTGATAAGAACTTTACAGATATACATGTATTCAATGGCCTTGTGTGAAGGTCAAGGTCAGACAAGTTATTTTCCGCATTTCCGTAGAAAACCTTAACATTGGCATTTTCTCAGAATCTACAAACAGCACAGGCACCAAACTTGGCATGCTGATAGACAGCCATAAGGCCTTTCAAAATATATCATTCTGAGTGACCTTGACTCAAGGTCAAGGTCACTAAAGCTGTTTGTTTGAAAATTTTTCATTGGCATTTTGACCTCAGGGACACATTATCTACACACAGTGAGAGGGGTTTTGAGATCTAACATGGGTTCACCTGCGCTGTCAAATGAGGTACGGTTTACGTCAAAATTACGAAAGTGACCACTCCCAAAATTTATTCTGTTTAGAGTCCGTATTCATGCTGTCAACAGCCAAAATATTGAGCTATCTAAGCGGTAACCAGCTAAGCAAATTTTACAGCTGAAAACGCCATAGACGACCAACTTTACTCGAAAGGGCCATAACTCCAAAAGTACTGTTGCAATCGCATCTGGCTCGGGCGCTCTCTCCTAAAATCTTGAAACATGAGCATGATGAGGATTCACCAAGTTCCAAGCCACTTGATTGAGAACTTCCGGAGATACAGGACTGCGCGCGCGCACACACCGCACACACACACACACACACACACACACACACACACACACACACACCGTGTACACACACACACACACACACACACACACACACACACACACACACACACACACACACACACACACACACACGGCAATCACTTTCGGCTGTGAATGCGTTCTGGTGCGCCATACGAATGTCAGTGTCGATGGAGTATGTTTCCTTACGTCATTGTCTGAGTTAGACTTGCGTCGTCGTAGACTATCTGCTGAGAACGGCAGTGACGAGCACTTGTCTCACAACCTCTTGCCTTTGAACATGGTAAATGTAGCCCGTCTTATAATGTTGTCTCCTTTACTATGGAAACAACATAAAAAGCATGAAATTTGGAGAAACAGCTTCGTGAGATGGGACCATTCCTCCTTGTTTCCATGATACTGGGGCACTACTTGTTATAAAGCGCACGGTTACACGACTGCCAGTCTGCATGTTGCCGTACTCGGCTGCCTGCTGGCGGGCAAGTGTTCCGCGGCACACGCAGCCTGCGGCGTTGCAAGGTTTGGGCAGTGATTGGTCAGTTGGCTGTACGGGCTGCCTGTGGCTAGCTGGCTGCCAGGAAAAATAGAACGGCTTTCTATTCCCGCGCCAGCACCGGCAAGGGGGATTTGCCAGCTGGCCGCCAGCGATTTAATTAGGGTTGCCAGCGTTGCCAGCCCTGCAAGTACCAATCCTGGCAACGTGTAGCAGCGGCCCTTAGTATTTTATTCTGTTCATGCCTAACAAGTACTTCGATGTCTTTCTCTTACAGTGTGTTAGATTTTCTGTGTGAAGGTTATCCTCTACCATTTCATAAACACAGTTTTACTGATTTAATTTCTATTATGGCACGGGGAGCCGGGATAGCAGAATGGTAGAGCGTTGGACTCTCAATGCTCGGGTCGCGGCTGGGGCCAAATATTTGCGCTGGCCTTTTTCTCGTTGCCCCGTCTTTGATATCACCCTTACGTGGTGGAAAAGGGCGTTAAACTCCCAAACACCCACCTACCCACCCTATTATGGCACATACATACATAGTGAGGCATATTAATTTTACATATTATACTTTCTTTTGGTACGTTAATGCCCTTGTGACCTTTTGCAAAGGGCAGCAATGAAACGCAGTTTTTTTTTGTTTTTTTTTTTTTAACTGATAAAATAGTATTTTACTATATATATTATATATATATATATATATATATATATATATATATATATATAATATATATATATATATATATATATATATTGTATTCTATTTAATACATATTTTTGACTAACTTTTGTAACAAAGTGAGTCTATGCAATAACCCTCCGTCGTCTCTGTGTGTGTGTGTGTGTGTGTGTGTGTGTGTGTGTGTGTGTGTGTGTGTGTGTGTGTGTGTGTGTGTGTATGTGTGTGTGTGTGTGTGTGTGTGTGTGGTGTGTGTTTTTCCCCCTCGTATAGAACCACTCACACAATTCAATCCCTGTTGTATTTGACTTGTTTATTCCATTCAGAGATTTAAGAAGTTTGGCGAGGCACGGCCAATGTCTTGTACCATCAAGCAGGGGGAAGTTCTTTACATACCGGCATTCTGGTGGCACGAGGTGCAGTCTCGCCCAAGTCCCACTGAGCATCGAAATCTGGCCGTCAACTCCTGGTACGTTTTGGCTCACGTGTGTAACATAGTGAGTCTGTGTAACAATCTTCCGTCCGTCGTCTGTGTGTGTGTGTGTGTGTGTGTGTGTGTGTGTGTGTGTGTGTGTGTGTGTGTGGAAAAATTAACATCGTCATTTCCTCAGAATCTAATAAGAGCAATGGCCCCAAGCTTGGCTTGCTGTGAAGGACGAAAATAGCCTCTGGTGGCTTCTTCGGTGGCGGGAACTGAATAAGAGTGGAACGGCCTTGCGACATAAGGTGGACTGTTTCTTAAACGCCGTTTATTTAACAAAATTCTTGTGTGGTTGGGCTTTATCGTCGTCGTTTTCACAGAAACTACAAACACCAGAAGCATCAGACTTGGTATAGTAACAGATATTGATAAGATCTATACTGACACATCTTGTTTGAATGACCTTGACTCAAGGTCAAGGTTATACGAGTTGTCCAGGGAAACCTGAAACATTGTAACTTTCTCAGAAAGTATGAATACCAGAGGCACCTAGCTTTGCAAGGTCATAGGCAGCAATAAGACGTTTACAAACATACTCATGTGAATGACCTTGACCTATTTCACAGGTGAGCCAAGTAGGCTTCGGGGAGCCGGGGTGGCCGAACGGTAGAGCGTTGGACTTCTGATGCTCGGGTCGTGAGTTCGTATCCCGGCTGGGGCAAACTATTTGTGCTGGCTTTTTCGTCGTTGCCCCGTCTTTGATATCACCCGTATGTGGTGGAAAAGGACGTTAAACCCCCGAACACCCACCCACTCCACCCAAGTAGGCTTCTGCCTCTGTAGTTTTCGTTTAGCGGTCACCACATCAGAAACTGCAAGTTGGCTTATGTATGAATGCAGACATGCAGTGTTTCTTTGACCCCTTTGACCGCTGACAATCAGCTAAACCCTTTTGGTCTCTGGCAAATAATTTTCTTCTTCGGGGGTGGAGGAGTCGGGGGAGACTGGGGGGGGGGGGGGGGGCAGGTGCAATATGAAGCCCCTTTATGGACTATCGTTGCAGTGTCCACCCATCGCCGCCCTCAATTTAGTGATGGTCCAAGGGCTCGGACATCGGTCATAAGTCTGATTAATCTGAAGGTTAATTTAACCTTCGCCGTACGCCGTGGGTAAAAAAAGAAAAAAAAAATACCCACACCTTCATTCAAAGTATCACAACTCTGTCAATTTTCAATGCACATCCACGAAATTTCATGACTTTGTCCATAAGGTATGCGGCTATTCGCCCAGCAAAAATTTTGTTGATTTGTTGGTAAACAAGATAGTTATTCAAAAACAAACAACGTTGTATTAAAATCGTAAAGGGCCTGATGCTGTGGGCCATTTCAGGACAAATGTCTGATTAAGCCGGCTTCGTTTTTGCGGTCCAGTTTCCCATTGATTTCCAATAACGCGGACTTCGCAAATTTATATTGATAGAAAACTTTGTTTCCTTCCAGTAAACCGCGTCATTTCTGTTTCAAACCGTGTGTGGCCATCGGTAGATATCATGCTATCTGCTATTAACTTCAGGCTCAGTTGGTATAGGGGGGCAAATGTATACCAGTCATGCACAAGGGGGGACGCAAATGTATACCATCGTCCACTGGGAGGGGCGATTGTATTCCCACTGCGCGCGTGCGGGTGCGATTGTAGACGAACAGCCGCATTGGCCAACCCTCACGAGATTTCCGTGCTGTGTTCAGCTAACGACGCCGGCGTTTCCGGCAATTCACGAACTGAGTAAAATGGCGGACAATCGTGGGGTAGAAGTGCCCTAGGGCGAATTGATCGAGTATTTGAAGACTGTGGCTATCATCCAAACGGCCTTTGAACCTGCTGAGGATGGGAAGGAGAGTGCTTGGAAAAGACTTAGTTGAAACTGAAAAAAAGGCGTCTTGGATTTTTAACGGACATCGTCCGGTTGAAAGATGACGCCGCTCGCCGCGGCAGCCGTGCGATTGTCGCACACCGTTCTGGTGTGTCGTGCACGAAAACGAGTTGCGTGGTCGAAATGAAACTATCGCAATTACCTTCGGACGACCTCGTGGGTAAAAAGTTGCACACACATCGCTTTAGATGAACGTGTCTCGGTCAATATTTATGTCACACCTTTGAAATTTCATGACTTTGTCAATAAATGGTTTGACTATGTTCATGCCAAAAATTGTGTTGTTTAACTTGTAATTAGCAGAGTAATTAAAGAATGTTGTGAATTGCCTATATAAAAACCATGGGTAATTTGTTTCCCACGATGTAGGACTAGGAATAAATTGAACTTTACCTTTCTAAAAACCATGGGTAATTTGTTTCCCACGATGTAGGACTAGGAATAAGTTGAAATTTACCTTTCTAAAAGCCATGGGTAATTTGTTTCCCACGATGTAGCACTAGGAATAAGCTGCAATCTGCCTATATAAAAACCATTGGTAATTTGTTTCCCACGACGTAGGACTAGGAATAAGTGGGAAATTACGTATTTAAAAACCATGGGTAAGTTGTTTCACACGATGTAGGACTAAGAAGTTTTTTAGCGACGTAGCCGGAAGGCTAAAACGGATATTAAACTTAATCCCTATAAATTGTAATCATCGTATGGCCATATTCTTATAATGAGTCGCTTAGATGAAAGGCATAAAATGGATTCCGCGGTCACTGACGTGAATTCACCACGTGAGACCCAAGGGACTCTGTCTGAACGATGCTTAGGATGTCCCTAGATCATTGTCAGTGGTTGCATGTTGTATGTGTGGTGGTCAAGTGGTGATGCAATAAAGACCGGAAACTGTCCAGTGGAATTTCAGACAGCTTCGGACAGGACTGACCTTCATGAAAATTTAGACAAGGACTGCTACTGAAACATGCATGAGACAATGCATGAGAAACCAAATTGACTGTCACCAAGTCTGGAAGTGTCATTGCAGATTTTTTTTTTTTATTTTTTTTTTTTTTTTGGGGGGGGGTCTAAAGCGTGTGTGTGTGTGTGTGTGTGTGTGTGTGTGTGTGTGTGTGTGTGTGTGTGTGTGTGTGTGTGTGCAGATGGAGTGCTGCTGATTTTGTGTTGTCAGAACACCATGTCCCATTGCCTTGTGGTGTCCAAGACATTTCGTCCTTCTATATCTCCAACCTGGGAACATCACTGCCCAACTGTTGCATGCATAGCTGGTCTCCATGGATTATTTCCATGTATTGGTGTGCTATTCTTTTTCAGGTATGACCCCTTTTTCAGAAAGAAGGTCCCTTGCGCAGAGTGTCGTCTCGATGTCAACCCGAAGTACAAACACCTGTGGTGACTTGTTCAACTGACTTCATCTGCATGAGTTACATTTTGAATGACGGTGGAATTGATGACTGCCAGGTTTTTAAAGGGAAAGGGGACCAGAGTTTGGGGTATTTGCATTTGCAGCAGTCATTTATTCAGTACGTTCCAAAACTATTTTTTTGTGACTTTAAGTTTTGACTGTTTGGATATGTAGTAAACTAGTGTCCAAAAGAAACGATACCAAGGGTTGGCAAGGACATACAATAAAAGCAGAACAAAACAGAAATTTCAGAGTGGTATATTTCATTAGCAAATGTTTCCGGTATTCCCGAGCGCAGACGCTGTATTTGTGACGTGGGATACGTAAACCTATGTTTTTAGGTCTCGGGGATCACTTTGCACAAAAACATTATGACAACAGTTTGGTATCGTTTCTTTTGGACACTAGTTTATTTCAACAGTGATGTTTAGGAGTTCTGAGTTTATGCAGACCAGTAAAAAATCTGTTTCCTGCAATCGGCATTCTAGATAGCACTGACAACTGACATCAAAACAAAACGAAATCTTACCACAGACTTATCTTCAGCGCAGGAGCTTGCACACACCCATACTTTCGCTGGCAATAGGGACTACAAGCTCAGAACATTTGGGGTGTATTCCTGTAGAGAAGCCACTATTTTTTTTTTCCTGTCCATAGATCTGAATTCTTTATACAGGAGAGCTGCAAAATTAATATTACCAGTACCAAGATTCTCCACAGATCAAAAACTTAAAATGTTAGAAATTCTCCCCCTTTGTACAAACTCAGCAAAAAGTTAGTTCCGAAATATCTTGCATGTACTCTTTCAAAATCCACATCCATTGACTCGAAGTTAGGACTAACTTTTAAAATTCCCCATCCCCGTATTGACATGTATAAAAATTTTCCAGTTCCAGTTTTAAGTATATTCGAACGTTTTTTGTTTTGTTTTCTTTTCTTTTGTTTTGTTTGTTTCTTCGTTTGTTTTCAAAACGGTTTTCAAATAAAGTTATTTCAATTTCAGTTTAAGTTTCAATTTCTCTTTTCTCTCTCGCTTTCTCTTCTCTTCTCTCTCTCATATCTGACATCTGACATGCACAGTTTTCATGTTGTTTTTATAGTAATGGACATCACAGGACGGGCTAAAACTGATTTCGACGTTCAGTGGAATGTTTTGTGGCACAAACACACAAGCACAGCCTTCTCCGGACCGTTGTTGCTAAAATATGCGCGGCTACCTCTCGCTAAGATCCAACAGGAGGCGGGGGCCCACTTGACCGGGACAGAACACAGACATTCATTAGAGATCTGTGGTCGCGTGTCTGGGCACGATGCACTAAAGCGGTTTGCAGTCTGCAGTCAACTAAGATTTCGGGCGGGCCATACACGTCAAATGGGGCCCTGCAATACGCTTTCGTAAGACCACTGACCCACTAGTGGAAGGATCTGTGCTTGTGGAACTCTGTTCGTCGCAGTGGGAGTTGCTGTTCTTGGATTGGCCTTCTTTATTATGTTGATGTACCTCTGTTATAAAGGCTGCATACGTCATCATCAAGCATAACAAAACACTGAAAGTATCACACAGTATCCCGGCTGGGGTCAAATATTTGTGCTCGGTTTTCCACGTTGTTCCGTCTTAGGTGTCACCCTTATGTGTTAAACACACACACACACACACACACACACACACACACACACACACACACACACACACACACACACACAACACAGCCAATTTCCACTGAAAACACCAAATTTTATTATAAAAAAAAAAACAACACATGGACAGAACATTTTTTTAATCGTTTGTAAAACTCTTGATCAATTTATGAATACATGTAATTCAAACCCCCCTAACCTTAAAGCTGAGGACTTGAGCGAGCTCTCTTGTCTAACTCCTCGCCACTTCCCTCTCCAACTCCCACAAACAGGAGCTCAAGTGAACATATGTTTAAAAAAAATATTTTGTTCAGTATTATCTTCCACTTTCATTTTCATAGGGAAAAAAAAGAGAGAGAGAGAAGTTTTTACACTACTGATGGTACTGTACAGATGCACTATATGTCATGCTGAAAACATATCTTCGCGGCTTGACAGTTCTACAAAATAAAAACTACTACGGCTAGTACTATGATTTTTTGTTCTCCTATGTGGCACCGTTCATTCGGGCCGACCGTCGGGGGTTCTCTCCGGGTACTCTGGCTTCCTCCCCCGTCTGCGTTGGAAATGTTCAGCTCATACAAATAGAGAATGCGTGTGATTCACGTGAGCGTGTGTGTTGGGTTTATCTCGCGGCGCTTTGAGCCAAATGATTGGAATAAAGCACCTACATTAATGCGATTATTAGAATTATGTTGTAAATGACATCCACCCTTCGGGTCGCGAGTTCGAATCCTAGCTGGGGCCACATATTTGTGCTGGCCTTTTTCTCGTTGCCCCGTCCTCGATATCACCCTTACTTGTCCAGTGGAAAAGGACGTTAAACTGTCAAACACCCACGCACCCGACATCCAGCCTAACCATTGCATACCGGTACATCTACCGGGTGTGTAAAAAGATGAATTAAAAAAAAAAAATTCAAGTACATTGCAACAACATAAAAATGTGTAATGCTGACATTTTAACAGGAATGTCACAGTATAATGTACATTTTTTTTTTTTTTACCACTGTCCTGAAAAAATCGCGCGGAACAAATGGATATAAATTATATTACAAACAAAAACAGCGGCAAGAAAGAATTTGTTCAAATGCTTGAAATTGTACAGATCATTCATTCTGTTTTTAACCGACAATTCTGCCCAATGTAAACAGCACTTAGGAAATGATGTTACAAGATAAAAACAAAAAAAAAAAAACCACTAAACCTGACACACTATACGCACAAGTAATTTGTACATGTTCACAGATTTCAGACGCTCACAACTTAAAACTACCAGAAAAAAAAACCTCTAACAGTGGTACAATGTATTTAAGTAGGGAATATATGTATGTATAAACTGCAATACACGTTGAATTTGTTGTATAATGAGCCCTTCACTGTGTTTTTATAGAACTCTATTTCGCTGTTTAACATTTACCGTATGAGCCGGGTGCTTCCCTTATTTCTGTGTTTGTAAAAACATTAAACACATAGCGTACCGTGAACAGGGGATTCCCCTGTTCTTGCAGTTCTTTGCCTACCACATCGTTATGTCTTTTCCTTATTTTTTATGTCAGGTCAGTTTATTTCCCCCACTCCCTGGTTGCCGCGAAATAGTCTTTGTAGCTTGCGCGGCGTAAAGCCCTAAATAACTAACTAACTACCCCAACTCTCTGGGGGGCAATGTGTAGTAGTGTGAACCTCATCCGTACTGAACGGCCAGTCTTCTAATTTATACCCGGGCTTGCTTGAGCTGGCGGTTTCCTGCATAACGTACTTTGTACGAACTGAGTTGAACTATCTTTTACGCTGCTCTTGAGTTCTTCATTATCTATTCTTTCTCTTTGCAAAGACGGTATTTAGGTTATACTCTGAAAATGACAAAGTAAGCTGCAGACACACACCAGTGGGTTGGAGATTTTTCAGCATTTCCCTGTGTACGCTGTACTGGGTTCCTGGTACCCAGCGACGAACGAATCGAAAGTTCCCAGAACATCATACAGTAAAGTTTAACAATGCATGCGGCACATGAATGTCCATTATTCACCTATGTATTTCACTGACAAAGGTTCAGATGATCAGTTTACTCTCAATAAAACTGAAAGAAAGAACTGCACGTCAATGCATTAACAACGTCAAACCTTTCCTTCAGCTAATAAAAAGTACGGAGAAAAAATGCCAATGGCAATATATATATACATTGTATTCATTAGGGACACTCACCAAGCTCACGCATCATTTGGAATAAGCTTCAACATGTTTGTCTACACCAGATTGTCAGAAAAAGTTTCAAAGTTCTCTGAGACAGACACGGTTGAGGTACAATGAGGTGAATATTAAGGCCACTGCCAAAACAACTTTTTAAAAAATCATTTCCAATTCAAGTCAAAGGAAGTTTTAACAGCAGACTGCCAGCAGCTTATAAGGCAAAACCAAACAGGCACAGATACTGCTCTTGAAGGCTCTTGATAAAAATTTCAATAAAACTGATTTTGTAAAAAATTCCCCCAAAATAAAAGACATGACAGAAAGTATGTCAAAAGTGTTACATGGCAAAAAGTACAGAAAAGAGGAATCCCGTCAAATTTACAGACATAAACACCTGCAAAATATTTGATCTCGACAGCGAAGTAATTACAAAAATGTGCAAACCTGCATTACATACTCAGGTCATATGATAATACAAATATACGTGCATGTTTTGTGAAGCAGATAATCTGTCAGAAAAAAAAAGCCGAGTTATTTACATTAGTCCTTGAGGCTTGAATGTTTTGGGTAACCCCCCCCCCCCCCCCCCTCCACGTCCTTGAGGCTTGAATGTTTTGTGTACACCCCCCCCCCCCCCCTTGTCCTTGAGGCTTGAATAATGTTTTGGGTACCCCCCCACCCCCTCCTCCGGCACACTTCTCAGTGTTTTTTGTTGCCGCTGTTTTGTAAGCTTGCCACAATAGCACATTTTTTGCTACTGAGTTCCTGTCAGAAAATGGGTTGTTACCTTCACCCACACCACCAAAAGCAATACTCTACAAGGAGCATGATGATACTAACATAATTCAAAAGGAACATAATTTTTGCCTGTGCGGATATTTACTGCTGACAATGTGGCCACACCCATGACACACAGGTCACGAAAGCTGATCTTTCAAAGTCACATGTGCTACAGTATGTATGCCTGGAGCAGTCATCATGTACACACAGATATGTATGAAAAACACCCAACAAATGTCATTTTGCTTCCTTGCACAACACAGCAACTGAGCAAGGCATTTCAAGATGATATTTATCAGTCTGCCAGTGCCATACCATGTAGTAGGTGCAAATTCTGGCCGTGATGTTTTCACTGGTTGTCTTGATTCTGTTCATGCATACATCATCATGTCCTGCACATAAGAACATCAATACACACATCTGATTACTAAACACAACAGAGTTGTCTGTTTGTTTGTTTTAGGCTTTGGTTGTTTTTGTTGTTGTTGTTTTTTTGTGTTTTCTGTTGCTGTTGTTTTTTTTTTGTGTGTTTTCTGTTGCTGTTGTTGTTGCCTGAGTTTTGGGGTGGGTTTTTTTTGGTTTTGTTTGTTTGTTTTTTGGTTGTTTTTTGTTTGTTTGTTTGTTGTTGTTTTTTTGTTTGTTTGTTTTTTGTTTTTGTTTTTTTTTTTTGGGGGGGGGGGGTTATACAAGTACAACTAATAAACGTAGTGTAGATCTGCAGCTGCAAACACAGGTAAGTTCAGTGAAACATCTGTCACTCTCATGATTTGTTTTATCAAAAGGCGTTGAGGTCCAATCAGACAAGCCTGTTTGGTTTTGAGAGTTACTGAACATAACTTCAGCATGCCTGTAGGTTGTCACCAGACAAGTCATTTGAAATTAAACATTTTTAACACTTCATGTCGATACTTTTTTTTCTTCTGAATACACTAACAAGAGAAATGCAGCTTCTGCCACTTTTACAGCCTCGCGATCGATCGAAGTTTGCACATTACAATCTCTCCGATTTTGTCAGTTTCTGCCCACTGTTGGACCTTTACCTGTAGGTGCACCAATCTCTTAAAGTGTAGTAGATGCTTAAAGCATGCCTTACAGACATATAGTTTGTCAGAAAAAAAAGCCTAAATAGCAAGGAAGTGTTTTTACCTATCTATCACAATCAGCACAGCGTATCACAAGGCAAGGGCGTTTACTCTATACATGTTCTCTGAGCAACAACAGCCACTGGGGACGGCTTCAAGTCCAACCCCAGATCTACCCTATCCTGCTGCTCTCCTACTGCCAGCTCCATGAAGCTCCCAGACAAGAAACATGGCCAGAACCAGTACCGCTGAGGGTCAAGCTCTACGGCAACCTGGAGAACCCTCAGAGGACGGTTGCATTCGTGCGGGCGACTGGCATCTCCATCTAGTGAACGACAAAGAAGCTGCTCTCCTAACCCACCCTACCGATCTCATGATGAGAATGCTGTGCATGGGTTTTTTTTTTCCCCAGAATGCTATAAAACATCATCATTGCATCGCAAGAGGAAGAAAGGTGTTCATGGTAAGAGCTTGCACGTTGACTGAGCAGGTGGACTTACATGCAGCTGTGTAAGGAGTGCTCCAGAAAAGTCGCAGCAGACCTTACTGGTTGTTCTGCTTCTGCTCATACAGCATCATGTCCTAATGAACAAAAGTTCAAGTTAGTTTAATCAGGTCACCCTTGGGTGCATGTGAAACCGTACACACACACACACACACACACACACACCGTGAAAACCACACAAAAAGAAAATGACGGCAACAAAATATGTCTTTTGTACTATTCTAAATTAAATGTGATTTTATACATATATAAAGTGTGATGATGTGAAGCCATTAAATTAGTACAGTATGCAAAAAGAGAAGGAAAGAACAGTTTTAAAATTAAGTCAAACTCTCTGCAGCACACAGTGCAAATTAACATGCTAAATATGTAAACAAAAAACCTTAAATGAAAAAAAAAAACCCTACCAACCAAGTAGACAAACACGAAAATGACACAAAATTCTTACACACACACGCGTGCGCGTGCACACGCACACACATACACACACACACACAGAGTTATGCAGTAAAATATTTTTCAAAAAAAGACAGAGAGAGAGAGATGATGGACTTACGATGACAAACACAGCGCCAATCATCAAAGCCTTGATCCTGACATCCGATTCAACAGGAACTGAAACACACACACACACACACACACACACACACACACACACACACACACACACACACACCTCTTTGAGTGAGAACAGAGGAAAAGGAGAGATGCAGAGAGCTACATTCGGAACTCATCCAAGTTTACATTCCCTAGTGTTTTGAAAGGGGAAGAGAGGCATATGGTGGGATGGTGGGTGTGTGTGTGTGTGTGTGTGTGTGTGTGTGTGGTGTGTGTGTGTGTAATGGGAGGGAGGGGGGGATTATAGAGGAGAGCTGCAAACAATCCTAGTGTTACTGTATTTGGCTTAAAAGAAAAAAAAAGGTCTGAGCATCCTGGATTTAATAAACACTTATATCCTTTTACATCTGACAGCAGAACTGATGAACAGCGTTCTGTGCAAAGACAATTCAGGTTCAACACAATCAAGTTCACTGAAAAACAGTTTGAAAAATCAAAATGAAAATAATCCAAAAACTAACACCCCGAGGAACCCAAAGATGTCACACTATGCATTATTGGTAAGACACTGACTCAGTCTCTAGTATATGTAATGCTCTCATTTAAAACACACAAGCAAAACTAAGGGGGAACTTCGGCAGGACTGGTGGCTTCAGCATAAACAGGTCAGGACACCTATATATCTTTATGAGCCAAGCCTGACCACCCCTGTCCACTATATGATAAGACTGGTTAAAAAGAACAAACCACTGCACACCGGTAGGAACCACTTTAAGCCACTATTACACAAGGCATGGGCCTTCCTGCTAGACCCAGAACCTCTGCAGATTGCATAATAGTGGCTTGAAGTGGCTCCTAGCGATCTGGAGGTTAGGACACGGATACAAAAACGGGCGCTGTACACAATCTACGTATACTCACAAGTAACCCTGAAATTGTCCGAGTCCGTAAACATCTCTTTCAGCAGTCCTGGCCACTGTTTGCTGATCTTGCCCATCTCCGAGTTGGTCTTCATGTCGAAGATCTGGAAGAATGACATACAATGTAAGTTCACATTCATCTGACTCACTCTTTGGAAAGCACATCAGATACAATGATTTACCTGTTTCATGCTTGGCCACGTATGCCGAACATCATGACTGTCCACCCACCCGCGCATGTACACACACTCAGTTCAGAGTTAAGAATCTATTACTAGAAGCACCAAAAAATAAAACTATGACCCACTTATCTTACAAGACACATTTTCACACGTCAACGTTTGAGCATTGTGCCTTCATTCTGATCATATTTTTCTTTTTTTCTTGCTTCTAGTGCAATCAGCCGAATAGCGATGCCAAAGACGACCATGCCTTGATTTCCCGCAAGTAGCAATGTTCAGGTTTGGAACATTTTTGCATTTGAAAACTTCAGGGTTCAAACCCACTTGCAGTCAGTTTTGCTTCTGTTTCTTTAAGAATATAGTCTATGGTCTATTGCTCAAGGAAAATATTCCAAGGTAAGTGGCCCTTGTTGCAATAAACTGCAATTATCTTGTTACAAGTATGAGAATGGAGTCAGATTCTGACATACTGCAGAGAGAGAGAGAAATACGTGTATACCTACCGGCATCTCAATGTCATTGGTGCAGCAGACGTTCTGGCACGGGCAGCATGGACCTCGCACCTCAGCAATCAAGTTCTGCTGCGGATCCCAAATTCCAAACAAAGGCTTACAGCACCACGTCCTGGAAACATCAGTATCACATGGGTGGGTATCATGACAGGCTAACACATATTTATTATTTAACAATAATAATAATCACATGAATATATATGCACTTTATCCCAGTTTTTGACTCAAAGTGCCACATGCTGAACACAACACGCGCACACAAGTGAATCACATACATTCTCTAGTCTCTCATGCAATATGGACTTTCTTTGATCTACATAGCTTCGAGATTTTTGATGAACATGTTTATCTCATTTGGACCTGACAGTTTTTATATTTATATACATCTTGTTTTACGGAATAGCTTTATACCCTTTTAACGACCTGGTAGAGGCAAACTTTTACTCAGCCGCGAATTAGTCTTTGTTGCTAGCGCGGCATTACGCCCTAGATAACTAACATTCTCTCACACACCAAACCGAAACAGATTAATATTAACATCACATGGTGCAAGTGGTCGGTTGAGCTATTTATGTTACAACTGCATTCGTTTTGAAATTTGCGGGATGAAATTTCCCAAAGCAGATGGGCAAAGAGCTGGAGTACCCAGAAAGAACCCCCAATGATTGGTCCGAATGAACCGTGCCACATGCTTCAGCTGAACAGTTTTTTGCCCCAAGTGAGATTCAAATTCAACCTCTCGTATTGCTGGCAGGAGACACTACCATTAAACCACTGACCAACACAGCGCATACACTGCAGTAAAGCAGTTATGTGACAAACGCATAAGTTGACTCCAGTTCCCATCGAGGTAAAAAGGGGAACTTGACACACTAAGTGCAGATGAAATTAAAATTAAAATGGTTCTGAAACAGGGATACACCAATTCTGTTTAAAAAAAAAAAAAAGAAGTGAATCAACTCTCTTACATTTACAGAAAAGAAATTCCTATGCTTTGCTGTCCTTTCAATACAATTTGTTACATGTTGTGAACACCTGTAGTATGAAACCCAGAAGCTAACAAGAGAGGAAGCATCACACTGAATTTGTATTACATGTACAGGTATCTGCTGGTGTAACTGACACCTACATGACTTCTGGTTTTCTTGTTCTTTTCACAGTTTGAACTCTTTTCCCATGTAGTAGCAATCAGAGCAGTTATTTGCCCGATTCAATGACTGACTTGTTGGCTGATTAAGTGACTGTATACTACCAACTTACAAATTGCTGACATGACCAAGGACAGTGCCGTTGCGATCCTCGACTGAAGCGAAGTAGTAACATGATTCACATGGGCAGCAGTTGCATCCCTTGCAACACTGGAACTCGCGGCGTATGCGGAAAATTTCCTGTTTGAACGGGAACATGAAAGTGCACAATCATGGCTGCTACAATGTACATGTAATATGTACGGCTTATGACTCTCCTGTGAGAACTGCAAAGATCAGTTGCAGAAGCTCAGCCCCCCCCCCCCCACCCCCTCCCCTCTCAGACACAGTCTGTTTTCCATTGATCTTTCTCAATTTCTTGTAATAGTTTAGTTGGTTAGTGCCTTAGCAAAGGCAAGATTTTAAAAGGTCTGCGCATCTAATCTTGTATCCTTAGAAATAAAGTGTCCTTCACTCATTTATTTTCTCTCTCTCTCTCTCTTTCTCCCTCTAACACACACACACACACACACACACACACACACACACACACACACACACACACACACACACACACCGCCACCATACCTGCTGCATATTGTCAGTGATGTGGTAAACAAAACCTCGCTGTGGTCCACAGCAGATACGCATGCAGGTTTCAGATTCTGTTGATTGGAAACAAATTAGAAAAATAATGTTCTCATTATCTCCCATTAAAAAGCAAGAGAGAAACTACATCAGTCTCTCTCCCCCTCTCTCAAGAGTAAAGTGAGAGATTTCATGTTTTATTACTGCTGTTTTTACCTTTTTTTTTTACTGACCAATAACATTATTAAAACATAAATAAAACAGCAATACCCCCCCCCCCAAAAAAAAAAAAACAAAACCAACAACAAACAAACAAACAAACAAACAAACAACAACAAACCATGAGCCTAACATATATTTACTGTTTACAAAACACAACTTTTTTCCCATGCCCATTTTATCCATCAAAAATTCCTTATCATTACTCATATATTTCATGCACTGTCAGTCTCATTGATTCAAGCGTTTCTTCCATGATCATCATCACTCTCCACTCCAAATATCATCTTTTACACCCTCCTCCCCCACTGAGGTTCTTCATGCACTGCCTTCTGTCCCATTACATCCCCTGGGCCCGTATGTAATAGTCGAGGTGAGGGATTTTAGCCCTGGCTTAGAGTCTAACCTCGAACTAAACTAGCACTAGGGTTAAATTTTCTGGGTTTTTTTTGTTTTGTTTTGTTTTGTTTTAAATCAAGAAGCAGACCCATTCCAGCAAGGTGCCTAAGCTGTTATAGAAGGAGTTTTTCTTCCTTTCTTCGCTTTTTTTTTTTATATATTTAATTTTGCTTTTGGGTTTCTTTTGTCCTAGTCTGGGTTAAGCCCGTAGCCGTGGGTTAAATTAACTTTGACTTTTACATACAGGCCCTGGAAAAGTACCAGGAACAGGTATACTTTTTTATCCTTTGAATTAATCTGTTTAGTGAAGGCACAAGAATTTTTACATCCCAACCTCCTCCCCCTTCCCAAAGCAAAACACAGCAACAACAACAAACACAAACGTGTGCGCACAAGCGAACACACACACACACACACACACACACACACACACACACACACACGTGCACGTAAGACTACCCTGAGTGCATGATACATTTATGATGGTGTATATGATTTCCAACTGTACATGAACATCTGTACGCTGGCTACAGCAAATACAGTATGGACACACATATAATTATATAGATCCACACGTGGCAGTCCCGGGGCTGTTCCCACAGTCACGCTGGCATTTGGTGGACATGTGTCGAAGTTTACATCAATGTTTCATGGATTGCCCTAGGTGTGTTTACTTAATGAGGCGCTCCGTCGGGCCTAATCTATGCTGACCCACTTCGCGTGGAGTCTCCAGGGCCTGGACATAGCCGAGAAGTGTAAACCAGAGAATCTGTGTAGGTGAATGTGATGTGTAATTTGAGTCGGGGACAGCTAAAACCCCTCCAGGGACAGAGAGAGGTCACTCATGGGGAAGAGCACAATCAAATACCAGAGTCTGTATCGCTGTGCACTGGATGAGTGCAGATGAAACCTTCCACAGGACATAACAGGGATTTGAATCTGTATCAGACATTGGTCTTACTGTTACATCAGTTTACTTTTGAAACATCTGATTTTTTTTTATTACTTCCTCACCACGGCGGACATTATGTCCAATCACTTTTGTGTCACAGCGGATAATATTCATGACATAATTTTGAGGACAGATAGGAAATTTGTCCTATATCCCACTGATATGAAGCCGTGAATTGTTGTTATCAGCATAACTGGCATTCCAAACTGATTCTAAAACACACATTCTTTCTTACACCGGACATAAAAAGATTACAATTATGTGGGGTGAAGGAAGAGCTCTGCTATCCAGGTATCTATATTTAGATTTGCATTGTGTGTGTGTGTGTGTGTGTGTGTGTGTGTGTGTGTGTGTGTGTGCATGTGTGTGAGCGCACGTGCGTGTGCGTGTGTGTGTGTGTGTGTGTGTGTGCATTTGTGTGAGCGCACGTGTGTGTGTGTGTGTGTGTGTGTGTGTGTGTGTGTGTGTGTGTGTGTGGACATGTGTGTGTTGGGGGGGGAGGGGGGGGGGGTTGCATTAAGCTTGTGTTTAAGACCAGCTCCAGAGAATGTACCTGGGTGCAGTACTGAACACACTACACCCCAGGTGTGATATACCCTCTCTCACCCCAATTGTGCCCGTCATGGGTCAATGCCTGGTGACATTTGCAGTCCTCCTGGGGCTGGCCGGTAAAGTAAACAGTAGGACAGAAGGGAGTGCCAACACTGTAGTACAGCTACAAGTACATGTACCTGTGTTTCCATTCCCTCTACTACTTGCCTTTTGTTGCTTGTTAGGTGTACAAGTACTGGGCACCATGACTCACCAGCTATGGGCTGTTGATGCCATTACGAAATTTCTGCGTCACTCTATTTTGAGATTACCTCAGGGGAAGGAGATAGAGTGAGTGAACATGATCTACCGGTATTCTCAAAATCTAGTCATACAAACATTTCACAATATCTTCCATGCAAGGATCCAAATCTGCCAGTACTAAAAATTTGTGCTTGTAGACGTGAAAACAATATGCCGCAAGCCTGACAGTCTGCCTGGTTTCCTCCCTCGGCCCTCTGCTTTGGATATTGCCAGCACACAAAAATTAAGAAATAAATGAAATTCTAAATTCCAAATCCATGATTAGCTGAGCTGACCCTGAAACTGTGAATATCTGAAGTGACCATGTGCACGACATGATTGTAATGTGCTGATGTTTTATGTGTGAGAGAATGCGTGCGATTCCCTAGAGCATGTGTGTTGGGTTGAGTTTGCGGCACTTTAGGGCAAGAAATTGCGTGAAGCGCCTGTATAATACCCACTACCACTATTATCATTACAGCACACACACACACACACACACACAACGCACACACACACACCACACACACACACACACACACACACACACACACACACATTATACCTACCTACTGACCTATCTATACCTAATTACCTATACAGTGTATATAGATCTGCAGCTCTACCAATCTATAGGCCGCACTTCTCTAACCCCGTCTTCCTGGTTTCTTATCAGGTGTTTTGACATCGCTAATCTGGGTTATCGAGACTTCAAAACAAAAAAAAAAAACCCCAAAAAACCCTCTGACGTATATATTCTAACATACACTCCTTTTTCAGACCAGGTTGGTTCTTATCACTTACCTTCCATGGCGTAGTAGACCTGTTGGCCAACGCTGTTGAGCAATTTGAATTTGTTTTTCACTTCCCACCCAGTCAGGACTGCAAACATAAGAGGTTTGATTTACACACAGCTGGAGTAGCGACCGAAACCATGGCAGTGATAACACACTTGACTGAAAACAAGGCACAGTATGTGTAACAGGCATACACACAACACTGTGGAAAGCATTTCATTAATCAGAACAATCAGAATCAGACACTTGGGTTAAAGTGTAGCATCTGAGACCATTTTGGTGACTCCGGCCGGCGTAAAAGTTGTTCTAGAGGTGTACCGCGTACTGACCTGGGCCCGCATGTAAAACTCGAGGTTAATTTAACCAACGGCTATGGGCCTAACCCAGACTAGGCGAAAAGAAACCCCAAAACAAAATTAAATTTTAAAAAAGGAAGCGAAGAAAGGTAGAAAAAAATCCTTCTCTAACGGCTTAGGCACCATGGTGGAATGGACCCGCTTCCTGGTCAAACAAAAAAACCCCAGAAAATTTAACCCTTGAGCGAGTTTAGTTCGAGGTTAGACTTTAACCCGGGGCTAAAATCCCTAACCTCACCTTTTACATGCGGGCCCAGATGATATTTGGCTGCGGACTGAGGACCAGCTAGACAGGGCTGACTGGTTGGTATTTTTAAAAGCTTTGTCAAGCCCAAGTTTGTTCAGGAATATACCGTATCCTCAAAGAAAGTCATCATATAATTTCTCTAATACTAGAAGCCACAAAGTCAAAACAGTCACAATGGCCAAATGAAACATCCTTCTAGTTCTATCTGGCAAACAGCCTTGGATAGAACTTTGAAAGTGGTAGTTTTTCATCTCAGTGCCGTTCCGTATATAGATGCTTTAAACACTATCATCGCCGCAACTGAACACTACTGAGACATGTCCGAGGCTACCAGCAATGCCTAACTGTTTTTACATGCCCCTCAGCTCTGCCTCCCTCCTTTGTCAAAATCCCCCAATGCACAAACACACACACTCACTCAAAGAACGAATGAACTGAGCAAAAACTTAAAGGGCTGATGTACAGACAGACAGACAGACAATGAATTAACCTTACTTTCCATCATGGACGTTTCCTGCTTCACCAGAATCTGGTCCAGATGACACAAGTACTCCATGCCAGGCGGGCAGCCTGGGGGTGGAGGGGGCGGCTGCATCCATCCCACTGAAAATGTGACATGTTCAAATAAAAGATACGCAGAATACATACGCAGTAACGCTAGTGACATTACATGAAGTAGGAATTAAGGCCTGCATAAGAAATGCATACGTGTGAAGAAGACAACACTGTAATGAAAGCTTGTAAACGTGAATAACCAGTAAAATGAAACCTTGTAAACGTGAATAACCAGTATAATGAAACCTTGTAAACGTGAATAACCAGTATAATGAAACCTTGTAAACGTGAATAACGAGTATAATGAAACCTTGTAAACGTGAATAACGAGTATAATGAAACCTTGTAAACGTGAATAACGAGTATAATGAAACCTTGTAAACGTGAATAACCAGTAAAATGAAACCTTGTAAATGTGAATAACCAGTATAATGAAACCTTGTAAACGTGAATAACGAGTATAATGAAACCTTGTAAACGTGAATAACCAGTATAATGAAACCTTGTAAACGTGAATAACGAGTATAATGAAACCTTGTAAACGTGAATAACCAGTATAATGAAACCTTGTAAACGTGAATAACCAGTATAATGAAACCTTGTAAACGTGAATAACCAGTATAATGAAACCTTGCAAACCTGAATAACCGTGTCATTTTGAACTAACGGGAAGTTGTACATGACATGGAATGATGGTTTTTACCGTATAGCTTAGTCTATTCATGTAGGCACAAAACTGTCCAGACAGTACATGTATAGTGTATGTACCACAGTCAACAATGTAGAGAGCTGCATCTCTTATTTAACGATGGTCTTCCAGAACTGATTTGTCTTCTGCTAACAAAATAAGCCATAGAGGTAGTCCAGAATATTCCGTCCTCAGCACCACCAGAATTAAAGAAAGACTATTCATCAAACATGTAAGGAAATACATGTGATACATGTATGCCAAGAAAAGGAAAACGGTTACTTGCGCCCAGTATAAGCCCCCCACCCCCCATCCCAAACACAAATCAAAACACACTCATAGTCATACACACACATACACACAGCTGTCAGCAACCAAAACACACACACACACACATAAACAAATGACCCTCCCCCCCCCCCCCAATCCCATGCACACCACTTATGTCAATCAAACACAGGGATCTCCACAAATTATTTCCACCATCATTGTTTTTCCTGTTACACTTAGTGATGTAGCGCAATGGAAAAAATTGCTTGCTGCGGAATCACATCATTTCTATAAATACTGCCCTAACGCTAAGTGCACATGTATCCACGTTCATTCCGCCGGCAGCCGTCACACCACCTGACGCACAAGACGAATATTATCAGTAATGTCACCCTCCTCCTGCTCTGCACTCAAACCAGCTGTCGCCTTCTCTGTTGCCCCAGAGTGATAACCCAACATGCCTCTATTGACAGTGTTCTCTCAATGGCAGCACGAGTGTTCGCACAAAACCTTGATAAATATTCGATTGGAACTTGCGATACTGTGTGCTGAATGCCTCCACCATGATCATAAATTTCCAACAACATTTATCAACGGCACCAGACAAGACGGTTTGTGAAGACTTTGGAATACTGCGGTGTTCACGGCATTCGATCACCATCAACAGATTGTGAAATGAAGCGGATGAGTCTAGGAAACAAGCAGATCTGCCATGTGCACCCAGCAAATATACAGCCAAAAGTCTGAACAGTCGTCACATATCCTGCACACCCAACAAACTATCCTACACACCCACCAACACACCCAACACACCACCCCACACACGCAACCTACATACACATCAAACCTATGCAGCATACCTAACATACCCACTCTACAACGTAACTCACTCAACATACACACCCAACAAACCCAACATACACACCCAACAAACCCACCCTACAACCTAACAAACTCACCCTACACACCAAACCAACCCACCTTGCACACACAGCAAACTGAAACACACCCATCAAACCCATACTGCACACACGTCAAACACATCCTGCACACATGCTGCACCAGCCATCAAACCCATACTGCACACACGTCAAACACATCCTGCACACATGCTGCACCAGCCATCAAACCCGTCATGCACATGTGAGAAACTCACCCTCTGCACGCAGCAAACTGAAACACACCCATCAAACCCAACCTGCTCACAATCAAACCTATCCTGCACACAATCAAACCCATCCTGCACACAATCAAACCCATCCTGCACACAGTCAAACCCATCCTGCACACAGTCAAACCCATCCTGCAACACAGTCAAACCCATCCTGCACACAATCAAACCCATCCTGCACACAATCAAACCCATCCTGCACACAATCAAACCCATCCTGCACACAGTCAAACCATCCTGCACACAATCAAACCCATCCTGCACACAATCAAACCCATCCTGCAAACCTATCAAATCCATCCTCCATACCCACCCTCCACATCACCCAATAAACCCACCTTGCACACACATCAAACCCACCCTCCACACTTAACAAACACACCCTCCATACCCGACAAACCCATTCTCCACACACAACAAACCTACCCTGCACACCTTACACACACGCCCTGCACATCTAACAAACCCAACTTGCACACCCATCAAACCCACCCTCCACATCACCCAACCAACCCACCTCGCACACACATCAAAGCCACCCTCCCCACACCTAACAAACACACCCTCCATACACAACAAACCCACTCTCCACACACAACAAACCTACCCTGCACACCTTACACACACACACACTGCACATCTAACAAACCCAGCTTGCACACCCATCAAACCTTTCCTGCACACCTTAACACACACTGCACATCTAACAAACCCAGCTTGCACACCCATCAAACCTATCCTGCACACCTTACACACACACACTGCACATCTAACAAACCCAGCTTGCACACCCATCAAACCTTTCCTGCACACCTTAACACACACTGCACATCTAACAAACCAGCTTGCACACCCATCGAACCTATCCTGCACACCTTACACACACACACTGCACATCTAACAAACCCAGCTTGCACACCCATCAAACCTATCCTGCACACCTTACACACACACACTGCACATCTAACAAACCCAGCTTGCACACCCATCGAACCTATCCTGCACACCTTACACACACACACTGCACATCTAACAAACCCAGCTTGCACACCCATCAAACCTATCCTGCACACCTTACACAAACATACTGCACATCTAACAAACCCAACTTGCACACCCATAGAACCTATCCTGCACACCTTACACACACACACACTGCACATCTAACAAACCCAACTTGCACACCCATCGAACCTATCCTGCACACACTGCACACCTAACAAACCCAACCTGCACACCCATCGAACCTGTCCTGCATACCCACAACCATGTAAACGTATGCTCTACACACAGCTACCCCAACGACCCTTTATTCTTGTTCCTCTTCTGTCAAAACAACACACACTTCCAGTTTGTCCCACTCACTTTGTTGTCCCGGTTGCCCGGGCTGTGGTTGTCCTGCAACAACACCGGGCGGTCCCTGTTGCATGCCATACTGCGGCTGTTGGCCATACTGTGGTTGCATGCCATACTGCTGCTGCTGTGCCATCTTGCTACTTCCCTGGCTTCTTCACCCACACAGACCTCAGAAGAACTGAAAGAGATGCGTAGGAAATCACATAACTCTGAAAAGCTCATGCACAAATCGCAGTTTTATTGAGATCTTCAGATCACTAGAAGCTACTGTTATGCAATCTGCACAGTGATCGCGCTAGGCATTTTCCAAACCAGTACGACGTCACAGTAAACAAACCTACTCGCACGTGAACCGGTAGGCCAGTCACGGAAACCAGTAACTAATTTTGCCACCGAAAATCTGTCGACGAATGCAGTGATAAGTTAATTGCTAACTGTAACTGTTACGGTGTTTGTCAATTAATTAAATGACAGGCATCATACACTCACTACTACATCTCAGCACGGCTCTTTCTCTCTCTGACTCAGAGACTTTTTTCTCTCTCTTTTCCTTTATTTTTGAAACCAGTCAAACAAAATAAGAACCGGTAGGTTCTACAGGCTACTGATTTTCCAACCAGTAGTTTCCTTTTCAAACCGGTATTTTGCCGGTAATTACCAGTGAAATCCATCCCTGTCTGCAGCAGTCTCACGCCTAGCAGATAAGGCCCAGGCCTTGCATAAATAATGGCTTCAAGTGGCTCCCACCGGTGTGCAGTGGCTTGCTCTTTTTAACCAACCTTATCATATAGCAGTCAGGGGATGGCCGGGCTCGGGCTCTTAAGATATAAACAGTTAGCAGGTGTATCAAAGATCCTCTACGCAATAATATCGCACAGAGGATCTTTGGGTGTATGAAGCAGTCCTGGTGGCATGTTTTATTTTCCCGCAAGGGTTCTGCCCACTGCAACACCAATACCAACACTACCACAAACACGAACCTGAAATCTAACCCTACACCTAACCCTAACTCTAAACCTAATCCTACTCGCTTAAGGGTTGAGCAAACCGTTGCAGGAAAAAACAAGGAGGAACGGCCCCGTCCTACAAAGTTGTTTCTCCAAATTTCATTTTATTTTGTCTGTTTTGTTGTTATTGTTGCCGGTTCTCCCCTCTCCAAGTTCTACCAATGACACTAGATCCTCTACGGCCTCGACCGATTAGTCACGTGACTGGGGGTGGGGCCGGGTGGGGGGAGAGAGAGACAGACAGACAGACAGAGAGTGGGTGGGTGGGTGTTTAGGAGTTTAACGTCCTTTTCCACCACGTAAGGGTGATATCAAAGACGGGGCAACGAGAGAAAGGCCAGCACAAATATTTGGCCCAAGCCGGGATTCGAGCTTCACACTGGTGGTATGACAGATGATGCTTGTGCATGTCTTGTGATTACCCTGTTGCTTTTGTGACTTCCCTGGCTGAATTAATTTTTACATAAAATCTGGAAGATCTAGAGGGCTGGTGAAACATGGACTAGAATATCTTGGATTGTACTTATGAAATCGAAAATTTGGAACTCTTTTGACCGGTGCTTCTCGCAGAAACTTGAACAAGTTATGTTTATCTAAAAGTTCAGTTATTCTAAATGCTAAAGCTATAATAGTGCAGTAGTTCCTGTCATATGTGCAGTTGTCGCACTAGACAAAAACGCCGGGATGATAAGTAATTTGCAGTTGTCTTTTCATAGATATTTGATCTTATGTGCAAACCACCCCTACCTCGGAAATATTTTTTTTACACAAAACCAGTCAGAGCTACAGAGCTGTAGCACGAATACAGGCAGTGTGATTGGGTGAACTTCCAAAGTCTAGAAAATGAAGAAATTTGAACAACTTTTTCGAAAAAATTCGTAACATGACCGATTTTTTAAATCGGCGATAACTCTTCTGAAAATGCGGCAGGCTAAAATCGTGAAAGGTAGCTCTGGAGAAGGTGATTTCCCATTTTATCTCAAAGTAAAAAAGGCCTCCATCGAGGTGGTTTAGGAGATAGCCATCATTACATCCGTCCACACACACACACACACACACACACACACACACACACACACACCACACACACACACAGAGACACACACACACGTCTCACAACTCCCGCCAAAAAGAACGCAGCAGCATAGTGTGCACGTCAAGTGTCTATGACGCAGATTTCGTTCCGTCACTATGTGCGTGAAAGTATGTATTGTGTGGAGAAAACGTCACAGTCAATGTTTGTATCACTGAAACCTGCTGCTGCGCGCAGCAAAATCTGCCCCGTCTCATAAAGTTGTTTCTCTATAGAGAAACAACTTTTAAAAAAAAACAAGGAGGAACGGCCCCGTCCTACAAAGTTGTTTCTCCAAACTTTCAGTTTATTTTGTCTGTTTTGTTGTTATTGTTGCCTGGTTCTCCTCTCTCCAAGTTCTACCAATGACACTAGATCCTCTACGACCTCGACCGATTAGCCACAAAGGACGGGGTGGGGCCGGGTGGGGGAAGAAGGGAGAGAGAGAGAGAGGCAGAGAGAGAGGGTGGGTGGTTGGTGTTTAGGAGTTTAACGTCCTTTTCCACCACATAAGGGGTGTTATCAAAGACGGGGCAACGAGAAAAAGGCCAGCACAAATATTTGGCCCCAGCGGCCGGATTCGAACCTCTCGGCCCCAAGCATTGAAAGTCCAACGCTCTACCATTCGGCCACCCTGGCTCCACAGAGAGAGAGAGAGAGAGAGACGTCAGTTCCGTGAACTAAACATTTGACGTCAGCCTCAGGCAGGTCGTCATTATACAGAGAGAGAGAGAGAGAGATGACGTCAGTTCCGTGAACTAAACTTTGACGTCAGCCTCTAGCACTGAGATCGTCTGAGGCGGGATGCTTGTTCATGTCTTGTGATTTCCCTGTTGGCTTTGTGACTTCTCCGACTGAATTATTTTTCACATGAAATCTGGGAAGATCTAGAGGGCTGATGAAATGTCGGAAGCAGTGACGATACTTGCAAATTTTGTCTGTGAACCAAACATTTGACGTCAGCCTCACGCTGCTCGTCTGACAGATGCTACTTCTTCATATCTTGATTTCCTTGTTGCTTTTGTGACTTCCGTGACTGAATTAATTTTGACATAAAATCTGCAAGAATCTAGAGGGCTGGTGAAACATGGACTAGAATATCTTGGATTGTACTTATGAAATCGAAAATTTGGAACTCTTTTGACCGGTGCTTCTCGCAGAAACTTGAACAAGTTATGTTTATCTAAAAGTTCAGTTATTCTAAATGCTAAAGCTATAATAGTGCAGTAGTTCCTGTCATATGTGCAGTTGTCGCACTAGACAAAAACGCCGGGATGATAAGTAATTTGCAGTTGTCTTTTCATAGATATTTGATCTTATGTGCAAACCACCCCTACCTCGGAAATATTTTTTTTACACAAAACCAGTCAGAGCTACAGAGCTGTAGCACGATACAGGCAGTGTGATTGGGTGAACTTCCAAAGTCTAGAAAATGAAGAAATTTGAACAACTTTTTCGAAAAAATTCGTAACATGACCGATTTTTTAAAATCGGCGATAACTCTTCTGAAAATGCGGCAGGCTAAAAATCGTGAAAGGTAGCTCTGGAGAAGGTGATTTCCCATTTTATCTCAAAGTAAAAAAAGGCCTCCATCGAGGTGGTTTAGGAGATAGCCATCATTACATCCGTCCACACACACACACACACACACACACACACACACACACACACACACACACACACACACACAGAGACACACACACGTCTCACAAACTCCCGCCAAAAAGAAACGCAGCAGCATAGTGTGCACGTCAAGTGTCTATGACGCAGATTTCGTTACGTCACTATGTGCGTGAAAGTATGTATTGTGTGGAGAAACGTCACAGTCATGTTTTGTATCACTGAAACCTGCTGCTGCGCGCAGCAAAAATCTGCCCCGTCTCATAAAGTTGTTTCTCTATAGAGAAACAACTTTTTAAAAAAACAAGGAGGAACGGCCCCGTCCTACAAAGTTGTTTCTCCAAACTTCATTTTATTTTGTCTGTTTTGTTGTTATTGTTGCCGGTTCTCCTCTCTCCAAGTTCTACCAATGACACTAGATCCTCTACGACCTCGACCGATTAGCCACAAAGACTGGGGGTGGGGCCGGGTGGGGGAAGAAGGGAGAGAGAGAGAGAGGCAGAGAGAGAGGGTGGGGTGGTTGGTGTTTAGGAGTTTAACGTCCTTTTCCACCACATAAGGGGTGTTATCAAAGACGGGGCAACGAGAAAAAGGCCAGCACAAATATTTGGCCCCAGCGGCCGGGATTCGAACTCTCGGCCCAAGCATTGAAAGTCCAACGCTCTACCATTCGGCCACCCTGGCTCCACAGAGAGAGAGAGAGAGAGAGACGTCAGTTCCGTGAACTAAACATTTGACGTCAGCCTCAGGCAGGTCGTCATTATACAGAGAGAGAGAGAGAGAGATGACGTCAGTTCCGTGAACTAAACTTTTGACGTCAGCCTCTAGCACTGAGATCGTCTGAGCGGGATGCTTGTTCATGTCTTGTGATTTCCCTGTTGGCTTTGTGACTTCTCCGACTGAATTATTTTTCACATGAAATCTGGAAGATCTAGAGGGCTGATGAAATGTCGGAAGCAGTGACGATACTTGCAAATTTTGTCTGTGAACCAAACATTTGACGTCAGCCTCACGCTGCTCGTCTGACAGATGCTACTTCTTCATATCTTGATTTCCTTGTTGCTTTTGTGACTTCCGTGACTGAATTAATTTTGACATAAAATCTGCAAGATCTAGAGAGCTCATGAAACGTGGACTTAAATGCCTTGGATTGTACTTACGAAATTGCAAAATTGGAACTTTTTTGACCGGCGCTTCTCGCAGAAACGTGAAAAAAAATGTGTTTATCTAAAAGCTCCGTTATTCTTAATACTAAAGCTATAATAGTGCAGTAGTTCATGTCATATGTGCAGTTGGCACAAATGACAAAAATACCGGAATGATGAGTAATTTGAAGGAGTCTTTTCATAGATATTTGAATTTATTTGCAAACCACCCCTACCTCGGAAATATTTTTCTTACACAAAACCTGTCAGAGCTACAGAGCTGTGCTACGAAAACAGGCAGTATAATTGGATGATCTTCTCATTTTCAGAAAATGAAGCCATTTGAACATTTTTTTCGAAAAAATTTGTAACATGACCGATTTTTTTTAATCGGCGATAACTCTTCTGAAAATGCGGCAGGCTAAAAATCGTGAAAGGTAGGTCTGGAGAAGGTGATTTCCCATTTTATCTCAAAGTAAAAAAGGCCTCCATCGAGGTGGTTTAGGAGATAGCCATCATTACATCCGTCCACACACACACACACACACACACACAGCCACACACACGTCTCCCAACTCCCGCCAAAAAGAACGCAGCGGCATAGTGTGCACGTAAGGTGTCTATGACGCAGATTTCGTTACGTCACTGTGTGCGTGAAAGTAAGTATTGTGTGGAGAAACGTCACAGTCTTGTTTTGTATCACTGAAACTTGCTGTTGCGCGTAGCAAAATCTGCCCCGTCTCATAAAGTTGTTTCTCTATAGAGAAACAACTTAACAACCAAGTGTCCCAGTGTAAATTACTGCTGGAAATAAAATGCAAAAGATACGACAGCATGCGGCATGCTGCCACTGCAAATATATACATCAGGCAGTATATCACATGGCACCTGCACAGTAACACAGTTGTACAATTATTGATCCATCAGAAATCTCATGTTTTGGGGTTGTCAGTACATGTGTACCAGTTACCCTTGTCGAGTTCAAGCAAGGGTGCTGACCATACTTAACACCAGTTTTGCCACTGCAAACCCCAGGTGAGGTTTACCGTGACCCTCCAACTCCCTTCCAGAATTTCACCTAATGTGCATGTTCTTGCGAGCTAAGACAGGCTTGCTGGCATCACAAGGCCAGTTTGGCTTGGTCAGTTGGAGCATATATAATGAAAACCACGCATACACCTTAACAGGGGATTTGGTCTAATGGTTACGACACCTGCTACAGATCATAGGCGCAGGTTGGAATCTCTGGTGGGCAGGTATTTGGTGGGATTTTCCCTTACCAAACTGAGTTAAATTCACCTGCAGACTCATTTACGGTGCCTGTCTTGCCTTTGAGCACACTTGATATCATGTGTACATGTGTACACAAGGGCAAGACAGGCACTGTAAACGAGTCTGCAGGTGAATTTGACTCATTTTGGCAAGGGAAAATCCCACAAAATACCTGCCCACCAGGGATTCCAATCTGAATGAATGAGCACAATTGATATCTTGTGTGCATTCTATACAGCTTACAAGAGGGACCATGGACTGGAAAACAGTCACACCCCATCAGTGCATGAAAAAAAATAAAAATTACTAGGTCGGCTGGAGCTGTACTATGGCGATGCAGCCCCCCCCCCCCCCCCCAGTCTGAGCAGCCCAAATTTAGTTATTTGCCTCACCACGGTAATGGGACTACAAATAAGAGACGTGAGAGAGATGTCTCTGCGTGCATGAATAGCAAGTACGCACCACTCATCTATCTCACTTGTGAAGTGTGTAGTCAGAAGCACCTAGCACAAAGAAGGAAGTTTATTCACTCCTTGAGTGCTGCTAACCAAATAACAGGTACTAGTGGTGTCTGGGAAAAGCAGAGGGGGGGGGGGGAGGGGGGCAACAGCTTCACAAATGAATGAACTTTGCTTTAGGCATGAATACAAAACATTTTGTTGTGTATGTTTGAATTAGAAACGGTTTCCGTGATTGTAAAGCCGGCATGACCACACCCATACTACTAATAACAACATTATAGCAATACAGTCATAGTTATTTATAGTCTGCTGCAAGGCGAGAAGCGCAGGGCCTACAAAGTTATGACTAGCCTGAAATTCTCCGACCCGGGCCATTATCAGCTCTACTTGTCTGTCGCACAGATGATAAGACTGCGCCGGCGTAGGCTCTTATCAGTTAACATTGCCGGAACGGCAGAGACATGCAGAATTTAAAGTCTGGAAGTATGTGACACTGGCTGGTCGTGCCGTGTGTCAGCAGTGACTGACAATTCCACCACTATCGCTGATGCCGCGCCCGTCACGGTCACTATAGCTCGTATGCCGAGTGTACGCAGCACAGACACAACAAACAATCATATCGCGTGTATAATATTATTATGTGCTGCAGCTTTCCCGTTCCCGGACGGTGGCCCCCGGAACGGGAATGGTGTTGCTGAGATCCGTTTGCCAAAATAGCAGTCCAATTTACAGCCTCTGATATCGCGGAACAGCCCATTACTGATTTCGTTCAGCTTACCGACCAAAACTGACTGACTGTACATCGACACACATCAACTACTTTGCCGCAGTCAGCCTTCAACTACTGTACACAACGCTCCACTACAGCACAAGAAACCATTCAGTCATCGTTCTCGGTAACTGAAACCACAAACGTTGCCTCGTTCCCTGCCATAGCCTGCTAACTCACCTGGGAATGCCTTGTCAGTCACGGTCAGACGGCCGGGTCAGTAGTGTGTCGCGGTCTGGTAGGTGCCGTACAAGTGCCTGAACGTCACCTACAACCCGGCGTACCCGCAATATGATTGCCGCGTTCGCCAGTCGCACACGGCTCCGGCAGCTATGCGAGGTTTCGAAAAGCCTGTCGCCGTATCGGAGGCCTTGCGCAATGTTTTACTATCAGCGTCACGGCACTCCCGGCTGTCAAGGTCGCAGAAAACTGATAATAATCTATAACGGGCGCACAGTGGCGATACTACGTCACAACATGGCGGAAAATATCGTTGAGGTGGGAGCAAAAATACCGATAGTTGGTCCCAAAGTGGACAAATTACTCCACGAAAGGGACACGGTTGTGACTTTGAATGAATGAGCGTTCGTTTCGAAGAAACTCATGAGTGCTATGAACCAAACGGCGTGTGCATATCGCCTACAGTCGCCACAAACTCGACCGGAAACGGCCGTTGCTCAGTGCAGAATTTGACGACACAAATCCATGCTAAACGCCTCAGCTAGCCAACAGCGAACCTAAACTTCTATTGCAGACGAAAACCTGTGTCCGTTACTTACTAATCAAGCCGCACTGGCATGCCTGTGAAGGCTTGTTTTGTCTGGGGCTTCCTTTCTTTCCCTGCCCTCGGCACACTATGAGGTGCTGACTGGCTGTGTGGACAGTTAGTGTGGGAGGGTGGCGATTTTGTGAGCACAGCGTGTGCACTGAAACGATCCACAAAACAAGTCCATATCGGAGAAAGGACATTTTTTACACATCAGTAAGCTGTCCAGATTCGGTATTAAAGTTTTGAATTGGGTTATATACAACTATTTGCTATATATTTCAAGTAAACACTTACCAACCACCCGAATTCTCGATCCTCACTAGGCTGATATTATCTCTGCTTCCAGCATGACAAAATGACTGCATGCCCTGAAAACGCATGCACAGTTTAATTTGGGAGCAGATTAATTTTTATTTAGAACTAAATTACTCCCCTCCACACACAAAACTTCCATTAGTATGACAAGTGCTCTACGGAGTTAAACTTTTAGTCAGTTCTCTGTTTCTCATTGGAATGAAGTCTTTCTAAGACACGTGGGCGCCGAAATGTTCACAAAGTAGTGTTGTAGACCTCACCCCCCCCCCCCCCAAAAAAAAAAAGCAAGCCAAAAATCCGCAGTTTTAAGTTCTTTTGGTCTGATCTTGGTCATTTTCTGGTCAGGTCAATCAACCAAGGTTTTCATATGGGTCAGCTGTCGACCACACAAAAGCAAGGTATAATTACATGTGTTCCAAAAGAAGGTAAAGCAAAACAGTATTTGAAAAACTGGAGACCGTTCACACTTTTAAATACAGCTTACAAAATTGCCAAAGCCTGCATTGCACAGCGTCTTAAAACGGTTCTCCCAACTATAATTCATGAGGACCAAAAAGGTTTTTGAAAGGCAGGTACATAGGTGAAAATATCAGACTTCTTTATGATGTTCTTGTACATACAGAGATTAACCAGATGCCTGGACTACTACTTCTAGTTGATTTTGAAAAAGCTTTCGACAGCGTTTGCATGGTCTTTTCTTGAAAAATTGTCTTAATTTCTTTAATTTTGGCCCAGATATCAAACGTTGGATTAAAACTTTTTATAAAGACATAAATGCCTGTGTCTCTGTTAATGGTTGTTATTCCAAATGGTTTCAAATAAGAAGGGGCTGTAGACAGGGGGATCGATGCTCGGCATATTTATACTTAATATGTGCAGAGATCTTGTCGTCACTCATTCGTCAAAATACAGATATAAATGGTATTCATGTAAACGATGTACATGTACTCCTCTCACAATTTGCCGATGATACGTCACTGTTTCTAGATGGAAGTAAAAAGTCATTCGAGCACAGCATTCATACCCTACAGTATTTTTCTAGCATATCTGGTTTAAAAATCAATCTTGAAAAATGTCAGGTTGTTTGGCTTGGTTCACGGAAGAACTCACACATACGCTACATGCCAGAATTCAATTTTGTCTGGGACCCAGGAATTTTTAAAGTTTTAGGTGTCAGTTTTTCTACAGATACTGATAGAATTGTTGAAATTAATTATGAAAATAAGTTAAATGACATAAAGCGTTTTCTGTCTGTCTGGTCGAAGCGTCAGCTGACACCTTACGGAAAAATTACTGTAATTAAGACACTTGCTTTATCGAAACTTGTGCACTTGTTTACCAATCTCCCAGATCCACCTTCATCCTTTATGTCTGACCTCAACAAAATGTTTCTCTCATTTTTATGGGATGGAAAGAAATGTAAAATTAGTAGGACAAATGTTTGTGCCTCATATGAGTTAGGTGGACTAAGAATGACTGATGTATATATATGCTTTTTTAGCTTCGGTGAAATTAAGCTGGGTGAGACGTGTCTTCTTATCAAATTCACTGATAAGAAATTTATTGATGACTACTTGTCCTGCTTTCAGAAATCTGGAGATGTACGGTAGTGAATATGCAAATGTATTGATGCAGCGATGTCAGAACAAATTCTGGGTGGATGTAGCAAAACACTTTAAGAACTTTTCCAACAGGTGTCTGCCTGAGCATGTTGCTGAGTTTTTATCTGAATGTGTCCATTATAACAAAAATATTGTCAGAGACAGAAAAACTGTACATATACCTGAATGGAAAAGAAGGGGTATTATATTTGTTGGTGATTTGGTGGATGATAATGGTGATTTATTCACTTTTGGTATGTTCAAGGATTTGTACCCAGGAATCTCCACCAATTTTTTGGTATACTCTGGAATAATTGAAGCTATTAAGGCTTACAGACGACGGGCTGGTTTTGAACCTGCCCCACATTGTATTGGCACAGGTAACAAGGTGTGGTCCCTGATTATGCAGGGTGGGCACAAAAAGTATACTCTGCTCTGGTGACGCCAAAGATGCAGCCTAACTGTATATTTAAGTGGAGTCAGCTTTGTAAAGAGATTCCAGATTGGAAACATATTTTTCTAAAACCAATTAGTACTACACCGGACTCTCAGCTCCGCTGGTTCCAACTGAGATTATTATATCGTGTTTTGCCTACCAAAAGATTTTTGTGCCTGCGAAAACTTTCTGATGACGACTTGTGTACCTTCTGTCATGATGTACCTGAAACAATAATGCACTTGTTTTGGACTTGTCACCATACTCAAAATTTCTGGGCAGGGTTCACAACACTGCTGAAAGATAACACTGTTAACTGCTCAGCACTGGTTCTTACAGATACTCTAATTATCTTCGGGGTGGCAGAATGCTTCAATACAGACTCAGTTTTTGATCTGCTCATCCTGCTGGCAAAATATCATATTTATGTAAGTCGTCTGAAAGAAGTTTTACCTGACTTAAATGTTTTCATAGGCCTTGTTAAGCATCGATATGCTATGGAGAGATACTGTCACGGAATCTCAGGAAAACTTAACAAATTTAATATGAACTGGATGCCATACAGAGCGCTTGTGACGTGAGGCATATAGTGAATATCTAACATCTGCAACCTCGTGTACAATGTACTATGCAATCTGTGTGTCCATTGTGTGTGTGTGTGTGTGTGTGTGTGTGTGTTTTGTTGTTGTTCTTTGTTTGTTTGTTTTTCTTGTGTCTAAGTGTGTGTGTTTTGTTGTTGTTTTTTTGTTTTGTTTTGTGTGTGTATATGTGTGTGTGTGTGTGTGCTCCTTGTGTTTGTCTCCTGTATGGGTGTTGTAGGGGAAGGGGGGATAAGTGTATGTAATGTATGTGAGACTGTACTATTAGAAGATGTATGTGTACAAATCTAGAGGTTGGTTGTGAGATGTCCTTTAAGTCCTTCTTTTTTTGTTTTCCTTCTTCTAACATTTGTGAAAGATGTAGTTGTATCAATGTATGTGTGTTCGATTTGATGTCTATGTGTAAAAAACAAAACAAAAAAAAACCCAAAAAAACAGAATTAAAAAAAAAAAAATCCGCAGTGACTGATGAAAATGTCACACATGATTTACGAACACATACTGAAAGTAACCAGCTAATGCCCTTCTGAACACAAAACTTTATTTTTCAAAGCCTTCTGTTTTTGAAACTATATGCAATGCAATCATAACAGTACAAAAAACTTCATCATGATGAATTGAAAGTAACAACCACAAGCGTTTATCTTACCAAAAAGGGAACTAAATCATTTTTTGGCTCACTTGTGTAACAAAGTGAGTCTATGTAATAACCCTCCGTTGTCTGTCTGTGTGGTGTGTGTGTGTGTCCGCAGTAAACCTTAACATTGGCCTTTTCTCTGAATCTACAAATAGCAGAGACACCAAAATTGGCATGCTGAATAGAAAGCCATAAGACCTTTCAAAATATACCATAATGGTTGACGTTGACCCACGGAAAGCTGTCTATTTGGAAATTTTTCTTTGGCATCTTCTCATAATCTAGAAAAAGCCAGAGACATCAAACTTTGCATGATTATAGACATTGACAATACCTTTACTGACATACTTGTATTCAGTGACTTTGAGTCAAGGTCAAGGCCATGCAAGCTGTTTTGCGGAAAACCTTTCAAAACCTTAACATTGGCATTTTCTCAGAAACAATGAATAGCAGAGGCACCAAACTCATAAGACCATATCACAAAAGCTGTCAATTTGGAAATTTTACATTGGCATTTTCTCAGAATCTAGAAAAGCAAGAGACATCAAACTGCATGATGCCAACACCTTTACTGACACACCTATATTCAGTAACTTTGAGTCAAGCTCAAGGCCATACAAGCAGTTTTGCGGAAAAACCTTCCAAAACCTTAACATTGGCATTCTCTCAGAAACAATAACAGCAGAAAGACCAAACCTGGCTTGCTGATAAACAGCAGTAAGACCTTTCAAAAAAAATACCATTTTAATGACCTTGAGTGAAGTTCAAGGTCATCAAAGCTGTCTCATGGGAAATTTAAAATTGACATTTTCTCAGAATGTAGGGGTACCAGAGGCATCAACTTTGCATGATGATAGACATTGACAAAACCTGTACTGGCTTACTTGTATTCAATTTCCTTGAGTCAAGGTCAAGGCCATTCAACATGTTTTGCGGAGACTTTAACGTTAACATTTGTTGGAAACAACAAACAGCAGAGGCACCAAACAAGGCACAATGATAGACAGCAACGAGACCTATGCAGACATACCCATTTGAATGACCTTGACTCAAGGTCAAGGTCATTACAGCTGTCTGTTGTGAAATTTTACATTACCATTGTGTGGGAGCCGGGATAGCCGAATGGTAGAGCGTTGGACTTTCAATGCCTCAGGTCGTGAGTTCGAATCCTGGCTGGGGCCAAATATTGTGCTGGCTTTTTTTCTCGTTGCCCTGTCTTTGATATCACCCTTACCTGGTGGAAAAAGACGTTAAACTCCTAAACACTCACCCCACCCCATTACCATTTGTACAGAAACTACAAAAACTAGGGCTATCAAACTTGGCGTAGTCACTGATAAGCTCTTCACTTACAGATCTCATTTGAATGATTTTGACCCAAGGTCAAGGTCATAGAAGCTGTCCTGGGAAAACTGCTTTATTGCCATTTGCCGTTTTCTTAGGAACTATGAACACAAGAGACACCTTACTTCAGGATAGTGATAAGAGCTTTACAAACATACTCTTTTGAATGACCTTGACCCATCTTACAAGTGAGACAAGGAGGCTTTGCTCCTCTAGTTTTGGTGCTGTTATGATCGCATTGCACATAGTTTGAAAAGCAGATGGCTTTTTTGCAAGTAGAGAGGCAAAACTCTCTGTGGCTCACTTGTGTCGTGGGTCAAGTTCATTCAAAAGATTATGTTTGTGTCCTATCACTGTATATCATCATGCCAAGTGGTGTCTCTGATGTTCTTAGTACAGTTTTCCCCCCAAACAGTTTTGTATGGCCTTGACCTTGGGTCAAAGTCATTGAAATGAGATCTGTTGGTAAGGATCTCATCAATGTCTATATTATGCCAAGTTTGACACCTCTAGTATTAATTTTGTAGTTCCTGCGAAACTGCTAATGTTAAAATTCACAACAGATAACTTTACTGACGTTGACCTTGAATCAAGGTCATTCAGAAAGGCATGTCTGCATAGGTCTCTTGGTTTATCATCATGCCTCATTGGTGCCTCTTCTGTTCGTTGTTTCAGAGAAAGTGCCACTGTTGAAGTTTCCCCAAAACATTTTGTATAGCCTTGACCTCGACTGAAAGTCACTGAATGTATGTCAGCAAAGGTGTTACCTGTCTGTCATGCACAATTTGATGCCTCTGAGAAAGTGCAGATGTAAACTTAACAATAATAATAATAATGAATAGTACTTGTTTAGCGCTTAATCTCGCCTGAAAACAACTCATAGCGCTACACACACACACACACACACACACACACACACACACACACACACACTACCCAGCCCGATGCAGATTGCAGTCAAAGGCACTGAAACAATGGCAGACTGGTCATAAGTCAGACTGCTTTAATTACCTTGACTTGAGACATAGGGTGATATCAAAGACGGGGCAACGATGAAAAAGCCAGCACAAATATTTGGCCCCAGCCGGGATCGAACTCACGACCCGAGCATTACAAGTCCAACGCTCTACCATTCGACCACCCCGGCTCCCCGACCTTTAGTCAAGCTCATTCAGAAAGGTAGGTCTTATTGCTGTCTACCATAATGCTTTGTTTGGTGCCTCTACAGTTTGTTATTTCGGAGAAAATGCCAAGGGTAAAGTTTTCCCAACACAACTTGCATGGCCTTGACCTTGACTAGAAGCCATTGAACACAGGTATGCCTATTAATGTGCTGCCAATGTTTATCATCGTGCAAAGTTTGATGCTTCTGGTTCTTCCAGATTCTGAGAAAATGCAAAAGTAAAATTTCAAAACAGACCGCTTTAATGACCTTGATTTTGAGTCAAGGTCATTTAAAATGGTATTTGTGCATAGGTCTTATCACTGTCTATCAGCACACCAGGTTTGGCGCCTCTGCTATTTGTTGTTTCTGAGAAAATGCAAATGATAAGGTTTCACAAAAACAGCTTGTCTGGCCTTGACCTTGACACAATGCCATTAAATATATGTATATCTGTAAAGTTTTTGTCATTGTCCATCATCATGCAAAGTTTAAAACCTCTGGTGTATGCAGATTCCGAGAAAATGCCAATGTACAATTTTCAAACAGCTTCGGTGACCTTAACCTTGAGTCAAGGTCATTCAAAATGATATGCTTTGAAAGGTCTTACGAATGTCCTATCAGCATGCCAAGTTTGGTGCCTCTGCTGTTTGTAGATTCTTAGAAAAATTACAATGTTAAAGTTTTTCTGCACACACACACACACACACACACACACACAGAGGCAGACGACGAAGTGTTATTACATAGACTCCCATTGTTACACAAGGGAGCCAAAATCCGTTCTCAAAAAGTTCAATCGAAGCTGGCGTCTCACCGATTACACCGATTACATGTATGCTTTTGACTGACTTGACTGACCGTGGCAAGCTGGACGCCAATACCGTTCAAGGCGACAGCAGAATTTACCTAACAAACACTGCGTACTGAAATCAAAAAGCAGTTTCAACGCTATAAAACCCAAAACCTGTGACCTAAAGCAGAATCGAATCGAGTAGCTGCAGTCGTCTGCTGTCGGTGCGGAGAATGGCAGCGAATTCGTTGTCGAGATCTCCGAATGAACAGAAACTTCTTGAATCGTTTGAATCAAGCATGCAGTTATATAACTGTAGCTGTTGGTGGAAGGGCACTTTAATCGGTGTACATGTACTAAAAAATGTTAGAATACACACTCACAAAGCGACAGGAAGACTCCCGCTCGAACCGTGGTTGTGCAAAACGTGAACAGACAGCTGTGCTTGATCGGTTTCGATTTCACTCTCGCAAATTATAGTTCCTTGAAAGCGTCTTAGCATTGTTTGTTTGTGTCTTCAGTCGAAGTTTAGAACTTGTGTTTTTGTTTGGATTTGAGTTCATGAGTGAATTTAAAACCGTACTTGCTAGCATAAAAAGGGCCACTTTATTCTGTCGTCGGCGTTGTTGACAAACTCGTTCGTCTTCTATGTGCAGCCGCTTTCGATTGTTAGTTTTTAGTAGGAAAAACGTTCAAAATATACCATAAATTGGCGCAAAGAAAACAATGAATAAAGCATTTACACCCCATGAAGCTGTTGATTGAATACCGACTCGTATTTAGCCAAAGCTCAGGGCTGATTTGCGTCTTGGATCAAAATACTCGTCGGTGTACAACAGCTTTATCGGGAATAACTGCTAATTACACGCTTCTCAGTCTGGTATGGGAAAGAAAATATAATGCCACGATAACTTTCAGATCAATACCACCCGAAAATCTTAAAAACAGGACTGACACAAAGATGAATCACTTGCATTTTTCTTCCATCTGCCCCCCCCCCCCCCCCCCCAAAAAAAAAAGTCAAACATAAGGTCGCTAACATTTTAATTTCGTGTTTCTGTGAAATTGATGGACCAAAAAGACGTTAGCATTGCCCAAGAAGATGTGTTTAGATAAGCTATCACAAAACAGTTCAGCTTGAAAATCCGGCCGATACCTAGCTGAAGTCGGTTTCAGAGCTGCGGCTCATTTAAAAATAATCGTTTGAATTTCATGCAGCCGGAAGTACGCAAGCACAGATACACACAACTTTCCTCTACCGATTAAATGTCAGAGATGACGATCAATACGCTTTCAACTCGGCTTAAACTCTGCTCGTGTCTGATGTTAATCACGGATCTTCCTCACAGGAAACTTCTGTGGGGTCATTTTGCACACACACACACACACACACACACACCACACCACACAGGCACAGGCACACACAGAGGCACGCAAACACTTCACACCGTCACGCAATGTTTCAGAAATACTGAAAACAATAAAGACTTCCGCAATTTTTCAACGGCATACGCAACTTTGCTGTGTGAATTTACCCTATAAAGACTTCAGCAATTTTCCTGCGATCTTTTTTTTTAGGTCTGTGATCTCACCCCTTTCTCGCCAGGCCGGTAGCTAAACGCTTCTTTCAAATCTGCATAGGGTCGATCGGGGTTTAGTTTAGCAAAATTAAAATCGTATGTTTGCATAGGTCTAATCACTTCTAGTAGCAAGCCAAGGTTGGTGCCTCTGCTGTTGTTGTTTCTGAGGAAATGCCAATGTTAAGGTTTCCCAAAAAAATAGCTTGTATGGCCTAACCATGTTACAAGCTTGAATACAGGTATTTCTCTAAAGCTCTATCAATGTCTATCATCGTGCAAAGTTTAAAAACTCTGGTGTTTGTAGATTCCGAGAAAATGCTAATGTGAGCTTTCTAAATAGACAGCTATAGTGACCTTGACATGGAGTCAAGGTCATTCAAAATGGTATTTTTGGAAGGGCTCATGACTGTTAATTTGGTGCCTCTGCTGTTTGCAGATTCTGAGAAAAAGCTAATGCGGACACACACACACACACACACACAGACGACAGAGGGTTATTACATATTCTCCCTTTTGTTACACAAGAGAGCTAAAAAAAAAAAAATTGCCAAATCCTGTAATGACTTATTTTCCGTTTCTGTAGGAAGGTCAAAAGCTTGTGCTTGTTACTTTCAATTCATCATGATAAAAGTTTTTTGTGTGCGTTTGCATTGCATTGTGACTGCATCGCACATAGTTTCAAAAGCTTTTTGCAAAAATGCCAGATTCTGAAATGATTTATGTTCCGTTTTCGTGGGAAGATAAAACGCCTGTGCTTGTTACTTTCAATTTATCATTTTTTTTTTTTTTTTTTTTTGGTACTGTTATGGTTGCATTGCACATAGTTTTTAAAAGCAGAAGGCAGTGAAAATAAAGTGTTGTGTCAGAAATGGCATTATCTGGTTACTCAGTTTCAGTATCTGTTTGCAAATGTGCGACATGTGGATTTTTGCCTTTTTTTTTTTTTAGTTTTGCTTTTGTTAGGTCATTTTGTCATGCTGGAAGCAGAGATAATATCAGCCTAGTGAGGATCGAGAATTCGGGTGGTTGGTAAGTGTTTACTTGAAATATATAGCAAATAGTTGTATAACCCAATTCAAAACTTTAGTACCGAATCTGGACTACTGATGTGTAAAAAATGTCCTTTCTTCGATACGTACTTGTTTTGTGGATCGTTCAGTGCACACGCTTGTGCTCACAAAATCGCCACCTCCCACACTAACTGTCCACACAGCCAGTCAGCACCTCATAGTGTGCCGAGGGCAGGGAAAGAAAGGAAGCCCAGACAAAACAAGCCTTCACAGGCATGCCAGTGCGGCTTGATTAGTAAGTAACGGACACAGGTTTTTCGTCTGCAATAGAAGTTTAGTTCGCTGTTGGCTAGCTGAGGCGTTTAGCATGGATTTGTGTCGTCATTTTCAAATTCTGCACTGAGCAACGGCCGTTTCCGGTCGAGTTTGTGGCGACTGTAGGCGATATGCACACGCCGTTTGGTTCATAGCACTCATGAGTTTCTTCGAAACGAACGCTCATTCATTCAAAGTCACAACCGTGTCCCTTTCGTGGAGTAATTTGTCCACTTTGGGACCAACTATCGGTATTTTTGCTCCCACCTCAACGATATTTTCCGCCATATTGTGACGTAGTATCGCCACTGTGTGGGGCGCCTCACAGCACAAACTGAGCTAAACAAAAAGATGTGAATGGGTACTGAGACTGAACCGCTACGCGTCCCTTGGATACTCAGCCCTAAGCGTCTGATCGATTGAGCCTAGTGCGTTAGGCTAGAACCTATCCCACACCGGTGACGCGGCTATCCCGATTCTGACCGGCTTGCGGAGTTGAGCGCTAGCGTTGCTTGGCCGCACGCGACTTCTCTCAGAAAATCATCTGCGCTGTACTTGTGAAAGCTTGTGAAAGCTTGTCTCGATCTGAGGTTAGCCTGTCTTGTCGCAGAAGGTCTCTGTTCAACTCGTAAGTGGTTTTTGTGGTACTACTTGCGCGTACACTCACGTTGAAAGCAATTTAGTCCTCGTTTTCTGTAGAAAATTCACTTTCATTCGCGATAATATAAAATTACAGAAAGGAAAGTCACTTTTATGAAATATGTTTTATAATATGTCTTGCGGCCACACCTAGAAAATTAGTGCAATTTGTGGCTTAGATCGCGCGCAGTTCGAGAAAGAAAATTGGTAGTGAATATTTTGTGGCTATGAACCAGCACTCGCCCCGGCTAAGAACCAGCCTGTATCAAACAGACGGTTGGCCGGTTCTTAGCCGAGGATTTCGCACTGCTCTGATATTTTTTTAAATTGCAAAACACTAAAGCATCCTACGTCACAACAATTGGCATGCAAGTCACAAAGACATCACGGATACGTGTCTGTTTTGAAACTACTGGAATTAACGTGGTATTTTTTTGTCAGCTTCGTGTTAAACTGCAAAATAGCTCCCGAGTCTCATTGCAGTCGAACAAATATGACTCGTGTCCTTACATGAATAAAATTTTCGATATAAAATCGCTTTGGGTGGGAAGATGAAAGTCTTACTGATATGTGCATATAACAATATGATCAAATTCATTTCAGTTCTTAGCTTTCCTGGCAGCATTCTTGCACATCACCGCATGCGTGTCGCGCTTTTCCGGCCTAAAACAGTCACTGCGATCGACAGCCGGTCGGATTCGCGGCTTAGCCGCGTCACCGGTGTGTATCCGAGTACCGCGGTACGCCGCGTGCCGGCCTGAGGGACGTGCATTGCCTTCTAGACCGCAAAGTGCCAATGGGCTACCCGGATTGGCGTTCTGTTTACCCACCTCAGTCACCAGCAAATGACTTCATGATGAAACTGACATGACGACTTAATGACAGTGGCACAACACCACAATGGCACTGCCGGCTCCACGCACAGCAAAATGTCACGCTCAATTTCAGTGAGACTGATCTCATCGCCGGCTTGGCCGGGTCACCTTAATATCGTCAGTCAGTGATCTGCTGACACATCTATACCTATCATACATGAGGAACATTCAGTTAGAGCTGGATTTTGTTGTTGTTGTTGTTTGTTTGTTATTTTGCAAGTTGGGCCAGCATCAGTTGCATGCAGTTTTGCCGGCTTGGACTTCGCAACTGAGCACTTAAAAAACAACTGAAAAGGTCAGGTCTATATTATATGTTTGTGTTCCATGAGGTCATCCGGCAGTCTACAGCGCACTGACAGTGGTGGTGAAAAAAAGTCATGTATGTTCGCCGTGAGATCACGATACAGAGATTTCATCCGTCTTGATTAGTTTTAAAAATAAAAAAAAAAAGTAGTAAACAAAAACACCCACAAGAATGGAAGACGGATGGTATCATGTCAGAACTGATGGACATAACTTTTAGTTTACTGCATGGTCACGATCAGCATAACCCTACTGTGTGAACGCCCTCACTGAGAGTTCACTAAGTACCCCTCCTCCCCCCCCCCCACCCCCCATTTCTCCGAATCGCCGATTCAGTTTTTAGGTGACTCTGACCGGCTACAGCTCGGAAGAAAAGCCACAGGCGTACGGACCGGGGTGCACTCTCACTCTCGCCACTTATTGCTAGGCTACCGGTCATCCCGCTCATGTGGCGTGCAGTCGATCAGGCAGGCGGGTGGCCGAGCGAGTAGGGGAAGGGGGCGAATCGGGTGGACTGCTTACCTCCTAACTGCCACGGACCCCCACCCCCTGCCCACACTATATGAGAAGACTTACCGAACTCACAACAGCACTAAACGGCACTAGACAGCACTATTACGCAAGGCGTGGGCAGTTTCAACGAGGCCTGTTTTTCACGCTCGCGGACCGACCCGCACGCAGTAGGTTGCATAATCTCTCATAATCCCTTGGCCTGCTCAGGGCAGTCTTGTGTATTGACCTGACTGAGTGGCAACAGCGCTTCCCGCTGTGCAAAGTCCTATAGCTCACCGTCTAACGGGTTACGCAGATTACATAATCAGTCTCTCTCCATCCCGTGTTGCCACTCGACTCGGCCGTGGAGCGCTACCGGCTGGGTAGCTTCCTTTGATTACTAGGCTGGGTAGATGAAAAACGCTGTCTGATTGGCCAGACCATTTTCCACGGGTACATGTCGTTTTTCACATACCCCGTTTCCAATATCCAACACACCAGCCGATGAACTGACTGGACAAGGGGCTGAACAAAGACATTGCCGCCCGAATGCAGTATGTTCTTCTTGTGTATTGCTGCTGTAAGTTCCGGTGTCTGTGAAACAGGTATGTGAAAAATGACACGTCCTTTGCGGCCAGTTGGCGGCGCCTCAGTTGTCAGTCGCCAGCCCATGCTTTGGATTTTGGCTTCTTTGATGATAGCGGCGATACAAGTGACGAGTTGCATGACAGCCCGAGTCGAGACAAAATTGACTTGATAGTGTCAAAGTCAGTTCTGGTAGTGTGTGAAATAATATTATTAGGCGTCAGATAATTAGATATGCCTACACCTCCACCGCATGCACACAGATCCTCATTGACGGTATCACTAATTTGACACCACAGTTCAGGTTAACCACAGGCAAAAGAACTTTCTTTCGTGCATGGGTACTATAAATATCTGGTATATAAAGAAGTAGATCGCATTACATGTGTGTGTGTGTGTGTGTGTGTGTGTGTGTGTGTGAGAGAGAGAGAGGCTTTTTAATTGTTCAGACATAATTATTGTCCATAACAATGGAGTGAGCAAGAAACAGTCAAGAAGGACACAACACACACCCACACACACACACACACCACACACACCCCTCATGGTCAGTCACATGTGGTTTCACATGCTCGTTGGTAACGGGACTTGCCGCTTGTCGCCCTACCCACCATGACGCCCAATGGGAAGTGGTTGGGGCAAGTTGTAACGGGACCCATCAGTGTGCCGTTAGCTATTACGTGGCCAATACCCGAACAAGCCAGTGACCGCCGTATTCACAAGAGGGTGCGAACTTGACGAGCTGTCTGGCTGTCTGGCTAGAGTCGACCGCTCGTCTGAGTGTGATGCAACGTGCCGTAATGTTGCGCTGGCTAGCCTCGACCGCTCGCCGGTAGTGTGATGCAATATGACGGCACGTTGCGCCGTCTCTCGGGAGGTATGAAAAACGTGCGTATAGGGTCCATGAACTACCTGCGACTGTCACGCGCTACGCGCGAACTGGTCATGAACGACGCGCGGCTGGTCATATGCGACGCGCGGTTGGTCATATGCGACGCGCGGTTTGGTCATGCGCTACCCGCGATTGGTCATGGGCTACCCGCGATTGGTCATGCGCTACCCGCGATTGGTCATGGGCTACCGCGACAACTAGCGACTGGTCATGAACGACAGGGCGACGGGCGACCGGCCGTGATATTGGTCATGCGCGACGGGCCGTGATATTGGTCATGCGCGACGGGCCGATATTGGTCATGCGCGACGGGCCGTGATACCAACTGCGCTCGGTATAGAAAAGTGTTAGAATAGAAGAACCACTACTTCGCCATCATCATTAGCTTGCTTTACGTCCTATGGCTTTTGGCCCTTAAGGACAAGTTGTTCCTGGCATGTGTCTTTGGCTGCTTGGATGGGCAAGTGTCTTTGGGGTGAGTGTGGGCTGATTTGCTTAGCTTTGGGCAACGTCAGAGGATCTCTGCTTGGCTTTCAGAAGCCTGGTCTGAGTATGGAGGTAGAAAATTCTGAGCTTATCCCAGTCAGATATACGTCCTTATTCATGTGGATCCATGGAGGTAGAAAATTCTGAGCTTATCCCAGTCAGATATACGTCCTTATTCTGTGATCCGACGCCTCTCCATATAGTATTGTCTAGTTGACAGATCTCTTTGTACCTTTCAGTGTTTTATGCCCGAAGTCAAGTGTATACTTGCTTCTTTTTTTTTTGCTTTTTTTTTTTTTCCTTCTATTTTTAAGGCACTTATGATCAGTCAGGCGTTTCGGCCGTATTCATAGCTATTTAGCTAAAAGTCCAGCCTCATCAGGGATCCAACCTATTTACTTTTTTTGAAGTACATGCGATTGTCCGTTTCTTAGTAATACGGAATAAGGACGTGTACTCGGTGTGTATCTTTCCTCATTCACAGTTTCGAGTGTAATCGCATCGTGTGTGTGGGGGATTAGTGTCCCGTTGTTCCTATGCAGTCATGCGTAACAGTTTGTTTAGGGAAGTGTCAGGGTCTTGGCACTTCTCCCTTCGCTGAAGTGGTGTTCATGACTGAGTACGGAATTGGTTTGGTACATTCCGTCTATTTGAAGGGACCGTTAATTTCGGCCGTTTCGTGTTCGGGATGGGGTGTCGGCTTATCCTTACTTTCGTTTCGGTGCCTTTTTTTTATTATTATTATTATTTATTTTTTTATTAATATATTCAAGGACGATAAGATTGTTTTATCGCCCATTTGGGTAGCCATCAGAGGGTTTTTTGTGGGTTTTTTTTTGTTTTTTTTTACCTCTCTCTCTCTCTTTTGCAACTGTGTTTGAGTTTCTTTCACAGTGCAATTTTGGCTTTCCTTTGATTCGGGGCATGTATCTCATTTTTCACGTTTCATTTGCAGTCGTTTCTCTTTGGTGTTCTGTCTGTCTTTATACATTGGCTCCAGGTTCTTTGTGGTTGGAGGCCTGCTTTTTTAACTGTGGCGGGTGTTTGTCTCCCTGTTGATTCGCATCCAAGGTGGTTATGGCTTTAGATTTTCTTCGATTCGTTTCTTTTTTTGCATTGTGCCATGTACTTTGTATTCAGTTGGCTTATTATGTGCGTCCGTTGTGGCAGGGTTTACATGGGTCATTTTACTAGGTGTGTTCTTGATCGACCCTCGTGTCATGTTTGTACGTCCACGAAGTGCTCATTTGAGTTTGAAGTAAAATAAATAAGGCAACTGTGTGCTGTGGTTATGAGCTAGGTGGTCTGAGAATGCTGGATGTGAACTCTTTTTTGACCTCGATGAAGGTCAGTTGGATCAAACGTGTATTTCTGGGTGACTCTGTGGTTAAAAATATTTTACTGGCCTCTTACCCAGCCTACGAAAACATACAGAAGTATGGCTCGGAATTTTTAAATATTGTAATGCAGCCAATGTAAAAATAAGTTTTTGGGCGGATGTTGCCAAGCACCTTAAAATGTAGCTAACAGCTGTGTGCCCAAGCACTATGGTGATTTTTTGTCAGAATGTATACACTATAACAAGCATATAGTGAGAGATAGAAAAACTGTACATGTACCTGAATGGATGGATAATGGCATTTTGTATATATTAGTGACCTGGTAGGTGCTGATGGTCAGTTTCTTAATTATGTGAAGTTTAAAGAGAACATATCCTAATGTTTCTACCAATTTTATATTGTACTCCGGTATTATTAATGCCATTAAGGGCTATCTACAGTGGACTGGTATCATCCGAACTTCAACTTATGTCGGCTCTGGCAATAGGCTATGGTCATTGGTTGCGCAAGGAGGACAAAAAAAGGTGTATACGGTACTTGTACAATCAAGGTCCCAACCAGCTTGTATTACAAAATGGAATCAACTCTTTGTGGACTTGCCTGACTGGAAATCCATTTTTCGTAAACCTTTTTACACAACTCCCGATTCCCAACTCAGATGGTTCCAGATAAGATTAGTTCACCGCTTACTGCCTACTAAAAGATTTCTAAATTTGCGAAAGCTGGTGGACTCAGCAGAATGTACTTTTTGCCAGCATGAAGAGGAAACCATTATGCACCTGTTCTGGGATTGTCATTATGTACAAAGCTTTTGGGCAAAGTTCACTAACTGGCTTAAAGATAACTGTCCTAACTGTTCAACATTGACATTATCCAAGACTCTAGTTATTTTCGGTATTGCTAAAAATTTCAATACCGACTCAGTTGTTGATTTGTTAATATTAGTAGCAAAATTCTGTATCTACAAATGTAGACTAAAAGAGTCCCGGCCGGACTTCACAGCCTTTACAAATTTAGTTAGACATTGGTTTACAATAGAAAGATACAGATATGGTGTTGCTGGGCAATACACAAAGTTTTGCAGAATTTGGCTTCCATATGAGGCATTACTCCGGTGAAAATTCATCCGGTTAGTGCCTAGTGCATAACACTTTAAGGCACTTTTTTTTTTTTTTTTTTTTGTCTGTTGTTTTTTGTTATTGTCTTTGTTTTGGTAAGCTAGCAAAGCTATGTGTATATGTAAGGTTATGAACAAGTGTTATATAGATAAGTTTATATATACATGTGTGTGTGTATATCAAGCCAGCTGTCATTTTTGTGTCTGTTTGTTTTTTTTTTTTGTCTTTTTGTTCCTTCCCTTTTTTTTTCTTTTTTTTTTTTCTTTTCTTCTTTTATCCTTTTTCCTTCTGGATGTATATATACATGTAAAATGTCAAAAAAACAAGAATAAAAAAAAGAAAAGAAAATGCCAAGGTTAAAAGCTTCCCCAAAACAGCTTGCATGGCCTTGACCTTGACTAAAAGTCATTGAACACAGGTATGTCAGTGAAGGTGTTGCCAATGTCTATCATCATGCAAAGTTTGATACTTCTGGTTCTTCTAGATTCCGAAAAAATGCAAATGTAAAAATTTCCAAAAAGACTGCTTTAATGACCTTGACCTTGGGTCAAGGTCATTTAAAATGGTATGTGTGCATAGGTCTTATCACTGTCTATCAGCACGCCAAGTTTGGCACCTCTGCTGTTTGTTATTTCTGAGAAAATGCCAATGTTAAGGTTTCACAAAAATAGCTTGTATGGCCTTGACCTTGACACAAGGCCATTGAATACATGTATATCTGTAAAGTTCTGATCAATGTCTATCACCATGCAAAGTTTCAAACCTCTGGTCTTTGTAGATTCCGTGAAAATGCCAATGTAAAATTTTCAAACAGACAGCGTTAGTGACCTTGACCTTGATACAAGGTCATTCAAAATTATATGTTTTGAAAGGTCTTATGGTTGTCTATCAGCATGCCAAGTTTGGTGTCTTCTGCTGTTTGTAGTTTCTGAGGAAAACGACAACGTTAAAGTTTTCTGGACACACACACACACACACACACACACACACACACACACACACACAGACAGACAGACAGACAGACGACGGAGGGCTATTACATAGACTCCCATTGTTACACAAGGGAGCCAAAAATTAAAAATACGCCCTGTCTCACGGCACCACACACACACACACACACACACACACAGCACGGAAAGCTCATGACTTTGGTTACGCATGGGAAATGCAAGCTGTTGGAAATGTGGCCCATTTTATTTCTATTTTCAAATGTAGGTTAAAGGATTACATTCCAGCAGGACTGGCACGCTTTGCTTTCATCTTACTCTGAGTACTGTTCATATCACCCAGAAATACTCACAGAGCCAGCTACATTGGTTATCTGAACGCGCTACGAACATCGACGTGCATTGTGTCTCTTGTGTTTCACGTTACAAGTCTTTATTTTATTCTCTATTTTTTAAAAAAGGCAAAATTTCAGGACCTTGTCAGGATATAATTACAGGAAAAAAAGGGCCATAGGGGCGACGCTCTTCCGCTTGAGCCAGTTTTAAAAGGCGGCATTAACGTATTGTGGGTGCCACTCATCCAGACTGGTATTCAAATATCGTTAGAAGGAGAGTGGGGGGGGGGGGGGTATTCACGTCCTTTTCCGCCTATGTTTGGCTGATATCGGGGCAACAAGACGGTTATGACATCAGACTTGCAAAAACATCCCAGAGTCTAACGCGCAGCCGGGACGAAATAAAAACACACAGCTATCATTACAGAAAGGAACAGAGCAACAAAAAAGGGTGTAAAGAATGCATTTTTTTTCGTAACGTTTGAAGGTACACTTTCGCAAACTTTTAAGGGCGATGCTTCATTTTGTTCGTAAGAGATGAGAGAAGTCTGTTGTAGTTTAGGAAAGTAGCATCGTGCAAATTTTGTTGTACCTTTCACTGAATGCAATATATAAGTGAAGTCGCATTCTCGCTGCGGTCTTTTCATGTTTTCCCGAGGCTCTTCTTAACACACACACACACACACACACACATACGCGCGCGGCAACAACAACCACAAAACAAATCACGCTGGAACCAAAGCAGAAAGTCCGATGTACATAACAAGGTGAACTTACGAGGGAAAATAAATCGCACTGAATGTTTTGATCCTGTGCGATAAAACTAATGCTACCCCCCCCCCCCCCCCCATCCACAAAACCTGCCAAAAAGCGTTTATTGAGAGGTGGTGGTCCTTATTATTGTTCTGTATTGTTCTTGTTTGTTTTGTTGTTGGGTTCTCCCAAGTGTGTGTGTGTGTGTGTGTGTGTGTGTGTGGCATCACACAATACGCTGACGTGCGGGTCAGTTCTTGTAATGCAGAACAGATTGCTCAACTGTGAGGGTTCGCCCTTCATACGTCATTGACACTTGCCTAGCCGACCAACTGTGCGACTCAACACCACACTACACATCAACTCCAGTGTTTGTCTGGAGATGTGCGTGCTGTCAGTCAACGACTGACCGTGACTGACAGCCACAAAACCACAAGGGGGTGGCCATCGCACTAATAGTTGACACTCCGTTGCATGACTTGCATCGGTCTGATTGGCTTACACTGACGAATGTCTCTCCCCACTGCCTGTTGAAGTACATGTCAGTCAATCTATAGGATTAGGATCTCCTTGTTGAGCGGCTGAGGTGTGAAGAATGATGATGTTTAGGCCCCTCTCGAAGCTTTGTCCATGGTCCATGGCTAATTCATTCGCTGAGAACTGACAGAAATCGTCGCGCGTGTTGGGCGCATTTCTTTATTTCTGTAATGCTTGGTCGGCTTCTTTTCGTTGGTTCTGTTTTTATTTTGTAAAAGGGAACAAAATAAATGGCTTTTAAAACTTGATTAAAAAAATAAACCAATAACAAGAAACGCTTGCACCATACACACTCCTCCATCTGGTAGACGGGAAACAAACACAAGAAAAAATTTGTTTGAAACCTCAGTTGCATGCAGGCCCCTCGACGCCTCTATTTACTTCATCATTAAATGTGCTTGCTTCATCGGCCTCTCTTTGTTGCTTCCGTCGTTGTTGTGGTTGTTTTAAAGGCCACAAAGTAAACAACAACGTACATCGCAACAAAAAGACGAAAAGAACGGTTATCATATTTAGAACCTCGCTTGCATGCAGGTCCCTCGAAGCCTCTTCCTTTATTATCATATAACAAAACGCTTACTTCGTCGGCCTTTCGTCTTTGCTTTTGTTTTTCGTTTGTTAAGGGTAACAACCAAAAAGCAAAGAAGTCACACACACACACACACACACACACACACACACACACACACAATCAGCAAAAAAAACAAAACAAAACAAAACAAAAAAACATTAAAGAGAGCAACGATCTCCTTTGTTACTTGGCCCTCCTGTACACCTGTGTGACCGTGACCAAAGAAGTGATAGGTGCCACTCAAATCATGATAGACACGGGCACCTGTGCGCCGTGAGAAAACAACGTGTGCTAATCTCGCTTGATTGACGGGCGATGCTCTTCCGTTTGAGCCAATCAGAAAGGCGCCACCACTTGATTGACATGCACTTACACACACGGGGGCGACGCTCTTCCGTGTGAGCCAGTCAGAAAGGCGCCAGTGATGTGCGGAGCAGCTTTAGGTCTATTGTATTTGATAACACCACAATACACATCAACTCTGTTTGTATGGAGACATACGTGTTGTCAAGCAAGGATTGACCATGATTGGCAACCACAAAAACACACCTTATCGGCGGGCGGTCATCCCAGTACTGGTTGACACCCATGTTGCGTGACTTGCATTGCTCCGATTGGCTTACACCGAAGAGTATGTTTCCCAAGACGCGTCGAAGTACATGTCAATCAGCCTAGAGCTTAGACTCTGTTGAGCGGCTGAAGTGTGAAGTATTGTTATGCTTCGTCTGGTGTTGGATCTCACGATGATGTTTCGTGTTTAATGGCCCCGCCACTTGGGAGAGACTAATCAGATGGACAGGAAGGTCAGGCTTTGGGCACGTGCCGATGACTTGCCGTTTAACGCCGTGTAATTGCTCGCCGGGTGTGTGTGTGGGGGTTACTGGTGGGAAGGGGGGGGGGTGTACCAAGTGCCTGGCGCCAATCGGCTGCTGTTGGGTTATTACTGGCGACTGTGATACCGCAAAGGCTGTGGGGCTGTGAGCTCTGTCTTTTGTTTGAAGTCGCCGGCATCATAGACAAAGCGCCAGCCAGCCGCTTATGACCAGTCGCGCATGACCGATCGCCCACCAGCACCCCCCCCCCTCCCCAGTGATTTGTGGAGCTCTTCCCAGGTGCGATACTATGGGCGGGCACGTGCTCTGTCTTTTGTTTGACGTCACGTCGAGACAGGCGGCGGCCCTTACACGCCTCAATACCCGGTGTCTCAAAACTAAGACTGATTGACGTATGAGCTTTGACCAATCAACAGACACAGACTGGTGTGAAGGGTGACTGACGGGGGGGGGGGGGGGGGGGTGCAAGACTGATTGAGTTTTAACCAATCACATACAGATGGTAACAACCTTGCTTAGTTACTGCACCCGCCCCCCACGCCCCCCCCCCCCCCCATTACTCCCACCGTTGTACATGTCTTGAGTCAAGGAAGAAGTAGGCGAAGTAGTGGTTCTTCTATTCTACACTTTTCTATACCGAGCGCAGTTGGTATCACGGCCCGTCGCGCATGACCAATATCGGCCCGTCGCGCATGACCAATATCACGGCCCGTCGCGCATGACCAATATCACGGCCGGTCGCCCGTCGCCCGTCGTTCATGACCAGTCGCTAGTTGTCGCGGTAGCCCATGACCAATCGCGGGTAGCGCATGACCAATCGCGGGTAGCCCATGACCAATCGCGGGTAGCGCATGACCAACCGCGCGTCGCATATGACCAACCGCGTGTCGCACATGACCAGCCGCGCGTCGTTCATGACCAGTCGCGCGTAGCGCGTGACCAGTCGCAGGTAGTTCATGGACCCTATACGCACGTTTTCATATATGCTCTCGGGGCGGACTGCTGGCCGCGAGGTTGCATAATAGTGCTGTTTAGTGCTGTCTAGTGCTGTGGCGATTTTTTTTCAGGATGTGATTCGTGCGTGGGCGCTTAAGGCGCGTCTTAACTATAGCGATCAACCCCGAAGACCGAACAAAAAACGCTTCGCCCGAAACATTTTGGGGCCTCGCGAAGCGATTTTGGGCTGTTTGGGCTTCGCTCAACATGTTAAGCGAAGATTCGCGATCAACCTCGAATGATTTCGCCAGACGCTATCTGATTGGCTGGTCCAGATTCGCCAGCTATCTGATTTCAAGATGGCGGAGGGTCGCGCTCGCACATGGCGGAGGCGCGTTCAGTTAGCTTAGCGGCTACGTAGCAAAGCGAGGAAAGCTAGCGCTTGCGTTCAGTTGCGCGTAGCGTGGCTAGCCCCTAGCGTAGGAAAAGTAGGACCCCGCAGAGGTGCTAGCTTCGGCTAGCTTCTCATTTCAAGATGGCGTCCGTTCGTGTGTGTGGCTTCAATTTTTTCAACTGTTTGATTTTTAAAGATCGATGGGGACCGCATCATAAATGATATGACCGTTGTGTATCAGGCTTGATCTGTACCAACTTGTTATCCAGTTTAATTTGCTGAATCCTGTTAGGGACGTTCATAAATCATTTCTAAGCCAGCGTTTCCTTTGTTCGCGTTCAGCGTTCACGCTCAGCGTTGGTTGTTGCTTAACTGACGAAATCTTTCATATGCGCGTCAGTCTAGGTTTCTGTCTTTGGCCTGCTTCTCTTTACTCAACATGCAAAACAACTTGTCTGTGACTTGCATCATGCTTACGATCGCCCCCTCAACAGCATTATAGCAAAGTTCTTGTTTAAGAAGCTCCTTAACAACGCGAACGCTCACGCTTTCCGCCATTTTGAAAATGCTCGCACCGCTAGCGCCGTTCAGTTGACTGCTAGCTTTCTCCCTTTTGCGATCGCTACGTCGACCTAGATATCTAGCTCAACTGAACGCGCCTCCGGTGTCGGTTCAAAGTTACAAGCATTAATATTTCGGCAATGAAGAAGTTTCTTGGTGCTGCTGGAATACATTGATTAGTAAGGATAGTGTACATTTGACTTACAATGTTACAGGTGAAGTAAGAATGCGAAATATCTGTAATTACAGCGTTTTTGCTTCGCATGCTAACGCCGTCTGCTCGCGTGGAGGCTCAGTCGCCGCGTCGTCACATGAGTACCGAGTCAACGTTCTAGTCGCTGATATTTCAGGCATCTATAACTTTCATGGCTCACTTGCGTCACTCTGATTACTGAGGTAGTGTAGAATTTTGATTTTGTTTGCTAAAATTGATGCAAAACCGCGACATTGTTGTTGGTATGACGTTTCAGTTTCTTCCGCCGTGTGCTGGTGACCGTCTGCTACGCCGGTGTACCGGCTCGTAACTGTCTGTCGGTTCAGTGGTTTCGTTGATGATTATTTCGGTTTTTAATGCAATTCATGGTGCAGTTGGGTCACATTGATTAGTTCAGATAGTGCCCTTTTGAGTGCGTAAAGCCATGTTGTCGTGTAACCCCTTGATTTCCCTCAACAGCTACAGTTGCTACGAGACGCACTTCACTGGTAAGCTCACAATCGGCGCCATTGCTATTTTCCTTCGGTCACATGTCACGAATGCTTGACGCCTAGTTAGTACGTGGAGGCCACGCCGAATGAAGCCGAAGAAGTTCGGTTGTCATCGCCGAGGACTTCTTCGGCTATAGTTAAGACGCGCCTTTAGGAGTTACATGCTCCGCCTTGCTTGTGACTACATCTGCAACCCGTCAGCACCTCTATTCCAGGTGGTAGGGCTGGTGCGGCGGAGTTTGCAACAATCAGAGTGGCCTTGAGTGGCGATTGCGAAACTCAGAGTCGCTCGATTTGTGGGTGGCGTACGTACTCGGCACACATGCAAAGGGCGTACCGCGCCACCCCCGTAGTCGGGTCACGCCCTTTGACAATCGAGTACGTCCATTTAGGAGCGATCAGCTGCCCGGCCATGGCGGTGTGAGCGCGGGAGACTCGTCAGTGTACGACACGGATGCACTATACTCGCAGCCTACCAGCGGTAAAATGCACTCAAATCGGCTCGCCAGGGGCACGGCCCAGGCTCGCCGTCGCCACGCCTGTGGATAGAATACGGTCCTATTTTTTTCCTCGCCACGCCAGCCAACCGCCAATTGTGTATTGTCTATAGCGCCAGGCCGGCAGAGCAGTCCGCCCATTGCACGCTGGTATCGTGTGAACAGAAAGTCCACTCGGCGACAGTGCGAGCTCCGGCGCTGCAGGCACTCAGCGTGTGCAAAGGCCTTTACTGGCAAAGTAGGCCACCATGCCAAACCCTCTGCACGCAAGCTTGACTCGAGCTAACAGGGGCCCTGCTAATTACCGGAAACAACCGAAAACAAGACCGTAATGTGGCGGAGGTTTGGGGTCAGCTTAGGGTCAGTAATGTATGTTGAAGGAGGTTTATTCTGAATGATGTTTAGGGTTAGAGGGTGGGTGGTTGTTTGGGAGTTTAACGTCCTTTCAGTTTCAGTTCCCACTACGCCGTAGGCCGGGTGATATCAAAGACGGGAATCTAGGGCTAAAAGTAATGATGTTTAGAATGAGTGAGGTTCAGGTTTAGGGGTCAGGCTGGGGTTGGGTTTGGGATAAATCGTGGAAATAACCACGCCTAACTGTAAATAATGGTGAAAACAAACATCTAAAACGTGTTTGACCTTTTCCGGATAAAGAAGAAAAGAAATATAACTACCAAACCCAGCTCAGTCAAATCTGACCCGTAATCCTAAACTGACCTCGGTCAGTCTGACTTAATAATAATAATAATAATAATAATAATAATGAGGATTTGTCTGGCGCCCAACCTCCTGAAACCTCATTAATTTTCACCAAGATTACTAACCCTAAACTTCACTCAAACTGGGTTTCTAACCATGAAACTACTGGCATTACTAACGCTAAACTAACCCTACGCCTCCGCCATATTGCTGTATTCTTGTTTTTCTGTTGTTTTCGGTACATGTATTTAGTAGGACCCAGCTAAACGTATTGTAGTCGTCGGGCGGGATCATTCAGCGGGAACAAAGTGGGAACGATATTGTGAAATAATGTTACGCTCCGCCGGCTCGCCGAAACGGAAAACATATCAGGTACTCTGTTGGAATTTTGCCCGGCCGCTCTATCTGCCCCGGTCTGTTGGGAAATGTGGAGTGTGTATGCCAAAGCTTCTCACACAGGGTGATCAAAGACTGACAAGTTCAGTTGTGCACACATCAGAGGACAATAAAGTTTACTTACCGGCAAACGTCTTTGACTTTTTTCCTCTCTCAAGAACCTCATTTTTTTCATTTTTTTGGAGGGAAGCTCTTGGACTTAACTACAGTAATACTATGTACCCTGCTCAGACGATTTTGCCAGGACGTCTGTATGGACCACAGTATTCCTCTATCAGTCAGTTACACTGAAATAATGCGAGTGAGACTTAGGATGGTAATTGAGACCGCCGGCGGCGTACAAGAAGAGGGGGTTGGTGGTTGTTCGGGAGTTTTAACGTCCTTTTCCACCACGTAAGGGTGATCATGATATCAAAGATGGGGGCAGCGAGGAAAAGGCCAGCACGATATTTGGCCCCAGCTGAGATTCGAACTCACGACCTGACCCGAGCATTGGATGAAGTCCAACGCTCTACCATTCGGCTAGCCCGGCTCCCCGCATAAAAAGAGGGTAATGGTGGAGCATCACTGATGATGCTTTTCACACCTACCTTCTTTGTAGGACTTAGCTTCTCACAACATTGCCGGCTACTTCAACAGCTGAGACACGAAGTGTGGCCAGAAGTAGTTATGATGCCCCTCTCCTGTAATCGAAGGTCAGGGATCCAACCATGGGAGGGGGGGGGGGGGGGGGAACAAAACAAAAAACACGTTAATATCTCGGAAACGGAGACGAGTTTAAGAAAACGACGTCATTCGTCTCACTATCCGGCCTGACGGTGGAAATGGCGAGCGACAATAAGAAGAAGCTTCAGTTCTCACCGACGTCTCCCCCTTTCCTTCTTTGTACGACTTTCTTTGTAGGAAAACAGTGATACCGTTGGGGAAAAGCCTAGTCACACCACAAGTAAAGAACTACATGTACATAAATCGTGGGTAACTGATTTTTTCGTTGATTTTTTTTTTTACGACTGTCACGTTTGGGTAGCACCAATGATATCTTATTCATTTTGAACTATAGCAATATCCTGCGGTAGCGGCTATGACAAAAATGTCTGATTTTGGGCAATGTCAGTGTTGTTGGATTGTGTCACTGTCAACGAGTTTAAGAGTGGGTACAGTGATAGCTGGCACTCATGGCTGTTCTCGCTGAATGAATGAATGAATGAATCTATTTCTCAACGGTAGAAATTTAATATAACGTCAGTTTTCTGACTTGCGGTTGCTACAACTACTGCATAAAAACCAGAAACAAAACAACTAAACATTATCAATAAAACGTCCCTACCCCTACTGAGAGAGAGAGACTGACTGACTGACACAGACGTTTATTTCAGGATAAACACTTGTAGGCATGGTCTGCCTATCTTACAAGCTGTCCTGCTAATCTAGAAACACTAAAAAGTAAAGGCTAACATGACAAAATGTATACCAGGCACAAAAGGAGTAAATCTAATAAGAAAATAGAAAAAAAATTAAACATGCAAAGATAGAAAGAAGAGCAAGAAATTCTAAGGAAACACATCGGAAAATAGGTGAAGAAGTAGATAGCATGGTGTTTGAAATTGTAGAGATGATGATGATGAAGATGATGAAACGTTTTTTACTCAGGATAGAGTATTTAGGCATTGCTGCCTATCTTACATGCTGTCCTGCTATTCTACATTAAAGGGTATTGAGAAAAAAATCAAAACAAACAAACAAACAAACAAAACAAAAAAAAAAAGTTAAAAAAAGTATAAACTATCTAGGGGAAATACAGGAGAGAAAAATACACACGATAAACAATTCAAAACATACGTGGCATGTGCTGATGATACTGGCTGTATGCCAAGTAAGAAATTTACAGTCAACCGGCCCCCGTAGTGTAGTGGTTAGCACTTCGGACCATGGGCCGGGAGACCCGGGTTCGAGTCCCAGCCGAGTCAAGCGGGATTTTTCCTACCTAGGTCGGCTCCTACCCAGAGCGGGTGTGCTATGGACCCAATGGGGAGGCTGTTGCCACACAGCCGAGTTTCACCCACTTCACGGGTGCGACTTTCGGGGGTGCTTCCCTTGGTATGACACGTCTTATGATGTGGATGATTACACGGCCGGCACCGCAGGTGCCGTAGTTCCCGGGCCTGGTTAATGCCGGGATATTTATGACAGGAAGCGAGGAATGCGGCCCTGTCCCGCAGTCCCAAACCACACGGACCTCCATAGCATCATCTTACCATCATCCTCATTTCCATCATCATGCATAATAATAATTTAAAAAAATGCCCCAGCTTCCGAGCCCTCCGTGGATTCCACCCATTACCTGGGAGGAACACCACTGGAGCTGGCGAAGAGTTGGGGCAGCAAAAAAAAAAAAAAAAAAGAAAGAAATTTACAGTCGTAAATTACATTGAAAAACATTGAAAAACACACAAAGAGAGAGAGAGAGAGAGAGAGAGACACACACACACACACACACACACACTGTGAAGACACGCTGAATGTCACCAGTTTATTAAATAACTGATATCAGCAATGCATAGACAAGTTCAATTACCATGCAGTTATTACACATACACACTTAAAATGATAAGGCCTGAACACACAGATGGAAAAAAAAAAAAAAAAAAAAAAAAACAACAACAAAAACACACACACACAGTAATCGTATTCAAATATGATAAGTTGAATTAAAAATAAAATGAAATGACAAAGAAAAATGGGACACTGTTCTGATGAAGCAACATGTTCAGTGGCCACTGTTCAAACAGACTACACACCATTTTTTTTTTTTTTTTAAAATAAATATTTTAAGCCACAGCCCTTTCCTTCCATCTCCTGCCCCCCCCCCCCCACCCCCCAACACACACACACCTTGGACAAATCACTGGAAAACAACCAGAAAACCCCCCCAAATCCCAGGAAACAAAAAACAAAACCAAACAGCCTACTCTTGAAAATACATATTCCACATGAAAAAAAATCCAAACACAATCACAAAAGCAAAGGTAATGTATCGGAGCAAAGTACTGGTAAACAAACAGAAACAAAAACACACAAAGAAAAAAAAGAAACAGAACGGTAACATATTCCTTTTGTCTGACAAACGTGACATCTAGTGATCTACGTCAGCTGACAACTCTTTTGTGTGTTGAATAAACCTATCACATTTGAGGTCATGTACAAACATGTGAGGTGCTTGGGGGAGGGGGAGGGGGGGGGAGGGGCTTTCAACTGCAATGTGCCATTTTGAGTTTATCTATTACAAGTATCACATGTGCGCACATCTGAAAGTGATCTCTAAATTGTCAAGCTCCACTGTCACAGTGTTGAAATCTACATCAGAGATGATCATTTTGTTTTGTGTGAATCCGTGTGTGTGTGTGTGTGTGTGTGTGTGTGTGTGTGTGTGTGTGTGTGTGTGTGTGTGTGCGTGTGTGTGTGTGTAGACACACACACTGGCTTTAGACTAGACAAACCTGTAAAATCAAAGTCAAGAAAAATTAACTCCAATCTTTAATACATAGTTCTTCTTACTTGTTGCAAAGTCTTCTCCTAGCGATCTCTTTTAATACTGAACACGTACTCAACTACGAGAGGGGCAAAGTCCACAGCTCAGGCAGAGGCAATCCAAATTAGCATACAACAGGAACCCTGTGCAACATGTTCATTTCCCTTTGGTTTCATATTTCAGCTTGACATACACACAGCCAGCGCAAGATGAAAAAGATCTGATGACACAGCCAGAAAGAAAACCGAGCCAAGTTTTGTTCTGTGGCATCGTGTTCATTGCAATCAATGGCAAAACAACAGCTGCTTACAGTCCTGCATTCTCTCTTTCCATTCAAGTACTTAGCTCAGTCTACACTGTACCTCATAAAACCTTAATTTCAAACATAAATCGTGACCACCACATTTCTTGCTGAACTCACAACTTGTTGGCCAGCCAGTATGACTCGTATTTTTCACTTTTAGCAGCGCGGGGCTGGCATGAAGTATCTCCACGTACCGCACGCTGTCCTGTACAGGTCTCCTATCATTTGGTGAAAGGCCCTAAACGCTTATCAAATCAATGACGCTTAGGCCCTCTCTCCAAATGCCGGCAGAGATGATTGCCTGGGCATGTTCAACAGAACCGACACATACCACAAAGCAGTGCGAAACACTGAACAGAACACAGTGATGTAAATGTAAAAAAAAAAAAGAAAAAAAAAGGGCTAACATGACAGCAGCATATTGATTGGTGTGCAGGAAACAAAAACAGTCCATATCCTGTGTTGCTGGCGAATCCTGTTCTGATCTTGTTACACGACAGATGGGTCGTCTGGCGAGTCAGGCCTGTAGTGGGGAAACACACACAGACAGACAGACAGAACAATTTCAAAACTGCGTTTCTTAAAAGATGGGTTTGGGGGTTTTGATGTGGTTTTTGAGTGAGTGTGTGTGTGTGTGTGTGTGTGTGTGTGTGTGTGTGTGTGTGTGTGTGTGTGTGTGTGTGTGTGCCTGCATGAGCATGTGCACACTTTCCCTTTTTAATATATGAAAATACATGTAATCTTTGTATGTTTAACGATAATATTAACTTGATCCCAGATTCTAGGAATTCCCCCCCCCCCCCCCCCCCCAACATCAATATTATTGAAGAGGATTTTGATTTTGTATTGAAGAGGATTTTGTCTTATATTACGTTCAATCTGAAAAGTGAACTAATCCTTGTACAGCAGAGAATACATATTTTTACAGTAAAATGTCTCCTAGGTACTTACCAGTAAACACGATACTACAGAAAGCTCCCCTAATACCATAATGACTACAGTCAGTAGAACTATCGTGCTACCCCCAGCACGGGCGTTAATCTGACAGAATTCAGGCGTACCCCTGTGAGTTAACCTTGTCACGTGTGATCCCCTACTCACCCTGCACCCCACGTGAACCCTTCAGTCTTGCTGCCCAACATAAGCAGGAACTGCAGGGAGGTCGGCTGGGGGTAGCACGATGGCTCTATTGACTGAAGTTGTGAGGGTATTAGGGGAACTCCTGTAGTATCATGTCACCTGGTATAACTGTAAGGGAAACCAAGAACCAACCAACCAACCAAACCAACATCAAACCAAAATACTGTATGTCTCTCATAGCAGGGCTCTTCATGCTTCATAGTAAAATTAACAAAATCCCACTAAAACTTTTCTCGCATCTCTCCTCACACCTACTTGTCTTTGGCCTGTGAGCTGAACTCCACCTGGGGACCCGGACCGCTGGCAGAGGAGTTCCCGTTCGGGGAGGTCGCCGCCTCACTGTTGTTACAGTTAGCACCATCACCGTCGACGCCACTCCCACTGCAACTGCACATCACCGTGCCACTGCCGTCACCGGACGGCAACTCTGAGCCAGCATCACCGTCCACTGTGGAAGCTGCGGCCTGGCCGGAAGGTTTGCTCCGACTGTCCGATTTTGCTGATTTCAGGAAGTTGAAGGACCAGGGCAGACCTGGGAGACCAAGTGAACAAAATACCAAATGTTTCAGTTACACTGAATTTCAATAAGTAACGCACAAAGGGTAAATTTGATATGTGCGAAGTAGCTGTGGTTGGAAAATTGCACTGCAGCAGACATATCTAACGCCTCAATATCATCAAATTGCCACTTTTGCATTCCGTTTTTTTCAAGGATTCTCTTCCTCCCTATCTGTCGGCTGTACCCTGTAAGTATTGACTGTCGTGTGCCCTGCGTTCCACTAGTGAAAAACTTCTCAAAATTCAGAAGCATAACATGAAAACTGCCGGTGAGTGCTCATTCAGCTTTTTAGCAGTATAATAGCTTATGAGCCTCGACAATCTGGAACTCCTTGCCAATTGAACTCTGCCTTCAGCCCTCACTGCCCTTGTTTAAATCCCATCTGAAGATCTTTCTCTTCCGTCAAGCCTTTGATAGTTAAACTTCTGTTGAGCCTGTGTGTGTGTAAACTGTACCATGAGTCGTTGCATCTGCCAAATTGCATGTGAGAGTCAATGTAAATAGTGTGTGTGTGTACGTGCGTGTGTGTGTGCGTGCGTGCGTGCGTGTGTGTGTGCGTGTGCGTGTGTATGTGCTATAAGCACAGCAAGTCCTTGGTATTTGAAGAGCAGCGCTCTATAAAAACTACATACTACTAGTATTACTATCTACATCTCATGTGTGTAACAAAAAAAAAAAAAAAAAAAAATCCCCAAAGCAATGAGAAGATCATGTACAACCACCCTCAGACTTCTACTCAAAACTTTCAGAATGGCAAGAAACCTCCTTCACCTGTGTCTTTCTTGCCTCCTGTTTTGCTGCTGCCCTCTGGCTGAGGCCTTGTCGACCCATCATGGTTGTCCTCTGGTTTCCTGCACACACAAACCACACGCATTGTTAGGGCAACACAGCTGTGTTCCTGGGTCAGTGGCAAATCTGTATTCAGGCTCCGGGTGTTGGTGGAGCGTTGGTGTGGGAGAAGTGTGCGGTGTAACAAATGAAATTCCAAAACCAGTTCAAACTTAGGGCTTAAAATACTCCATGATCCAAAAGAAAGTGTGTAGCGTTTAGTGACGATACAGCAACGTGTCTGCTGTGATGCTAGGAAAGTCTGGGGGCTTGCTCTGCTGGATTTTGTCTTTAAAATAAAATTAAAATCTGTGCACTTTGGAATGATCTGAAGTGCTTCAGAGGGCAACGCTGTTTTTTAAGGCAATTTTTTTTTTTTTTAAAGACTAAAATCTATGCAATTTGGTGCATTTTAGCCCGATTTTAAGTACTTCAGAGGAGGAAAAATACTTTTTTTTGGAGGAGGAAATTGAATATTTTTAGCCAAAGGCGGAAATCCGGCAAAAGATGGAAGATTTTAAGCCATGCAAACTACAATCGGAGCAAACACAGCACAAGTAATAATAATAATATAATAATGAGTATTGTATAGGCGCTTTACCCAATTTCACGAATCGGCTCAAAGCGCCAAAAAACTGAACCCAACACGCACGCTCACGTGAATCACAAGCGTTCTCTCACACACTGGACATAAACACATCACAATCACGTGGTGCGAAGGGTCAGCTCAGCTATTTAAATTTCGGAATTTTACAATTGCATCTACTTTTCAAATTTGATGGGCTGAACATTTCCAAAGCAGAGGGGGAAGGAAGACGGAGTACCTGGACAGAACCCCCGACGATCGGCCCGAATGAACAGTGCCACATACGAGAAGGAAAAATTCTTTGCCCTGAGTGGGACTCGAACCCCTGACCTCTCGCAATGGTGACAAGTCTCTTAACCACTAGACCACCGACCGCCCCGCAAGTGAAAAACAGCAGCAAGTCACAAAATACTGAGCAAAAGTATTGCAAAAGCAAGACACTGCACAGACCACACAACTCACGTGACACGTCCAGTGAGGGAGGCAAGTGACAACGGGGTTGCTGCCGATGCGTCCAGCGAAGCCTCGTCGATGCTCACTTCCTCTAGGGACATGTTGCCTAGTAACATTTCTGCTGTCACTGAAAAGAGAAAGTGACAACTGAAGCAGACTCCAGAAAGATTGCAGTGTTTTTTTTTCAAAAATTCACATGTAGCTTGTTGCCAGGACTAAGGTAGCAAGTAAGAAAACTAAACACAGAATTCAGAAGTTACGGGAGATTTTATAGATGTGTCTCAAACCTTTGACAGCCTAGTTCATGACTACTTACCTTAACCACAAATATGGTGTGCGCGTGTGTGTGTGTGTGTGTAATTATAAATGAAAGCAAGACAGGCACTCTGACCGAGTCTGCATGTGATTTCCCACTCAAATTTGTGACGAAAATCCCAAGCCAAGCTCCTGCCCACCACGGGACCGAACCTGGATATTTGGTGCTACTGGGCAACACCCTTTGAAATGCACAATGCGCTATCTGATCGAATGGAATCCTGCTGCTACATATCTAGGTCTAAAGCCACTGCTACGGACAATAAAAATAATAATAATAATGAATACAGTTTATATAGCGCCTATCTGTTTTCTACGAAACACTCTTTGCGCTCACACACACACACACACTGAGTGCCGATGAAACAGTGGTCGGACTACAGCTCCAAAGCTTGCCCAAAGAGGTAGGTCTTTAAACGGGCTTTAAATTGAGTCAGCGTGGGAAGGTCCCTAATGGTGACAGGTAAAGCGTTCCAGACAGAGGGGGCGGTGTAAGAAAATGAACGTTCGCCAGCTGACTTCAGAGTTGTTCTTGGAACCTTTAACAGTTTTTCTAATGATGAACGGAGAGTACAATGGGAACTCAAACAGCCATAATGGGCAAATAGCAGGAAAGAAAAAAAAAAAAAAAAAAAGGAAGGAAAGGGGAAGTGGGTTGGAAACAGAATCGCCCAAAAACCTACATGGAGCACTGGTCTGTTGCTGGGGTGCATCTGTAAGGCGCGCCGGCTTGTTATCAGTGACACTGCCATCACCGGCCGACATGCCACGCTGGTGCTCCTCTAGCGAGCTGCGCAGAGGCTGGACTATGGCACTGATTGGAGCTTTGCGGCTCTTTCCTGTACACAGTTCAAGACAATGTTGTTACACAGATTTCTATAAACGCACTAATTTTTGAATGACAACATACCATTGGTCAAAAATAGTCACTCCATACATTTTTGTGTTTTGTATGATTTTTGTGTGTGCTTTGTATAAACAGAAAATGTCTCGCTGTCTTCTCAGTAGCCATCCCAATCTGCGTAAGTGCACGCTGTTCAGGTATTTAGTGGACTGTTAATGATGTCATTTGAAAGTGTAACATGATCAGTGCAGGCTCTCCTAGGACTAAAGATAACCCTCACAGCAGTGGTATTAAAAATAAAAGAAAAAAAGAAAAAGGCAAGACTGGAAAACACAGAATAAAGTTCTGGCTCCAACCAGGGAATGGAACTACTACCCAAACACTGGCCGCGCAGTACTTAAACATCTTGGGTTTCCTGTATCATTGTCGAAGCACTCAGTTTCTCACGCAAACACACGCTCATGATACCCCATCTGTTTCTAAATACACCAACCTCCTCTCTGAAATCTGCGAGCTTCTGTTTCACTGGTGACGGCGGAGTTTGCAACAGCCATGGTGGTGGCAGTCAGCTCAGAAAATCGAGCGTGAATGTGTTCGAGAACGTCAGACGGAATAGGGATGGTTGTCCTGCACTGGGTGACCTCAGCTGAGGTGACGGGCATCGACGACAGTGACAGTGGCGGCAAGGAACTCTTCGCCGCGGACGTACTGGAAGATGTGGATGATGTGCCCTGCCGCCCCAGGAGATTTTTCACATCAATGTGGCGTTTGGCATTGGATCCGGCATTGGCGTCCGACGAAGCGAGGTTGAGGTCCGTCTCAAGGCTTTCCAGCCAGCGCTGCGTCTGAAGTCGTGATGAAGCCTCTCCCTCCTCACCTGGAAAAAGCGATTGCTCTGTATGACTTTACTCATTTGCCCTGTGCTTGGGGTTATTTTAGCAAGCAAAGATGTGCTCAAGCAAATGGCTGTGTGTGTGTGTGTGTGTGTGTGTGTGTGTGTGTGTGTGTGTGTGTGTGTGTGTGTGCAAGGTGTATGTGTAAGCCTTATCATACAAGTCATGTTCATATGTTCATCAGTACTGTGACAATTTTCTTTTCTTGATACAGCACCGGTATTTATAAATTCTTTTTACTAATAACATTCAATCTGTCCGAGCATCAACAACAAATATCTACACCAGTAAGTGGATGCACCAAAGAGCAAAATCAAAAAAGCATTTCACAGGTTTATAAATCTGAACTCACACATGGGAACTGTAAACAGTCTCTCCATGCACTGTGTGTAATTAGTTCAGGTGACAGCCCTTCCCACCTTGTTTCCTTGGCAACAGAGCGGCGAGTGCTGACTGCGGTGAGGGCAGTGGCCAGTGCTGGTCCAGGTCAGAAGAGTGCTGCTCCAGGAACCTCATCAGTGAGGCCTCATCATCCTGACCACTACAAAAAAAAAAACACCTCATGACTCGGCCTGTCCATTATTCTCCCACTCTTCAGTCTAGTGCTGAGGAAAAACTGACCTGAATCCAGAGCATGCCCCCCCCCCCCCCCCACCCTCTCCCCCAAACCTTTTAGTTTTACCCGACATCCATACTACTAGAGTTTAAAAAACAACATAAAAAACTCCTAAAAAAAAACTCCTTGTCTTGTATCTTGGCTCTGTGTTCATTACTTTTTTTTTGGGGGGGGGGGGGGGGGGGGGGGGAGAGAATCTTTGTGTTTTTTTCTCTTTTATGTTACCTGGCTTCAGGTTGAGTGAGGTTGTTTGTCATGCGAGGCAACCCTGACGGAGCCCCCAGCTGGTCGAGATCATTCTCCTCCCATGGTAAGCTGTCCCCGACATCATTATCCACAGACCTACAGCAACAAAAGTCATAACCATTTTTATCTGTGAAAATCTGAATTTATTTTACACAGTATCACAGCTAATTATAGGAACCAACACTGCGTCCAATAACATAAGCAAATATGACATCGATGGACAACTGTAGATGTTAAATGGCCAAACTAAACAAAGAAAGAAAAAAAAACACACAAAAAACCGGAAGTGAAAACTCACATGGTTTCCTCGTCGATGTCATTCTCATCATTACTGTTATCGGCAGGGGCCATAATTCCCAGTGTGTTCTGTCCCCTGTCTGCAGCACCATCATCAATATCATCCAGGTCTCCTTCACTCAAGGCCTGTAAGTGTAACATCCGCATCAAATAATAATAATAATAATAATGTGGACTATACGTGCTGTACCAAACTGCTTGGCTCAAAGCGCTGTGCACTGATTCCAACAAGCACTCTCATGTAAATCACATACACATAAGCGTACTGCTACACGACTGCCAGTCAGCATGTTGCCGTACTCGGCTGGCTGCTGGCGGGCAGGTTTTTTTTTCCCGCACACGCTGCCTGCGGCGTTGCAAGGTTTGGGCAGTGATTGGTCAATTGGCTGTACGGGCTGCCTGCGGCTAGCTGGCTGCCAGGAAAAATAGGACGGCATTCTATTGCCGCGCCGGCACCGGCAAGGGGGATGTGCTAGCTGGCCGCCAGCGATTTAATTAGGGTTGCCAGCCCTGCAAGTGCCGATCCTGGCAACGTGTAGCAGCGGCCCTCACACTGGGTGTAAAAATTACATCAACACCACCACCACCACCAGCAAAAACAAAACAAAAAGAAAAGAAAAAAAAACACACACACAAAAATGGCAACACACATGATACTGAATTGTCTTCTCAATCTCCTCACGTGTCCAAAACAGTTCCTACAACTTATCTGATTGGTAAGAGACATACATGCAGCCGATCGCAACTCACATCATTGAAGTCGGTTGTGTCGCTCGAATCGCTGGAGCCCGACTCATCGTTGTGGTCTACATCATCTACGTTGCACTCGCCGCTGTGCGAGGTGTGCCCCATCTTGTTGCCATGGTGAAAGAGTGAGTGTGAGGCAGCACTGGCTGCTGCGTCCCCTGATTGCGTGTCCAGCAGCGGAAGGGGGACTTCTGGTACTGTCAACAACGACACATCATTTCAGGCATTCTCAAGAACGCAGAATTCAAACTCTGCACATCTACGTACACCTTTTTTTTTTCTCTCTCTCTCTCTTCCAGTTCCATTCTGCAACCACGTTTTCACTAAACATACAGGGACTGGTTGTTTGTGTGTGTGTGTGTGTGTGTGTGTGTGTGTGTGTGTGTGTGTGTGTGTGTGTGTGTGGTGGTGTTTGGGTGAAGAATGGGGAGAGGGCAAATTAGAAGTGTAACTGGTATACAAAACAAAGAAAAACAGTACCTGGTGTATTGACTTTCTTTCCAGACTTGTTCCGGGAAACTTCAAGATGCAAACGCTGCAAACAGAAAAAGGAAAGCATTCGTCACCCCTAAAATTGTTCACAGTGAACCACATCACAGCAATAAATGTATAACATGGATCTACAAGGGATAAAAGGGACCAGACTTATGAAACAAAATTTTTACGTTATCTTGGTAAGTCAGACAACACTTTATTAGCCTGACAAAGAGGGTGGCTATTGACAAAAAAAAAGAAGGGAATCTTACCTCCTTGAGATCATTGATCTGCTGAACGTACTGGGCGCTGGCCGACTCCAGCTGACTGATGTACCTGCATACAGTCAATGAAGCAGTCAACAGCACCATAATCAAGTCTCTATCACACCTGTAGTGTTTTCAACATCAGGGTGGCACATTCTTCATGGGATTTTCTTGTTGGAACTCAACTGGACAGTAGAGTGAATAGCCTCCGAACACGGTATGGGTTGGCCATGGAAAAAAATGCCTCATGATGGCCCTTGGGGACTGATAACTGAAGAAAATGGTCAACTACAGAGCACCTAACCAGGTGTCCAAAAACTACAGAGCACCTAACCAGGTGTCCAAAAACTACAGAGCACCTAACCAGGTGTCCAAAAACTACAGAGCACCTAACCAGGTGTCCAAAAACTACAGAGCACCTAACCAGGTGTCCAAAAACCTAATTCTGTGAGATACTGACCTTGATTATAAAGAAAGAAAGAAATATCAGCAACTAACGCAACTCTCACCCCCCCCCCCCACCCCCCCAAAAAAAAAAACAACAAAACAAAACAAAAAACAACACAAAACAAACAAACAAAACAACAAAAAACAACACACACTCACATAAAAAACAAACAAAATAAAACGAACAAACCAGCAAAACAGACAAACCACCAACAAACAAACAAACCAACAAAACAGACAAACCACCAACAAACCAACCAACCAACCTAAGGAAAAACACACATGAATACACAAACGAGTGAAGTCAAAAGTACCACTAACCACTGCTGGTCACGTGACTTCTGGTAGAACGTGGGCGGGCGCACTTGGAAGCGCAAGGTCAGCGTATCTCGGTTGTTGGAGGTGTCGAGGTAACCTTCGCTGCCCAGGAGATCCAGCCTGAAGAAGCGGTTGTACCCCCAACACTCGCCGACCTCGAAGTCAGACGCGAACTCGCGCACAATATTCTTGCTGGCGTCCCGCGAGGCCTGGTGCACCATTTCCACTCGGTACTCGTACCTGTTGTAATAACCAACCTCACTGAAATGTCCGTTACAAACAGGATCTGTCACTGCAGGACAAAAAAATGTTCTCGAGTGACCAGAACGTGAACATCTCTGGCTATAGTATCATGTAATCTGGTATATATATCCGTAGGAGAAACAGGTAGACTACATGAACTTCACATCTGGAGCACTTTAAACATGACGCAGCCAGGTGACAGCAAAAGTTTTTCAAGAAGAACACCATAGCAAACTACCAAAAGCTTCTTTTTTTTTTTTTTTTTTTTTAAGAAAAGCAATAAAAAGAAAAAGAAAATTAACTTCATAAGCCAAAAGTTTTACACAGTTTGAAGCAATTTTACATGTAATGATGTATCCACAACATCCTATCGCTTGCCAAATTCCCTCCTAAAATTGCTTACTGAGCCCGAGCGCAGCCACACCTTGCCCACTTTATGATAAGACTGGTTAAAAAAGAACAAGCCACTGCACACCAGTAGGAGCCACTTCAAGCCACTATTACGCAAGGCACAGGCCTTCCCGCTAGGTGCGAGACAGCTGCAGACTGCGTAATAGTGACCCCAAGTGGCTTCCAGTGATCTAGGATTTCAGTTAAAAATGTGACTTTTCCATGAGCTTTTAAGAGTTAACGCGTAAAATGATGTTCACACTTACTTTGATGTCTCCGGCAGCCCTGCAGACAGTTCCAGGAACACAGACAGATAGTTGCCTCTCACCACACCATTGCCGTCCTGCAGAAAACATGCAGCATTTCATGACTATCAGTTTTGATATACAACATAACACAGACTGTGGACACAAAAACTTTATTCACGTCCATGTGACAAAGCAAGCAGCAACAGCCTTAACTGACCCTTGCCTCCCAACAACCATGTGTTCAGTCACCTGGCTTTCAGTCTGACAAAGCTTGACTAAGAGGACAACACCCAAGCAAACAGACACTTCATGAGTTTTCGATGAATTCATTTCTAATTTCTTAAACTTGTTAATGCCAGTGATAACTTGCCTGTTGTTTTCTTCTTCTCACTATTCAGAGAATAGGTGCTAATCACAACCCTGGTCGGACAGAATTTCAAAGGGCCAAACGCTACCATTTTTATGTTCATATTGTTCCGAGCTGTTTTCGTGGTATCTATCATCACAACACTGAGACACCTGGACAGCAACAGCGTCTGTAACGCTGGCACTGAGCCAACAGAAGGGTATGCGATGACCACACTGAGCACTCCAGTAGTGTAACAAGTCATAGAATTTGAATGTTCAACTGCATGCACAAAGTGTAAATGCTGTATCGCATTAGAGTATTTTGAGCGTACCGGTGCACTCACGAGCGAAACTGTTCTACAACATAAGCTGCCTTAGCAAAGATGGAATTACATATAGCCCATCTAACTTTAAACTCATGGATATAACCCGTTACACTTACACGTCAAAATCATATTTTAGTGGCAGACAGGCACTACCGTTTCTCAAGGAAATCAAAAGGGTCATATATAATTATTCACTTAAAATCATCAAACCAAACTAAGATGGGAGTGGAGCAGAGAGTGTGTGTGTGTGTGTGTGTGTGTGTGTGTGTGTGTGTGTGTGTGTGTGTGTGCATGCATGCGTGCGTGCGTGCGTGTGTCCACGTGTGAGTGAGCAAACTACATACCGGATAAACCTTGAGTCTCCAGCTGAGGCCCGACACGTTGAGCGGAGGACTGTACACGGGGTCGGCTCTCTGTCGCAACACACTGAAGTTCTTCATCACGAAGGTGCTTGTGTCGTACTGAGGCACGATCTCACTGCGAAAACCAACAAACATTGACACTGTATTATGAGTTATCTCTACCTCCAAGCACAACATTCCCCTGACCAGACAATAAAAAGATGAAAGCAAGCATAGAAACACAATGCAGCAGTCAACTGTCTCATCCGCTGAAAGCACACAGGTACCATGCTGACTCCTAACAAATTTGTCTTTCTTTTGTTGTTCGCTACATATACAAACACAGATTTTTATGCCTGTGTAATTCTACTTGGAAGGTTAATTCTCTGTCATGAATTCCACAGTCTGTCTTTTCCTTTTCTAAAAAACCAAACAAGCAGACAAAAAAAATAACATAAAGCCTTCTTGCCGGCACAGCAATAAGGAAACTCAAGTTCCAGATTCTGAAGCAATGAGAATGGTAACATATAAGAGCATAATGGCTTACTAATGCATTTACATGTACTTCCATTTTTTGTCCTCACCTGGTGAAATCGGCCGGAACAGGTGCTGTGACGAAAGAGGCCATGGGGCGTAAGTGAAGTTGCCGGAAAAGCTGCATGATCTCGGGGCTGCGGCGAATCAGCTCAGCACGGCCGCTGTTGCCTAGCTCGCCCCCGACCTTCTCCAACACAGACTCCCATAGCTCCGCCTCCTGGGTCAAGCGATTCCGTTGCCCTGCACCAGAATTACTCTCATGACTCATGAGAATTAGCAATATAAAGTGTATATCACCGACATGATGAAGTGTACCATAACACCTGAACATCTGATTGAACATTTATCAATCAGACATTCTTTCCTGAAGCTCCTAAGGTGAACAGTGGACTGATCCAACAGGCATTGTGTCTGACTGCATGGCTACCACTGCTGTCATAGTGCAACAAGTAACCCTTAAGAATGATGAGCTGTGATATAGATGTAAAATCTATTGTTCCTGGCTCTCAGGCTACTCTTTGGGAATTTCACTCTGGGTCCTGCAGCTTAAAAACAACAACAACAAAAAAACACACGTAACAATGCAACCCCCGGATCAAAATCAACGTTAAGATCCAAACAGCAAAAAAAGTTTTTAAAAAAAGAAAGAGTAACAACAACAGCCATCATCAAAAGACATACCCATGAGTGTAAGGAGTTTGCTCTTGAGCTGCGACTCGAGGCGGGCGATCATCAGCTCCACAGCATTGCGGATCTCACGCACGCGCTCGTCTTTGGCGTTCTTCACGCTCTCAATGTTACGCTCCTGAACAAGGACAAAGGACAGCATGACATAGTCTCTAGACTGAAATTCATGTGACAGGACACAAGTTTCACTCTTCTACAAAATATTTTCTCTTTCCTTGACCCCTCATGCTTTTTCACATCCTTCACTGGAAACAAGGCACGCAACCACGTGAAGTGGACAGCGAGCAACAGACAAAAAATTATGAGAAATCTCACTTGGGTATTTCTCCCCTCTCAGGTGGCTATTTCTGCCAGGGGCGGTTTTCTAACTGCATTTTTCTGTCCATCAAAAGATGAAAGTAAAGCCACAGCCTACAGTAGTATTAGAGGCAAAGCATGATCTCCACAGGGACACACTCTATCATTTTGAAGAAAAGGTGATCGGCGTCTATTATTCCAATGCTCTTGAGACCTCTTTCAAAACCGCTGTCACCCTTCTCTAAAATACAGCATACACGTGCGTGCACTAGCTGACCAAAACGAAAAGCGCCCACTCACCACATCCTGCACAAGACTGATAAGCTCCACATGGCGGCGTCTCAACTGGCTCAGCTCATCCACTATCTTCTTGGCGTGCTCCTCGTAGATCCCCTCCAGCGGCTTGAACGTGTGGCCAGAGTGCTGAAAGGAGATACCAGCCTGAACATACCTTTAGCTAATTGTGTGCATCAATTCAAACAAAACCAAATCAAAACCAAATGAAGAAGGAAAAAAACAACAACCCCCCCCCCCCCCAAAAAAAAACCAAAACAAAACAAAAAAAAACAAACAAAAAAATCCAACAAAAACAAAACAAAAGCAAAAAAAAAAAAAAACCTTCCGAAACGGTACTTGTGCTTAGCGCAAGAACCCTCTTGCTGATTCCTCCCAAAAAAGAAGAAAAAAAAATCAAACCAGGAACCCCCCCCCCCCCCCCCAAACAAACAAACAAAAAAAAAAAAAAACCCCAAATAAACTGTAATCACTGCTTCACCAACCCTCAGTTTACATGCTACACGTAGCAGTATCTAAGCTCAACTATCCAATCTCAGTTCTGGGAGAAAAGAAATCAAGTTTAACAATCATCAAGTGGATGGGGGATGGGGGGGGGGGGGGGGAGGGAGGAGGAAGCATACGCGGTGCTTGTGCTTGTAGTAACCCGAAATAGGAAAACAAAAGGCTGTGATATGAACGTACAGTTCCACCCCACAGAGCACACTGGTGGCAGATGCATTCCTTGCAGGTCCAGCAATACACCGTCAACTTCTCCTGGTGTTCTGAGCACCTGCAACACAAGACAAGCACTTCTGTTATCGCTGGTGTTTTTTAAGGTAACATGACAGTGATAGTGATTTTTGGACTCAAACGTGGCAAATAACATTGAGGAAGAACCCACGCAGCTTGCTTCCACTGCGACGTCACCATCATCCAGTCTGAGCCACAGTTTGGGAAACTGACAGAAAAGAGTCATTTATCTCCTGCTGTCCTTTTCCATGTCTTTGGCAATATAGATACATGTCTTAGCTGCTATGAAATCTGTTAACAACACGCTAAAGACGGGCACCTAAACCGACGATGATCAAACTCGGCTCACGTTTCCCGGGAACTATTTTGCAGATGTGATTAATTGTTGTGGTAGTGCTTCAGTTCCAGTGTGGTTGCTTTGCTCGGAGGAGAGGTATTGGCTGCTTACAAGATCGCAGTGCATGGATGCAGATCAGCATACTTGCACACAGTGATTATCCACTGTGGCAGAGATAAGATGAGAGATGAAATCGGTGCGTGCACCAGCCCCCGTAGTGTAGTGGTTAGCACTTCGGACCATGGACCGGGAGACTCGGGTTCGAGTCCCAGCCAAGGCAAGCAGGATTTTTCCTACCTAGGTTGGCTCCTACCCAGAGCGGGTGTGCTATGGGCCCAGTGGGGAGGCTGTTGCCACACAAGTGCGACTTTGAGGGTGCTTCCCTTAGTATGACACGTCTTATGATGTGGATGATTACACGGCCAGCACCGCAGGTGCCGTAGTTCCCGGGCCTTGTTAATGACGGGATATTTATGACAGGAAGCGTGGAGTGCGACCCTGTCCCGCAGTCCCAAACCACACGGACCTCCAAAGCATCATCTTACTCTCATCCTCATCTCCATCATCATGCATAATAAAAATTGTCCCAGCTTCCGAGCCCACCGTGGATTCCACCCATGACCTGGGAGGAACACCACTGGAGCTGGCAAAGAATTAGGGCAGCAAAAAGAAAAAAAAGAAAAAAGAAATCAGCGTGTGCAGTTTGGGATGAACCTAGACACACACAAGCACAGCTAGTCCTACATGTGTAAACCCAAGATGTACGCCTGTACGGTTGCAAGTTGCTTTTGGTTGTTTATTGCTTCTTGTTTGTTCTGACTTTCCTTTGCCTTGCCAAAAGAGAATTTTCATCTACGCTACACTGCACCTAAATCTTGCAGCAATCTTCGCTTCTTCTGAAGATGCAAGGTTTACAAAACTCATCACAGCATCGGAAACATGGTGATGACACCAGAGAGCTTTCAAACACACAGAAACGCGGCCTCAAAACAAGTGCAGCCTTCACACCACGCAGACACTATCATTCTGACTGACCAATCTCCTCACAGCCGATTTGGCGTATATCTCCGTAGACTTCATCTATTATGACATCATAGGTCTATGCATGTGCCATAATACAATCTCTATAACAATGGATCCTGCTAAAGCCCATCCAAACTCTATTGACCTAGCAGCCCTCCAGAGAGAGACACGCGGTCTGCAACTGCCCAACAATGCAACCAAGCGTTCGTTGTTGACCTATGGGAAACCCATGACCTGCTGGACTGGAGTGCATGAGAAATGCATGGGGATTGCCTGGTGCAAAAACCAACAACCACAAACGTCCATGATCCAGCATGTTTCTATTAGCTTTCAGCTGAAGTTCGTGCGTGATTAGCATCCACAGCTGAACAACAAAACGATATCCTCTGATGACCTCTGGGATCATAGCCGTTACTGATGGAGTGCATGAAAACTACTATGGATCGCATGGAGCAAAAAAAAAAAACCAACAGCTACAAAAGCCTATGATCCAGCATGTTTCTTTTAGTTTTCAGTTGACGCCGCTGCGTGATTAGCATCCACAGCTGAACAACAAAACGATATCCTTCGATGACCTCTGGGATCATAGCCATTACCTGCTGCTATGGGCTGCATGAATCAACACAGTAATAATAATAATAATGAGCATTGTATAGGCGCTTTACCCAATTTCATGAATCGGCCCAAAGCGCTGCGAACTGAACCCAACATGCACACTCACGTGAAGCACACGCATTCTCTCACACACTGGACAGAAACACATTACAATCACACGGTGCAAAGGGTCAGCTTAACTATTTAAATTTCAGAAGTTAGGTGCGCATTTATTTTTCTAATTTCCTTGGTTGAACATTTCCAAATCAGAACCCAGTGCAAAAAAAAACCCAAACAAACAGCAGCTACAAAAGCCTATGATCCAGCATGTTTCTTTTAGTTTTCAGTTGACGCCTCTGCGCGATTAGCATCCACAGCTAAAGAGAAGTAGAGCATTTTCTCTAAGTAGTGCATATAGCATTTTACTTTCACGTTTCTTTGATTTCGATGAGTAGCAATAACACAAATAAGTGTGTCCGAGGGGGGTGGGGAGGGGGAGGTCACACAGTCAGTTAAAACCGGTTACGTCGGGTCACACAGGTTCTGGACACAGCCGTGATAAAGAGGTCCATGACGCTGCGCGCGTGTCGAGTCTCAGGGGCACACAGGGGAACGGGGCGGGACTAAACAGACCACGAATGGTGCATGAATACAACACAGTACAGTACACAGTCCTGAAAAGACTGCACAGGGAAAATCAGTGTGCACAAGATCAATGTCCCTTACAGCTTTCAAAACTGTCAAATTCAGAGGGTCATTTAGTAAAATCAAAGGGTCAGACCCAAGTAGGAAAATTTTGGTTCAACGGGACCCATTGTTTACAAGATTGTCGGAGAGGACACCTGTTTTATGAATCGGAAAACCCAGCATTATGGCAAATAATCTCTGTTGTTGTCATAAATCTCTGTTGTTTCCAATTCCACTGAACGTCTGAGGTGTGTTGTTTTACTTTCGGTTTACTTGAAAACCGTGCGTCACAATGATACATGTACAGCCCCCAAATCTCTGCGTCAGATTCTGAAATCTCTGCGTAAACGACGCACATATGTGCGTAATGAGGAACACTGCAAAATAACGACAAAAATTAACCCAGAAGTGATGTGGCTCTGAAAGGACATTCCCAGCTGTACCACACAACCAACAAAAACAAAATAATAATAATAATATTACACTTGTAGAGCGCAGAGTTCTGCTTAGGAAAGCACTCAATGCGCTTTTGCTCACGCACACACACAACATTCACATGCACACATTTATACGCATCAATATGGGTGGTGGAGTTTAAAGATTGACGGCTAGTTTGAAAAGATGTGTTTTGAGTTCTGCTTTAAACTGTAGGAGGGAAGGGATGTTGCTCAGAGAAGATGGCAAGGGGTTCCAAATGCGGGGGGGACTATAAGTATAACTGAAAGAACAAACAAAACAAACGGTCCCGAGTGTTTCATGGTCTGTCCAATACCCAGTGACATCTAGTGTTATCTGCCACAACTCCCTTTCCTGAATCTTTAAAAAAAAAGAAAAAAAAAGTCCAATACAGGAACGTCTGAAAAGTCTACAGCAAATACAACTCCCATCCCATCCTCTCCCAAAACCCAAACCCATTCACTAAGTTAGTGGCACAGCTTCGACTTTCACACCCCCACCCCGCCTATTCCCTATCCCCGATTCCAGAGCGGGGAGGGGGGGGGGGGAGAGTCTCCAGGGAGCCACAATGCCAAATACTGACGCTTGCCCTCCTGCCGGAGCTGTGCCAGATTATTGATCTGGGAGGGCGTGGGGAGGCTGACCTGAACAACCACTGATCTGTGCCACCAATCATGCGAGCAAGGCCGGCAACATGAAAACAAGATTTACTGCCGACCTGTCTGAACCCACGTTAAGACAATGGGTTCCAAATCAGACCGACAGTTTCGGAAAGGCTGAGGTAAGCAATAATTTGAACGGGGCTACGACCAGTTCTTAAGGAAAGTCTTGGGGTACATTCTACACAACGTAGAGACCAGCCGATCGATTTACAATCAAACCCATTTTACTCTTTAAAATTCCTTTTCACCTGCCACAGACCTGCCCTAACCAAATTACAAGATCTTCGCGGATATCAATTTGTTGTAATTTGCACAATCAAAAACAAAAAGTGTCTTGCATAATAAATGGACTGCAAGCCCACCAACAAATCATTATTGTGTTTCTGGTTTCAAGTAAAGACCCCAAAACACCAAAAACATTGTCTTGTTCACATCCATAAGCACGCACACACATACAAACACACACTGACATACACACAGAGTCAAACACACCATTTAATGGTAGAACTGATTCAATGAATGGCGGCTTACAATATAGTCTAGACCGGCGCCGACACACCAAGCACATACACACACACACACACACACACACACACACACACACACACACACACACACACACACACACACACACACAGAGCACTTACTGATCTTTTTCAGATGTGTCCGCACGTGTTGATGGAGTGCACTGCTGAAGGGTGTCAAGTTGCTGCGTTACTTCCTCCGCCCACCGACAGTTCACCAGCTCGTGAATATGCAGAGATGCCCTGAAGAATAATGTCCGATGACTCGATTTGTTGTTAACATCGATGACCAACGCTGCTAACAGTTCTACCATCATTACCCGCACCGCACCCTTAATTTGTATACATACATGTACACTACAGTAGAACCTGTTTTGGGGTGACCATCCACGGGGCTGACCAAAACGGTTGCAAATGACAGGTTTTTATTTTTTTTATTTTAACTACTTGTAAATTCGGGCTGCTTCCCCCACGGGAAGCGCATCGCCACGGTGCAGCGTCACCCAATATCTATCCTATATTTTTTTTTTTAACAATTTTTCTGGGGGAGGAAAGCCGGATAACCCGGAGACAAACCCCCAATGAGCAGCCCCGTAGCCAGGAAAAAACCGGTACGGTGTATTACATATCACAAGCTCGACCTGGGCTCGGCATGAGAAATGATGCATGTTATTGTTTAAAGTAAATCATTCGTTTTGAACTGACAGTGAGAATCATCATGACCATAAAACTGGAACGTTCTTCTCACATCACTCAGGCTCTGACATCAGAAAAATGCACACCCTACCTAATTTCTCATGAAAAATGAAGGACATCTACAACTTCAAATCTAACATGTAACGACATTAATCATACCTGCAATGTGGACACTGGGACCTCTGCTCTGTGAGCCAGCGCTGAACAAACATGAAAACAAGGCCTCAGACAAAAAATATCATGATGCCATGCAACATTGATAGAATCGGTTAATTTAATCGCTTTCTGTGATTTATGTAAACCTGTCACCTCTACCCCCCCCCCCCACCACTTTCCCATGTCCTGTTCTCACACAAACCCCTCTCTTGGTTATCTGATTTAAAGTTTTCTCCCTCCAGCGAAGCTCATGAAAAGAGGGAAGCTGAGATGAAAAATCGTCTCAGGGAGCCAAAGCCCTCTCAAAATAAGCCCACTATATCTTCTGGTGGTGATTCCAGAATCAATACTTCTGCCCAACTCTTCCCTTCTTCCTTATTTCATCATCTACACAGAAATGTAGAGCGCCAGACTTTTTGTGTGTGTGTGTGCAGTGAGGTCGCGTCCTGTGTCTGCAGATGTGCTACTGCTGGTGACAGTCTTCATACTGTGATTCTGAGTCCTAGCTGAAGAATACAGCCTGGTCAAACAGTAACTCTTAAAGATCTAAGCTCCCAACAAAAAGCTTTCCGAAGTGTGAAAAATTTTTACCGAGTCGACCGTGCAAGCACAGTCAACTCCGTCACAGTTGCAGAGTTTTCAGCGCTTTGGGGACCCTTATAAAACCAGAGCACGAGTTTGCCGTGACATTATCTGGCTTCTGGTTAGTGAGTGAGACACATCGCTACAGTCTAGCGGATGTTGTGTGCTGCACGATCTTTCTCGCTCAGTGTCAACACGCAAACTGAGCTGTGAAATCAGGCTGCCCTTTGCTTTTATTGGGGTTTCAGGGACGCTGAAAACCCTGCAACTGTGACAGAGTCGACTGTGCTTGCACGGTCGACTCTGTAAACTTTTTTTCACACTTCGGAAAGCTTTTTGTTGGGAGCTTAGATCTTTAAGAGCCCAGGCCTGACCACCTCCTGCCCGCTATACGACTTGTGAAAAAGAACAAGCCACCGCACACCAGTAGCTACCTGCAACCACTATTACGCAAGGCGTGGAGCTTCCCCGCTAGGCAACAGATCACTGAAGATTACATAACAGTGGCTTGAAGATCTCAAGTAAAAGTGTGAGTTTTGCATGGGCTTCATGAATACATGAATGATCAACTTTGATACATGTACATCCACAAACATCCGGATAACAAGAATTTATTCACGGGTGGGGGTGGGGGGTGGGTGTTTGGGGGTTTAATGTCATTTTCCACCACATAGGGTCATATCAAACTTCAAAGACGGGGCAACAATGAAAAAGCCAGCACAAATATTTGGCCCCAGCCGGGATATGAACTCACGACCCGAGCATTAGAAGTCCAACGCTCTACCATTCGGCCACCCCGGCTCCCCAAGAATTTACACAAATCAAGTAAGGGTGGGTGGGTGTTTGGGAGTTTAACGTCCTTTTCCACCAAATAACACAAATCAAGTAATAAAGAATTGTTTTGTATTGGTATACATGTATGATAATTCTTTTTGTCACATAAACTTAATGACAATTCCTCATAGATACAGATAACAAGAACCCATTCAGACCCAACCATACTGTTTTACGATACTGTCTATAGGTATGTAAATTTTTCATCCAAATACGGTTACAAGGGAAATTTAGGAAGATCATGTGTGGATTTCAGCTGCAGTACATCCACGTCATTTATTTTACATAACTGAGTGCACCGCACTGTAAAAAAGAAAACTATTGATAAGAAAAGACTGTATTGTGAAACTGACCCTGATGCATGTGAAGCAGCAAAGTTTGGAACAATGCGGACACAGACGGGCATCCCGCAGTTTCTCCATACAGATGAAACATCGGAACACTTCAGCCAGGCTCTGAAAACACCAAAATGTCTGTACATTACTGAGGAAAACAACAATACAACAACAACAAACAATACAACCGGCCCCCGTAGTGTAGTGGTTAGCACTTCGGACCATGGACCGGGAGACCCGGGTTCGAATCCCAGCCGAGACAAGCGGGATTTTTCCTACCTAGGTCGGCTCCTACCCAGAGCGGGTGTGCTATGGGCCCAATGGGGAGGCTGTTGCCACACAGGCGAGATTCACCCACTTCACGGGTGCGACTTTGGGGGTGCTTCCCTTGGTATGACACGTCTTATGATGTGGATGATTACACGGCCGGCACCGCAGGTGCCGTAGTTCCCGGGCCTGGTGAACGCCGGGATATTTATGACAGGAAGCGTGGAATGCGGCCCTGTCCCGCAGTCCCAAACCACATGGACCTCCATAGAATCATCTTATCATCATCCTCATCTCCATCATCATGCATAATAAAAATCGCCCCAGCCTTCGAGCCCTCCGTGGATTCCACCCATGACCTGGGAGGAACACCACTGGAGCTGGCAAAAAAGAGTTGTGGCAGCAAAAAAAAAAAAAAAAAATACAACAACAAACAATACATGTAATAATAAACATAAAATAAATGTAAAATACAACCAATAAAATTAAATAAAAATAAAAGGAACCATAAGAATTAAGGATGGTGAAGTTACTGGTAAGACCCCGAGTCCAAAGTGTCTACGAAAGGATGGACAGACAGGGGAGATCAGGACAGGGGAAGCGTCATTTTGTTGTTGTTTGCTTTTTGTTTGTGCAAGCTGTGCTGGTTCCAGAATAAGGCCAGCAGAGTTCATATACAATGTATATACATATCCATATATGAATGCAACTACTCCATCACAATAATGCCACTATCACGCGATGGATACTCCCTAAGCCCCACAGTGTGTACAGATAGCACAGAGAGCCACACACACACACACACACACACAGACGCGACAGTCGGTTCCCTACACACGATCTCAATAGTCTCCTAACAGCTGATGAAGGGGTAGTCACTAAAGACACATTTCCACCGTAACCTGGAAAAATGACGGAAGTGTTCACTGGGGACATTTTATGAATACAACAGCACTAGTGGTACAGTATTTTACCTTGGTAATGACAACCTCTCTCCCAGACTTAATCTTCATTTTGACATACTCCCTATTGGCGTTCAGAATCTCCTCCAAGGAGATGAACGCCACCTTGCTCTCCTCGAACACGCTCAAGAACTTCTTTCCGTCGCACGATTCCTCGCAAAACGTGTACTCCGTGTTGGCATTGGGGCTGGTTATCCAGCGAACTTCGTTGTCATCTTTGAAGCGCACTTTCTTATACAGCGTGACGGAGTTCACTGTGGACATGTCAACTGTCGCGTTCTGCAAAATGTTGCTCAGCTTGTCCTCCATGATACTGACCGGGGAAGGGAGGGTTTCTTCATCTGAACACTGCATCATGGAGACTGTTTAAATCTGACTAATGATGAAGAACGAGACTGGATGCTACTTCCCCTACAACTGACTGTCATATATTTACTTCCATTTCCATGAACTCTTTTGCCTGGATCACCTTTCCAGAGTACAAGATACTGGGCTGATGTCCAGCCTGAGTTTGATGAACATCACAACTGACGTCTCTACAATGCACAGCAGTCAACACTCCAAAAACACTGTCGAAGTTGACGCCTGCATGTAAAATGCCCTGTTCAAGTCGGAAAAAAAAAAAAAAATCAAATTTCCGACATGTCCAGAAATATATTCTCGTTATTTCAGCTTCAAGATACTTCACTGACCAGCCATTGATCAGCTGAACACTTCCAAAATGGATGTTCGCACAAACAAAACAAAACAAAAAAAAGTTCTCATTAAGAAAGCAAACTTCACAACTGTAAAGAAGTTCGAGACAGATCACAGATCAGTCAGAATCCAAGCTAACAACACTGCATGCCAGAGCAGAACCAGCAAAAACCGGTACAGTTAGACGGAATGATCAGCACCCCGAGTACAGAATGTATCAAACCCAAATGACTGCCACAGACCAAAGGTCACAGACTGTCCTGGACCCTGCATGTTAGACCAATGCTGGGGCAATCAGCACAATTGACAAATGTTCCACTCTTGTCTTGCCACTCGTGTGCTCATGATCCGCACACATCATCAGTCCCTGGGGTTCGATAGTCTGTGGGTGGAACTGGAAACGAGGAGACTGGGGGGATGCCGGGGGAAGGGTCTTCCCGCTTCTTTCTGCCCCACGATCCGTAAACTCGTCCTGTTTTCCTTGCCCGTCTCGGTTGTCTGCTGTGCCGGACCAATATTCCATGAATGAACAATTTGTCTGATTCAGAGAATTCAATGGAATGGCCACATCCTGTTTGAAGACCTACACTACACATCAGAGTGAAATATATACTATTTTTTAATTTGTGATAGTGTCACATTTGCTGTTACTTGAAAATGTTGTGTTACTGGCATCTGTGTGTAAAAAAATTCACATCTAGTTCTAACGTTTCCTCACTTACTGGGCAATTAGCTCAAATCCCTTATTTCAGATGCTGTCATAATTTTTTTTTTAATGGAATTCTCATGCTCAAAATTCTATATATCTTGCAGCACAAAAGTTCAATTCATATTGGGTGGACACTCATATATTTGTACCAAATACCGGATATTTCAAAATCCACACTTTTCTCCTCAGATTACAGTGTACATCAATCAATTTTCATCAAGGATTGCCAACACTCCAGTGATGAGTGAGAGACTTATAGTAAATTATACACCATTCACAAGGACACCACCACAATGCTGAAATCCGCTGCAAATTCACCACCATTCTCCCTCCCTCAAAGAATCTCGCATCAAATCGCACAGGAACCAAGGCAGCCCCTGCACGTCTGGCCGTCCCCATGGGCGGACGGAGGGATGGACCGGCGTAAAATGTCAGCATTCATCAAAACCCTCTGCAGATGAGCCGCCGACCAATCCATTCCGCCCAATAAGAACCAATATCTCCCAACAGATCGATACCCTGAACATCTACTGCAGGCCAAAAGCCCACATTCTTATTGAGTGGGAAAGTTTGAAACTGAGGCACCTTTGGAGAGGAGGAGTATAGGGAAGGGGAGGGAAAGGAAGGACGGTGGGGGAGAGGGGTGGCACGGGCTGTAGTGGAAATGGGAGCCAGTGTTTCCAGTGCTACTCCTCTTCCACAGTTTCAAGAAAAGAGAAGGGGAGGGTGATGGAGGATGGGGAAGAGGGGTGGCACTGGGTGCAATGAAAATGGGTGTACATGTATTTCCACCGTGGAGAGGAGTGGTACAGGGCTGCAGTGCAATTGGGCATGTTTCCATGGGGAGAGGGGTGGTGCATTGTACACTGTACATTGGTGCAGGGAAAATGGGTGTGTTTCCAAAGGGGAGAGGGGTGGAACAGAGTGCAGGGAAAATGGGTGTTTCCATGGGGAGAGGGGTGGTACATAGTGCATAAAAATGGGTGTTTCCATGGGGGAAAGGGGTGGTACAGTGGTGCAGGGAAAATGGGTGTGTTTCCATGGGGGAGAGGGGTGGTATGGGGTGCAAGGAAAATGGGTGTGTTTCCATGGGGAGAGGGGTGGTACAGGAAAAACGGGGGTGTTCCCATGAAGAGAGGGGTGGTATGGGGTGCAAGGAAAATGGGTGTGTTTCCATGGGGAGAGGGGTGGTACAGGGTGCAGGGAAAATGGGTGTGTTTCCAAGGGGGAGAGGGGTGGTATGGAGTGCAAGGAAAATGGGTGTGTTTCCATGGGAGAGAGGGGTGGTACTGGGTGCAGGGAAATGGGTGTTTCCATGGGGAGAGGGGTGGTATTGAGTGCAAGGAAAATGGGTGTGTTTCCATGGGGGAGAGGGGTGGTATGAGGTGCAAGGAAAATGGATGTTTCCATGGGGGAGAGGGGTGGTACTGGGTGAAATGAAAATGGGTGTGTTTCCATGGGGGAGAGGGGTGGTACAAGCTGCAATGCAGCTGGGCGTGTTTCCATGGGGTGCAGAGAAAATGGGTGTGTTTGCAAGGGAAGGAGGGTGGGCAAAAGGAGCACAAGTCTTTCCAGTGCTACTTCGCTTCAAAAGTTCTGACCGTGATTGCACTTCCGTTAAGCTTGCTAGTGCTACTTGTTTGAAATATAGAACATGCATAATATAGAACATGCATAATATAGAACATGCATAATATAGAACATGCATAATATAGAACATGCATAATATAGAACATGCATGTCTTTGCTTTGCTGTAACATGTCAGTCAAATTCGTCATCTGGTTTACAAACGACCCCCTTTCTTTGAGTTTCACGCCGAAAGGCCAAAGTCCAGCTGTTGGCAGCACTCTGTGCCAGTCATATTTGAAAATGGAAACACTCGGTCCTGGCAGTGCTACTAAGTACTTTTGATGCTGAGTAGCACTGGAAACACTTAGGCCCATTCCAACTACACCCTGTGGTGGGGGGTGGGGAGAGGTGAGGGGCGGGAGGGGAGAGAAAGGAGGAATGATTGGGGCTGTGGGTCTGGAATTAAAGGCTGAAGACACTCAATCTCTGGTACCCAAAGTAAAGCCTGGAGAACACCCTTCAGCACCATGCTGCCGTCTGCTGAGAATGAATAACTATCGGTGAGCCAGACAGAGGATGGATGGACCCGACGAACTGGTTCAACTTGAATTACTCCTTGTTCACAAGACTCACATCCCCCCCACCCCCACCTCAATACACACTACAGCACACTGGACCTTTGTACTTTACAGAATGACGTCAATGATCTCAATTTTTTATTTTTTTTTAAAGCCACTGACTTGCATGATGCCCTCCCTGCAAACCAGCTTCAGTATGCATGCATGTGTATATAAGCAAATAAAAGGGACAGAAACCACTTCACTTTCACAAAGGACGACACGGGTCAACGTTTCGGCTTTCACACAGTCCATGGTCTTCTGTCACAAAAGGATTGGTGTTGTGATATTTTTACTATTGTTTTCTGGTCCTTTTCTCGCCCACCTTTTTTTGTTGTTGTTTTTTCCCCCGCGCCGTGTATGTCAGTACGTCCGCAGAGTTACCTTTTGTTTGTTTGTTGAAGTTATGCCCCATTTGTGTCCTGAGGAAGGCGAAAGCCGAAACGTTGACCCGAGCCGTCCTTTGTGAAAGTTAAGTGCTTTCTGTCCCTTTTATGTCGCTTTTATTTGCTTAACTTGTAACCACTTCGCAGTCATTACCGTTTCCTTTTGAGGCTTTTCTATACATAAATTTATAAATGAGAACACTGCTGTCTTTAGTTCAAATGGCAAAAGGATCTAAGTGTTTATGGTTTAAACAGATAATTTATTTTGTTGCACTGGTGAAAGTACAGAAAAACAGTTTGAGCATAAACAAGATGTACTTACGAGTTACGAGTACGACATGCTCAATAAAAATTTGATTAAAGCAACCTTTGCAACAGCGGTTCACAAATTATGAGAGGGGGGGGGGGGGGGGGGGGAGGAGTGTTTCTAAGTGTTTAGGCCAAAAAAAAAAAAAAAAAATCTTGTTTCTGGTAACATGGCTAAAAAAAAATAGGGTAGGTAGGGTTTTTTCCTTTTTTTTTTAAACCCCCCCCTCCCCCACACACATATCCAAGAACAAAGAAACAGGGTATTAATAAGAAATGATGCTCTGTGAAACTGTATTTAATATTATAACACACTATCTTACCATATTTCGTATTTCGTTCTAATCTTGGGCCCGCGATGGCGCACGACTTCCCTGACGACAGGCGCACGAAAACCGAAACTGGTTGTGCTTGTATTTTTCCTTTTTTTTTTTTCCCCAGCAGCCAAAATATTTTTTTAGGGTTGGGGCGGGGGGGGGGGGGGGGGGGGGGGGGGTTAGGGTCGGTCGGGTTACCAGAAACAACAATTTTTTTTTTTTAACCTTATCACCTCCATCATGCGACCTTCTACCACATTAAAAGTCAAGCAGAGTTGCAACACTGCATTGAAATAGGGGGACACGTAAGTGTTGGGTACTGAAAAGCAGGGGGGGGGGGGGGGGGTAAAAAAAACAAACAGGCTAAGTAAAATGTGTCCATCACCATGCTTACTGAGAGATCTAAGCAGATTTGCTCATCACTTAGCCAGCCTAGCAATGCTATGCACACAAATCAATACAGTCACAGTGTACTACAGGAGCCAAAATGTCTCATCAATACGCATGCACAGCAGCGAAATCTACATGGAGCAAGATGTAAGCAGGGAACCGCAGCAAATTACAGACAGCGGCGCACCAGAATAAAGCTCAAACAGCACAGCATCAAAGCGGAGACCACATTTAATCCTGATACTTTCATGTGCTTTTTTCCCACTCTTGTCTCAGACTGATCAGAGACAGCAACGCAGTTTCCCGAGATAAGCATGCAAAGACAAGCGCAGGGCTTTTAGCTCAATGAGGTGAAGCTGTGATTGTCACGAGGGAGGGAGGTGTGTGTGTGTGTGTGTGTGTGTGTATACATGTGTGTGCGTGTGCGCGCGTGCGTGCAAATCTATGAAATAGCTTGAATACTTAATGTGAACATACTTGACTGGTTTACTTCATAAATACATTAAAACCCACTGACATTACTCTTTCCTTCCCGTCTGATCCCTAAAACTCATATATTGCTGCTCCAATGAAATTTGCTCACACCCACAGACATGTGAAAGCAATAAAAAAAAAAAAAAACCTTTACAAAGGATTACCGGTGCTTTTGTCTATTTTACGGGAGCAGGGTGGTATAGGGCGGCTGGGTGAGGGGGTGGGGGTAGATGAGGAGCAGAGGGTGTCCATGTGAATCTGATATTCCAAGCGCTGCTTGATCAAGATGAGTACATTTTCACGGTACATGTACTTAGTGCTTAGTCAGTGGTTTATCCTGTTCCAGCATATGGTTCTGTTTGTAACCCAAGTCTAAGCAGTGATCGCGCTAGGCATTTTCCAAACCGGTACGACGTCACAGTAAACAAACCTACTCGCACGCGAACCGGTAGGCCAGTCACGGAAACCAGTAACTAATTTTGCCACCGAAAATCTGCCGATGAATGCAGTGACAAGTTAATTGCTAACTGTACCTGTTACGGTGTTTGTCAATTAATTAAATGACAGGCGTCATACACTCACTGCTACATCTCGGCACGGCTCTCTCTCTCTCTCTATGACTCAGAGACTTTTTTCTCTCTCTTTTTCCTTTATTTTTGAAACCAGTCTTGAAAACAAAATACGAACCGGTAGGTTCTACCAGCTACTGATTTTCCAACCAGTATTTTCCTTTTCAAACCAGTATTTTACCAGTAATTACCAGTTAAATCCATCCCTGTCTATGTGACATATTTAGCCTTACATGGGAGACTTGCAATGGATACAGTTGTATGTTTTCTTTCCTCCTGTTCAAGAAAGCGTCAAGAAAATGGGGAGAAAAAAAGTAGCTAGGTCAGTAGGTGGGCACATTCTGTACAATTCTGATTTGACCAGTGTCAAACAGACAAGTTCAGATTGATCAAGCAAACCCAGAGCAGCAATGGTGAATGCTGATCCATGGGTCGCGTTTATTGCATTTTTTGTTTATAAAAAATATGTATTGCATTTGGGGGGATTCTAGATGCATTTTCAAGGTACCTCTCCATACTCGTATGCATTTTGACAACCTCTCTGTTTGCTGGGCTAATCTGCTGTCAGTTACCACCAGAGGTTAGTCAGCAGTGTGTGACGTGAGTTTATGCATAAATTTCTTTAGTGCCATACGCATTTTTACCAACCCCCTGCTTTCTCAGTTGAAAAATGCAAAACACCAGCGCGACCCGTGTGTGTGATCAGACAAAATCAATGCCTGATGAATGGACTTGATCGAAATTTGTCTGACTGGGCCATCTGATTGGTATTAGAGGGGGCGAAGGTTGTAGCGTTCATGTGGTAATAACTTCTTTACAAACAACGACAGTATTGCTTTTGGTGATGGTGAAGGAAGCATGTAAAATAATGTAGCCTTCCAGTTCTGAAGATCTACCCCAAAACGAAGATACAACCTCCTAGCTACACGACTGTTGGTCAGTGGTGTCTTCGACAGAGGAAGGCTGCGAGTCTTAGAAGTTAGAGATGTTACAGTGAATTTGTGTAATCAGGGATTTCATGAAATCCCTAAAATTTTCAGTAAGTTCATGTAATTACTGTTTCACTCGGGGATTTCATGAAATCCCTAAAATTTCCAGGGATTTCATGAAATCCCTGATTTCAAGGGACAGGGATTTCAGGAAATCACTGACCCATAATTTTCTTAAACCGAACACAGGAGTCGAGTGCATCCCGTTCAACTCAAACATTTGAGATTATCACAGTGAAAATAATAAATACATGCAAGTGCATATGACGGAACTATACTAAGATAGCCACAGTATGAAACAAAACATACAAGTTTTCACAGTAGAAGATACAAAATAAATAAAAAATACAAGTACATTTCGCGCAACCAATATGTATACGTGTATGTAAATTGTAAGATAGTTACAGTTTAAAAAAATGTGCAAGTTCATTTCGTGTATACGTGTATCACTGTATGATAACCATAGTTAAAAACAAACAAAAAAAACCAAACAAACAAACAAAACAAAACAAAAAAGAAACAAGCGAGTACATTTCGCGCAACTCATACATGTATGTAAGATGTCACAGTAAAATCCATCTTCGAAAACCATGCACTGACGTAAGACTTGGGGGGGGGGGGGGGGGAGATCTGTTCGCCCCCTCCTATTCTTGATGCTGAAAATGTTGTCACAGTCTATAATATGTGTACATGTACCTCAAATACTGGAAATGACGGGATAGATCTCCTCAGATGAAAGGTATTTATTGACTGAAATGGAATAATGAAAATCCCCGCTCCCCTGTTGTTTGAATTTTTGAGCCTCTGCCCTATCCCTCCCCCCTTCCGTGAAGCAAACATTTGGCCAGGAGATAACAGACGTTTCTGCTCTTTCTCTGACCACCAGCAGCAGTAGATTTCACACTCTCCACGAGTTTGTAGTAGTCTTCTTTTGGAATCAGATATGTGTGGTGTGTTTGGTAGCGTGCAAATAGCTCCGCTTGGAAAATATCTTCGATGCTGGATTGAGACATGCTTGCAGTGGAGTTGTAGGCAGTTGTAAGTACATGTATGTAACAGACTACAGTGTTAGTGTACCCTCATGAACATGCAGTTTTCATCAATCAAAAGAAATTACAGTTTGTGTCAGAGTTGTCACATGGTGAGAATGCTGTGGTGAGCTGCTGCTAGGAGTGAAATTTCAGGGTCCAGGCAGTTCTGCACTTATCTGATCTACAAATGATTTTATCTCTGCCCCAACTCTTTGCCAGCTTCAGTGATGTTCCTCCCAGGTCATGGAGTGGAATCCACAGAGGACTCGAAAGCTGGGGTATTTTTATTTTATTTTTATTTTTTATTATGCATGATAATGGAGATGAGGATGATGGTAAGATGATGCTATGGAGGTCGGTGTGGTTTGGGACTGCGGGACAGGGCCGCATTCCACGCTTCCTGTCATAAATATATCCCGGCATTAACCAGGCCCTGGAACTACAGCACCTGCGGTGCGGGTGTGTAATCATCCACATCATAAGATCTGTCATACCAAGGGAAGCACCCCCCAAGTCGCACCCGTGAAGTGGGTGAATCACGGCTGTATGGCAACAGCCTCCGCATTGGGCCCATAGCACACCCACTCTGGGTAAGAGCCGACCTGGGTAGGAGCCGACCTAGTTTTAGTTTAGTTAGTTTAGTCCTCTTTATTCCCTGGGGAACATAGGGCTGCAACCACACTCCGCCAGCGCACTCGGTTCTGGGATGCCCTCTTTAGTTCGGCCCACGTCGTTCCGGCGGCCTTGGCTTCAGCGTCCGTACTCCTCCGCCAGGTCTGCTTCGAGTCGGCCCACTTTTGCGCTTTCCCTGGGGGTTTCCAATCAAGGGACTGCCTGGTGACATTTGATGTTGGCTTTCGCAAAGTGTGTCCGATCCATCCCCATTTCCTTTTCTTGATCTCCTGCTCGATGGGGACCTGTCTTGTTCGCTCCCAGAGGTCTTGGTTGGTGATCACCAGTGGGTATCTGATGTTGAGAATGTTGCGGAGGCATCTGTTGATGAAGGTTTGCAGCCTGTGGGAGCCTGTCTTGGTGGTGCGCCATGTCTCCGAGCCATAGAGTAGGACCGACTTCACATTTGAGTTGAAGATCCGGATCTTGTTTCGCAGAGGATAGGGCTGTGGATCTCCAGATGGGCGCAGAGTGCGAAAGGCATGTCTGGCTTTGTTGGTGCGCTCTTGATGTCTTCGTCCGTTCCTCCATCCTTGCTGACAACGCTGCCGAGGTAGATGAACTTGTCCACCTCTTTGATGTCTTCCTGGTGCAGCTGGATGGGGTCGTGCTGTTTGTGGTTGACTCTCATGACTTCGGTCTTGCTGATGTTGATCTTGAGGCCGGTCTTCTCAGCTTCTTCGGCGACTCTGTTCAGCTTCTCCTGCGCATCTGTTGCTTGTGGGAGAGGAGGGCGATGTCGTCCGCGAAATCCAGGTCCTCGAGCTGTTTGCTGAAGGTCCACTGGGATCCCTGTCCTCTTACCCGTCGGTGGCTTGCCTCATGACCCAGTCGACCACCATCAGGAAGATTGTGGGTGAGAGGATGCAGCCTTGACGAACGCCGGTCCGTACTGTGAATGGTTTCTGTCAGTTTCCCGTCGTGGATTACCTGGCAGGTGGCATCTTCGTACAGCTGTCGGATGATGTTGACAAACTTTGGGTGGAAAACCGTAGTGAGACATCAGCTTCCAGATGACCTCCCTGTCAACACTGTCGAACGCCTTCTGGAAAGTCAACGAAGGTGCTGTACAGGGGGGTCTGCCACTCCAGGGACTGCTCGATGATGATCCTCATCGTGGCTATGTGATCGTGCAGGATCGGATCGTTGCGGAATCCTGCCTGTTCCTCCCGGAGTGTCTTGTCCAGCGCGGTCTTCAGCCTCTCCAGGATGATCCTGGTGAGAACCTTCCCTGGTATGGACAGGAGCATGATGCCTCGCCAGTTGCTACAGGATGAGAGGTCCCCTTTCTTTGGCAGCTTTACCAGGTGTCCCTTCTTCCAGTCTTGTGGCACGCTCTCGCGCTCTCCCAGATCTTCCTAAGGAGCGGGTGCAGCATGTCGGTGGAGGTCTGGATGTCGGCCTTGAGGGCTTCTGGTGGTATGCCGTCGGGGCCTGCTGCTTTGCCAGACTTGAGGGACTTGATGGCTTTGATGATCTCGGTCTTGGTAGGGGGGTTGGTGCTGATGTCAAGTAGCTGGGCTGTCGGTGGTATGTCTGGTGGGACTGGTGGTGGAGGCCTGTTGAGCGTTTCCTTAAAGTGTTCAGCCCACCTTGTCCTTTGGTCTTCCTCTTTGGTGATGATTTGTCCGTTCTTGTCTTTGACTGGTCTGGTGGGGTTGTTATTTTTCCCAGAGAGTGTCCTTGTTATTCGTAGAGCCGTTTCATGTTCCGTTGTCCTGCTGCTGTTTTCTGCTTCTTCTGTGAGGTCGTTGATGAAGTTCCTCTTGTCGTTCCTTGCGCTCCTCTTGACCTGCCGGTTGACCGTCCCCAGTATTGAGCCTGCAGGTCGCGCTTTGTGGTCTTGGTCGTCAGTGTGGTTGATCAGGTCTTTCAGAGGCGTTTCCTCTCTGTGATGAGGTCCCAGGTGTCAGATGTAAGCCACTCTTTGTGTTGTCTCGTCTTCTTTCCCAGGCACTTCCCTACATGTTGCTGTCCAGGTTTTCTCGCAGGTCGTGGCCAGTGCTTCCTCGATTGTCTCTTCAGGTAGTGTGTCGAGAGCGCTGAATCTGTTCCTCAGCTCACATCTGAAGGCGTTGGTCTTGACGCTCTCCTTCAGACTGTGCACGGTTGTACTTGTGGGATGGTCTGTCCGCCTGGTCTCTGTAGGCCTTCAGCTTGATCTTGATCGCTGCAATGACGAGGTGATGGTCTGAGGCTGCATCAGCTCCCCGCTTTGCTCGGGACGTCCAGCAAGCTTCTTCGCCACTTCCTGCCGATGGTGAATGGTGGGTCGATCTGGTTTACAGTTCTTCCGTTCGGGTGATGTCCAGGTGGGTTTTGTGGATGGTCTTGTGGGGGAATATGGTGCCGTATTGCCGATGAACCAGGTCGTTGGTGGTGCAGAGAATTCTGTGAAGAGCTCTCGTTTCTCGTTCTGTGTTCCTGTTCCGTGTTTGCCCATGATGAGTTCTCTGTCTGTGTTGTCGGTGCCCACTTTGGCGTTGAGGTCTCCCATGAGGATCTTCAGGTCTCTTCTCGCTGCTTTGTCGAGGACGGCTTGGAGCTGCTCGTAGAAGTTCTCCTTTTCTTCCTCATCCGCCATGTTGGTGGGAGCGTAGCACTGGAGGATGGTGACTTTCCTGCCCTTAGAATTGAATCTGGCGCTCAGGATCCTTGGTGACACTGGTTCCCAGGACAATAGTGCTTGTGTTGCTTCAGGTGTCATCAGCAACGCTACTCCGTGCATGTGTGGTAGGAGCCGACCTAGGTAGGAAAAATCCCGCTTGCCTCGCCTGGGATTCGAATCCGGGTCTCTCGGTCCATGGTCCGAAGTGCTAACCACTACAATCCAGGGGCCGGTACGAGTGAAATTACAGGGTCTAGGCATCGGTTGTCTGATCTTACACAAATTCACTAAACTCAGCCAGTAAGACAGTGTAAAAACCATGACAAAAACTTAGGGATTTCATGAAATCCCTGAAAATTTTAGGGATTTTGTGAAATCCCCGAGTGAAACAGTAATGTATGAACTGACTGAAAATTTCAGGGATTTCATGAAATCCCTGATTACACAAATTCACTGTAACAGAGACACGCAGACGTAGAATAGACGTGTGACGAAGGTTTTTGACTTATTCATATACATGCATGCTCAAACTTTTTTTTTTAACCATTCTCTTTACAGTTGATTGTGATGGAGAAGTGAACTTAACATGACAGCACATGAAGCAAAGAATTTGTTTACGCATGCACAAACCTCCACTGTGTGTTCCTCAAGGCGCTTCTCTCCCCCACCACTTGCCATGATTTTTCGTCTGCTTTTGCTCTATCTTCCAGGAAAATTCATTCTACATTTGCGGTTGTAAGATCTGTGATGTGGCGATCGATCTGAAAGAAGTCAAAATTGTCATCCTCAACAGTCAACTTTTCCCTCCTCTGCGGAGTGCAGGCGACTACTTCCGGTTCATTTGTCATTGGCCACAAACTGTAGAGTTACAAACAAATCAAAAGAACTGTTACGCCTTTGTCAAAGAACATGCAGTGAATTTTCATCCATGTATTTTTATTTTTATTTTTTCTTTATCACCTACTTTCTTGATATTGGCCAATAATTAGTTCAAAGGGTGCATAGCTGCCCCGGAGCACATGCTATGGACGGTGAATGGACTGTTTACTGAGATCGGTACGCTATGCCAGTGCGCGTACACGCGGGACCAAGCTTGCGTTGCTCTTGACCCTGAGAAAGAACATAAGGACCAGCGCCGTCATGACAGCAGACGCGGGAGATCAGAAGTACAAGTTCTACAAGGTCGTTTTGACTGGAGGTAAAAAAAAACCCCAAAAACCCCGATCTGACGAGCGATAGGCAAATTGTCTTGGTTATGTGTCGGAAGAGAAAGAGAGAGAGAAAACATCAACGTTAAGTCAGCACGTGTGTGCAACTGACAAAAGAGCCGGCAGGACGTAGAATCAGAACCGGCACGAGGAAGCGATTTTCATAGTTATCGTTATTTATCGTTTTCACTTGATTCATGTACACGTGCTTGCCAGCATTGAAATGGCAACTTATGAGAGGGACGTTACAATGGGTGAGACCAGGGACTTACATAGTTCAATGTTAGTCCCTGGTGAGACTGAGTATAAAAATTGGAAAGCGTGGGAGGGGGGGGGGGATAAATTATACACTCAAAATAATCAGCTTAATAGTACACGTGTGTATACATTCATTTACTACCAAGCATTACAACTTAGGCAGTACATAAGCAGACCCCTTGTTGATGGCGGTTGTGACATGGCATTTTTATGCGTAAGTGCTGTACTTGAATTGTACACATTGTTTAGCAATAGCAGTGTACAGAGAGCAGGCAGGGTCTGACTGTGGGCCATGCATACAGTGTACACTTAATTGTGCACACATGTTAGTTTAGTTCTGCCGACAGCTCTGGCAGTGTTTGTTGTGGTAGTGAATTACATGTAAGATTTCAGAAAGACTTGCTGCGTATAGAGTCTGGCTTAGAGATTGGCTTGGTGGGTTGGTAAATATGGGCCTACTGAAAATGTTATGAAACATGTTACAAGTGCGCATGTGTTGAGACCCCAAGTCTCGCCAAATCTCAGAGCGTTTAGTAAAGACAAAGAGGGCAGTAGTCCTGAAATCTCTCGTGCAGAAATTTGGAAATTCCAAAGGCTTGTATTGAAATAACATCCTGCTCCAGGATTGCTGACTAATATTCTTATGTATTGTATAGCCTGGCAGTTTATGTGCCATTTGTGTGTGTTTACATTGTAGGTGTGTCCCTGTTTTCTTTTCCTCATTGCCTCAGGCTTGTTAAGCACAAAGTGTGCATACACTACTCATGCATGCATACATGTACAATCCATGCTCACTGTTTTGTTTTGGCAAATGCCAGCACGGATATAAATATACATGTATGTTCACATGAATATATACACAGTAAAAATAGCAAATGTGTGTATTAAGGCATTGTATTGAGAATGTCCATGTGTGCATACCGGTATATATATATATTATATTTAAGTAAAATTTATAAGAAACTGAAAGCAACAACAGCAGACTGTCCATAACCCCTTCCCCCACCAAACACTTAGACCTGCAAATAACTGTTTTGTGATATAACTGTACACTGTTTCCAATAGTAATGCATACCATTGTCAAATGTGTCTCAGGGTTGCACATTTTCCACAGCTTCTATAGGACAAAGTGTCCTGGAAACAGCAAAGTGATAGGACACAGTGTCCTGGCCACTTAGTGGCAATAAAAATTTTAATAGGACAAATGTCCGCTTGAGGTGGGAAAAATAGGACATTTGAAATTTTTATAGGTCAATGTCCTGGGACCGACTTAAATGTGCAACCCTGGTGTCTACAGTTACTGATAGTTATTTGATGACCAACCATGAGAATATATATGTGCCCATACCTAAAAAAAATGAGAAATAAAACCTTTTTTTTTTTTTAAAGTTTCAACAACAACAACAAAATGTGCATACACTGTTGAGAGTTCCTACATTAGGCATGCAGTGTTTCCGATTATGCATAAGTGCGGAAACTGCATACAAAAATCAGACAATGGTGCAGGAAATTTATGTCAGTGTGTCCTAGGGACACATGTTTTTCTGGTACTACCCTAGGCCCTGCTCATGCAAACGATCTGTGCTCAGAGCTGAGGACAGAATAGTTGCGAGAGTACTGATGACTAGTTATGATTTGACTTGAAGTTCAACGACCGGCCAGAAGACGAACCCGGCAGGTCAAAAACTGTGGAATTCTCTGAAATTGCAAAAGAACCCCCTGAAATTCTGAAAAAGGGTCCCTGGGCAGGGATGGATTTACTCAAATATGCCAATGAGACATTGTCTCCTTGACCAGTCATTTTTATGAGACATTTTCATTTTCTATGAGACAATCAAGTTCACCCGCATCACTCTGTCACATGTCTGTGCCGAGAGCCTGTTCCTAAGTGCAGTGACGTTCAGGTTCTGAACGGAAAAGGACCTCTCGATCGCAGAACTGAGAAAACTGATAACGCGCCAATATTTTTTGCAACTCTTTCGAGCGAGAGTTCCTGGCAGCGCGCGCGGCGAGCGGGATAAGTAAGCCTCATCACTAATATTAGATTAGTGTAACAGACTCTATGGCTGCATCTCTGCTTTGCGTTGTCAAGTGCGCTTGTGATGTCATGTTCGTGCGACATATGATGCATTTTGCGAAATTTCTATGCGACATTTTATCAAAATATGAGACATAGTCGCACGGCGCTCGAGAAAATCGATCCCTGCCTGGGACCCTTTGGTGTGAAATCTATCAGAAACACTGCACATGGAAAAAGAAAACGAAGAAACGTATTTCGTGTACGAAGGAACTCTCTGAAATTGCAAAAGGACCCCTTGAAATTCTGAAAAAGGGTCCCTAGGACCCGTTGGTGTGAAATTATCAGAAACACTGCACATGGAAAAAGAAAACGAAGAAACGTATTACATGTACTAAGAAACTCTCTGAAATTGCAAAAGGACCCCCTGAAATTCTGGAAAGGGGTCCCTGGGACCCTTTGGTGTGAAATCTATCGGAAACACTGCACATGGGAAATAACACATCAGTTTCCCTTTCTCCAAAACAGTCACGTTTCCCCTTTCCCGGTCGTGTCATTGTTCCTTAGTCTATATTTCTGTGTCTAGGGCCTTGTGGAGGGAAAACAACAGGCCAGGCCAGGCTGAGTACATTCTTTGAAAACTTGGGATGGAAGGTGAGTGAAACTATTCCATTTCCTATTATCATTTCATTATTGATCTTACAATACTGATCGTTTTTCTGTGTGTGTGTGTTTTTTTGTTTTGTTTTTTTCTTTTTGTCTGCATTTATCAGTGTTCCCGGTTATGCACAGGTGTGTGTGTGTGTTTGTAAACACAAAACTCTTAAGCTGATGCACAAATTTGAGAACAGCACATCACAGGGGACTCACGTTTTTGCTCTCGCCAGACAAACAGTATTTTTCCCAACTCTCTCCCGGAAACTCGATGAACAAAAAGCAATCTGTGACTAGCAGTGGACACTTGCAGCATTGCATTTCCACTGAGCCATTGTGCGTAACAGACAAAATCTCATGTATGGACCCTCCAAATTTGCAAAAGGACAGGAAAACAACAAACAAACGAAAAAAAACACCCATGTATAGCAGACAGTATATCTAGCGATCTCCACACACGGTTTGAAACGGAAAGTTAATGCGATTTGCTGGAAAACAAACAACAAAAAACAAACAAACAAAAAAACCCATGAATAGCAGACAGCATGATATCTACCGATCTCCACACACGGTTTGAAACTGAAAGGTATGCGATTTGCTAACAAACAAACAAAAACCCCAACGTTTTCTGTCGGCATGAATGTGCTATGTCCGTGCTGAATGGAAATTTCAGGACGGGGGTACTGGACTGCAACAGCGAAGTTTTAATCAAACATTTGCCCAGAAAAGGGCCGGTGGCGTTAGAACATTTACAATTTTAATCTGACAGTGACCGATGTCCAAGCCTTTGAACGTCTCTGGCTATACACTTGTACCAATTTCACCTTGTTTTTAGCGTTTATGGCTTTTTTTTTTCTTACAGGTGTATCGATCACCAGAGTCAGCCATTATCTACCTCAGGTAAGATCAATTTTTCACAGGTGAGAAAATCGCTTTGTGATGCAGCTGAATAGTGTCCGCTGGCGGCTGTCATTTTACGTGAAGCAGATGGCATGATTTTGCTCGCTGCATCAGTATCATAAGTAGTTTGTTAGCTATTGAACATCAGGGCACGTTGGCCAGCTGTTGACATTATAAATGATTATCATGGAAATGTTTGTGTTGATGTATTTTTCACATGCATTCTGACTGAATTCACCCCTGTAGTGAGTACATGTAGTATTGAAATAATCTGACATAAATTGTGTGTTTGTTCTTGTTTGTGTTTCTTGATTTCTTTTTGACTCACATGTGTAACAAAGTGAGTGTTATGTACTAGCCGACCATCATCTGTCTATGACCAAACTTTAACACTGGCTTTTTCGCATCATCTATCAAAAGCGGAAATACCAAACTTAGCACAATGGTAGCTGGTGACAAGGGCGTTTAAGCGTATTATTTTCAGTGAATGGCCTCCCTCAAAGGTTACAGGGTCAATGTAACTTTTTTTTTTTTTTAATCATGCTTTTTGAGTGACCTCTGTTGAAGGTCATGGTCACGTGGAGTCATAAAGGCTTTGCCAGTTTAGTTGAATGTTTGTTTTGTGACTGTTTCTTACTAATTGCGATGCTTGAATTAGTTGGTTACATATACGTTGACGCCTTATTTATTTTCAGTGGCGGTGTGCGCTTTGCAGATCTCAGCGAAGAGCAAGGTATTAACGCCGTTTATTATAGATTTTTATGAAACTAAAATGGAGTCCGCAACTGCTTTTGCATGTAATTAATGCATTTTCTGGACTCTGGTTCAACATATTTTTCGCATGAAATATTACATCTTTCTCACTGTGAACATTATGGTGAGGATGGCATTGGTTAGAACGTAAAAGCAAGACTCTGTTTCATATTTTATTGGGGAAACGCGTGAAAAAACAACATTTTTCTCCTGGAGTACCTCTGTGCTTCGTAAGTGGACACAGGATTGGGATGGATATCATTCAGTTTGACTGACGAATTAAACTGAATTTGTAAGACATAGATAGTTGATGTTATTTTCATGCACTCTGTTTATCATGCGTGTTGCAGCGTATCATTTTCAGGAGAACATTATCCGCACAATGATGCAGGTGGAGAAAACATATCATGACCTGGCGCGAACACGCCAGCAAAACATTCTACTTATCTGTGATCGCGGAGTCATGGATGGTTCAGCATGTGAGTGTTCTTTTCGTTACAGACAGTAGAAGGGCTTTTTATTTATTTTTTCCCCCCTGTTGCATGCATTAACAGGGTTCCAGACCTGTTTACCCTTACGATTTTGGCGTAAAAATGTACGATATTCGGGTCAATTTTACGCTTGTACGCCAGGCCTGCGAAAACTACGCTTTTCCGGGACCAAGATATTTTTCGGTATTTTGCGGTCTGAAGACATTTCCGCTGAGCCATTGTGCTTATCAGGCAGAATCTGATTGGCTTAAGCTCTCTCTTTGTCCAATCAGAATGCTCATTTCAGTCAGCGCGCGGGCTCTTTGCTTTTCCCTGCCGGTTCGTACAGGCATCGAATGTCTTTGAAAGTTTTGGAATTTTGGGGACCCTTTTAGGTTTTACAAGTCTTTGAAAGTCTTTAAATTTCGATGTTTTGAAAAAATGTCTTTGAAGGTCTTTGAAAAAAAGTTAAATGATTTTTTTTTTCCCCACGACCGTATTTTCGGGGCCAGCTCACTGTTTGCGCGTCTCTGGCCGTGTCACTGTGCCTTTCCTTTCGCTTCGCTCGCAAGTCGACTCTTATAATATACAAGTATTCATTATTAGGATTGCGAAAGCAGGGTCTTTGAATTTTTATTTTTGGTCTTTAAAAAGTCTTTGAATTTTGTTCTCAAAATCCTGTACGAACCCTGATTAACACCTGCATGAAATAATAAAAAGATGCACTATCTTCTTCATCTATCATATTTGGCAGAGTATCAATTTTTTTGCACTGGGTCCGCAAATTTGCATTATATGTTAAGTAATCCTTTGTGTGACTTTCCACAATGGTGGAAGCATTTTTTTGGGTCGTTCATGGACACTGCCAAAAACTAAGTGTGCAGTTCTACAACAAACGCAAATCCTCTCTGTGGCCAAATAGCCAAATATTTGTTCTCGTTGCCCTTTCTTTAACTCTTTGATGACGGAGCGCAATTTCTGACACACGATTTCCTATCGGAAATCGTGTGTCAGAAATTGCGCTCCGTCGTCAAAGAGTTAATATCACTCTTCAGGCCGTAAAATCCTCCACCTTCGGGTGCATATATATCCACCTTTGCCTAAAAAATCCCCCCACCACCACCACCACCACAACCACCTTCCTGTTTTCTTCTTTGAAGCATATAAAATCATACCAAATTGCACAGATTTTGGTCTAATTCTAATTATATTCTTCCAAACAAAAGTGTTTCCTCCTCAGAAGCACTTAAAATCATGCAGAAATGCACCCGACTGGATACATTCTAGTCTTTTTTTTTTCTTTTTTTTTTTAATCGGGGGAGCATGCCCCGGACACGCCTAGCATAAAGTGTCTGCGGCACTCACCAAATGCCATGCAAGTTTCCTTCTTTGGGATTTTGATATCAAGTCCTGACTCTCACATGGAGGAAAAGTACCCAAACCCCAAACACCCTCCAGCCCTCTGAAACAACATTATTTAACTTTATTTGTGATGGAATGGGCAGCTTAGATCCATAGCTATTGTCAGCACTTCACAATGATAATGATCACGACTTCTTTCATGGTGCCTATCCCTGGTAAACTGTAAATGTTTCTGTGACCGTTTAGAAGAAACTTTTTTTTTTTTTTTTGCTGCCCCAACTCTTTGCCAGCTCCAGTGGTGTTCCTCCCAGCTCCAGTGGTGGAATCCACAGAGGGCTCAAAAGCTGGGACAATTTTTATAATGATGGAGATGAGGATGATGGTAAGATGATGCCATGGAGGTCCGTGTGGTTTGGGACTGTGGGACACGCTTTCTGTCGTGAATATCCTGGCATGAACCAGGCCCGGGAACTACTGGGTGTACTCATTCACATCATAAGACGTGTCATTCCAAGGGAAACACCAGGAAAGTCGCACCCGTGAAGTGGGTGAATCTCGGCTGTGTGACAACAGCCCCCCACTGGGCCCATAGCACACCCATTCTGGGTAGGAGCCGACCTAGGAAGGCAAAAATCCGGCTTGCCTCGACTGGGACTCGAACCCGGGTCTCCCGATCCATGGTCCGAAGTGCTAACCCCTACACTACGGGGGCTGGCGTTTGTATCTGATTGATTTCAAGGGGAGTGAACGCTTATAAGTGAATCCTTTCCCATGATACTATCGATAATATTAGTTTGATGGTGCAGATTTGCCGCGGGATCAGTGGGAGAAGATGAAAGCAGAAAATGGCTGGCACGAAGTAGATCTCCGTGACAACCGCTACAACCAGATCATCCACATGGTATCGGCTGCCAATGGGGCAGAGGCATTCTACACTCTACACGGACACAAAACGCGCCACGAAGGCCTGGATGATGCGCGAGAGCTTGATGCCATCACTGCGAATGTGAGGGACTCACTATCGACTTAAGAATAATTTTAATAATTGTCCTATACATTATCTGTAAAAAAAAATTCTGAAATTTGAATGTCTGAGCTGACCCTTTGCGCCATGTGACTGTACACATACTGTGTTGAAGCAAAAAAACCAAAATGGGTGGATTGACACACCCCCCCACCCCCCCCCCCCACCCCCGGGAGCAGCCCCAGTTTCCCATGCCACGGTAATGGGACTATACCCTAATGATTAAAAATGACATGATTCACGTGTGAGTGCATGTTTTGTTTCCTCAGGCTTGGGTGGGTCACCCATACTACGATGTCATTGACAATTCAACAGACTTTGAAAAAAAAATCTCCAGAATGATTTCAGTGAGTACGCTTTTTATTTTTTTTTAGTCTTTGAGTTTTTGAGTTACATGGAGGGAAGTGTTTTACTCAGTTTAGCACTCAGCCCGGTGAATAGTCACGTGCTGTCCGTTTGTGCAGCACACAAGGGCACCTCAGATTTTGAGTTGGATTGGTTGGGATGAATTCTGACCTGAACTCTCCTTTTCAGATTTGTTTGAGAGCCCTCAGTGCAATGAAGTGAATTTTGATTGCTGTTGGATATGTAAGAAAAAAAAACAAACCCAAAAAAAAATAAAAAAAAAAAGTGTTTGTCAGCTTTCCAAAACCACCCTACTGTGTCCTAGGTGACCCTAATTTCTAATTATTCCCTTTTTTATTTGCTCATGTGTATAGACAAAGTGTGTCTACATTATAGCCCTCCATTGTCTCTCTCTCTGTCATCTGTCTGTGACAAACTTTAAAACTGGCTTTATTCTCAGCAACTACAAATTGACTAAACATCGAACTTGTTTGTGCTGCTTTCTTTTTCTCGCCCCAAATCCATCATGTGCTGGGCGCGGTTATTATACTGCGTGATCCCTAACGCTTTCTTAAGATGGTAGAGTACATGGATTTGCTGACTGTCGCTGTGTGTGCATCACTTTCAGGCAGTTTGCACGCGTGTTGGCATTGATCCGGGCGACCGACTGGCTCCAAACAGCATCAAACGCAAATTCCTTGTCTCCTCCATAGCGGATGCTGAGGTTTTGCAGATTTAATCGTGTAAAGATTAATTCCAAGAACTGTTGAAGTGAAATCAGCCTTATGCTTGACTTTGCCTTTAGGCACTAAGTCCTACAGTTTTGCTATTTCACAAAGTCGTCCTTGTGCAGAAAAGAAGAGAAAGAATAGGCTGACGATTTAATGACAGGGTTCGTACAGGCATTGAATGTCTTTGAAAGTCTTGGAATTTTGGAGACCTGTAGCCGAGTGGTTTGGACCCTCTCGCCCACTACCCCTAGGTTTCTCCGGCCAGCTGTGTGCCGCCGGCTTTGTTCGCCTGTAGGCTACCGCACGCAGTGCAGCGTTGCGGATCCACGATAGCTACGTGTCAGTTAGCTGTGTTTGTTTGTGTCCATTTAGTGCTAAATATCTCGGCAGTCGCTTAGCCTAAAGTTATCATTTAAACTATAGTAGTTTCGAAGAGTTTGTACTTTTTAGTTATGTTTTGTTTTTTAGCGCTGTTTTGTAGTTTAAACGGGTGTATTTTGCCATTTTCACCACTTTTCGAATGCGTGGTCCCAGCCTTTACGCTCTTAAATCGGCGATAGGAAATTCTTTGTACATTGATAATGTTCCAAACTTATGCCATCTTAGAGTACTTTTCACGCTCTTTTCAATGCAGTTTGTTTGAAGTTTGTAGCTGTTGTATTACGCCCGCTATTGTTAGTTTTCTGTGTGTAAACAAACACAGATTTCGCCGCTCGAGAGCATCTAGCCCTTGTTTCTGCTGCGAGCGGCCCTTGCTTTCTTTGCGGCTCGCGCTGGGCGCATAAGTAGCCGCGAGCTACGCCTCACTGGACAGTCGCCAGCCAGCCCTGCCGCGAGTCACTGCACGGATTGTCGCTCCCCGCTCTGCCATTTGTTGCTTGTTTTCCTGTTGCAATAAAACTCATGTCATAGCGACCGCTGTGTTTGCCTCCCTGCCTGCCTGAACTCACTCAACACCATCACAACAACTGGCGCTGCGAGCAGGATCATCATCAAGGGAGCCGTCAACAGGAAACAGAGCAGCGGGAACAGCCATGGAACCACCAGCAGTTACTGCATACCCCGAGGCCCTGAAGCAGCAGCTCTCTGCGATGTCGGCAGAGATTGGGCAGCTTCGCCTCACTGTGGCTGCCCTCTCCGCAAGGCTGGGGGAGCGTCGGGAGCCGGTTTCTACTCCACAAGCCGACCAGGAGCACTCAACAAGATCGAGGTGCTACTGGTGTGACCAGACCGGGCACTTCGAGCGTGCGTGCCCAGCCAAGCAGAACTACCGGCGGCGGAAGAGGCCTCGGCGACGCCGGCGACAACGTAAGGGGCAGCACCAACAGGCCCCTCCATCGGCACCGCCGCCGCCGACAACGCACCATCAGAATCGGGACAACGGACCGAAGTTCCCGGCTGCTGCTCCAGCAGGCCTTGCGCCACGGCCTGTCCAGTTCCTGCGGCCGAAATCCGACAGACTGTCCGGACTGCTAAGCAGCAGCCACCTGCGTCTGTGAACAGTGTCGCCCGTACTAGCAGTCCGGGTATTGGAACCAAGTCCAGCCGCATCCCGGCCATAGCTATTAGCCCTGTGACTGTGAACTCGGTAGTGGCCGTGAAATCCGTTGAGGTTCCCGGATCAAAGAGACCCGAGACTGTGCGTGTGAAGCGCCCTACACAGCCTGCACAGCAGAAGGTGATGTGGCGACCCTGAGACTGTGTATTGTGTTACAAGTGTGCTACCAGTTTCGTTCTGTGCGATGGACGGTTGAGAAGAGTGAACTGATCTTTGTTTTGATATCTGTGTGTTCATTTTAGTTTGTGGTGGCAACTTTTAGTAGCTGGTTTGTTTGGGTTATTGTGTTTGACTGAGTAGTGTAACTGTGTTATTTTGTCAGTAGTGATGTGCTTATGTTGTATTTTCATGGTTTGCGGCTTGTGACATCCGAGTGACTGGGGCTAGTTTCATAATTATATCTAATGCTATCCTTATGTAAATTTTCAGTGAAGTTTCTTGCGAACGAGTCTTGGTGTTTAGTCACCTCTGTGGAATTTTTGTAGGTAATGGACTGTTGGAGTATTTGGACTGTTTGACACATGTTGTGCTATGTTAGTTATGTTGGCTTGATCGTGGTAACTCTTTGTGGTTGACTTGTTATGAGCATTGTGTTATACTGGTTAGATTCATGATGGTTAAATACCCGGTTTCTGTCAGTTTTTGCTAGATGCAACCTTGCTTAGTAACAGTATTGTACAACTGGCTGTGATGGTTTGTAATGCGAGAGAACAGGGTTTTGTACTCGTTTACTTTTGATGTGGTGCCACATGTTGATTGGCTCTTTGTGTATCTTGCTGTTGCCCTTTGGGGATGGGCTTAGCATAGTGTGTTTTTTGGTTTTCACCAGCGAGGCCGCTGGTTGTGTTTCAGTGTGGGGAGATGTAGCCGAGTGGTTTGGACCCTCTCGCCCACTACCCTAGGTTCTCCGGCCAGCTGTGTGCCGCCGGCTTTGTTCGCCTGTAGGCTACCGCACGCGTGCAGCGTTGCGGATCCACGATAGCTACGTGTCAGTTAGCTGTGTTTGTTTGTGTCCATTTAGTGCTAAATATCTCGGCAGTCAATTAGCCTAAAGTTATCATTTAAACTATAGTAGTTTCGGAAGAGTTTGTACTTTTTAGTTATGTTTTGTTTTTAGCGCTGTTTTGTAGTTTAACGGGTGTATTTTGCCATTTTCACCACTTTTCGAATGCGTGGTCCCAGCCTTTACGCTCTTAAATTGGCAATAGGAAATTCTTTGTACATTGATAATGTTCCAAACTTATGCCATCTTAGAGTACTTTTCACGCTCTTTTCAATGCAGTTTGTTTGAAGTTTGTAGCTGTTGTATTACGCCCGCTATTGTTAGTTTTCTGTGTGTAAACAAACACAGATTTCGCCGCTCGAGAGCATCTAGCCCTTGTTTCTGCTGCGAGCGGCCCTTGCTTTCTTTGCGGCTCGCGCTGGGCGCATAAGTAGCCGCGAGCTACGCCTCACTGGACAGTCGCCAGCCAGCTCTGCCTCAAGTCACTGCACGGATGTCGCTCCCCGCTCTGCCATTTGTTGCTTGTTTTCCTGTTGCAATAAAACTCATGTCATAGCGACCGCTGTGTTTGCCTCCCTGCCTGCCTGAACTCACTCAACACCATCACAGACCCTTTTTCAAGTCTTTGAAAGTCTTTAAATTTCGATGTTTTGAAAAAATGTCTTTGAAAGTCTTTGAAAAATCGTGAAATGATTTTTTTTGTCCCACGACTGTATTTTCGGGGCCAGTGTTCCAGTTCCAGTGTTCCTACTTCCAGTGAGTTACTGATAGTTCATGGACATATTATCATAATATACCAGTATTCATTATTAGGATTGCGAGAGCAGGGTCTTTGAATTTTTATTTTTGGTCTTTAAAAAGTCTTTTTAATGTTGTTCTCAAAATCCTGTACGAACCCTGAATGATTTTTAGAAGACGAAAGATAAGCAGAGGAATTCAGTATGTAGCATTCCTCTGACCTAGACTCTTTAATCTTGTTAATCTTTCAGATCTGCCTCAGTCGGTGGGTACCACTTTGATCTCTAAGTACAGATAAGGCAGGTCTGTGATCAGTTTCTTATCTTGTTTTGTTTGACATGTGCTGTTTCAGGCATTCCCCCACTACCAAGAGTTTTCTGTGACGCATGATTATCTCGTGACGCCCAGTCGCAAGATGCAAGCCCGCTTGCGTAAACGTGGACAGGAAGGTGGGTATTCCGAAAGTTCTCCCCCCCCCCCCTTTTTTTTTTCTTTAAATTTCCTCAATTCCAAAGATCTTGTCAGGCTGGGGAATTTTCAGTCATTTGGCAATATTCAGCCAAATTCGGTATTCTTTCAGCCAAAAAAAATCTACATTTCAGCCCAAAGAAAAGAAAGGGGGAAAACTGTTGTGCACACAGTGATGTAACACAATACATGCAATGCCATACCAGACAGCAGTCTAACTTCATTTCTTTTGAAGACTTCTGTGTCAGTACCAAGACAGTATTTTACTTGTGGGAGCCAGGAGATGCGACCAAATGCCTTTGAAAATGCTAAAATTTGTTTTCTGAAATGGGGCGATGCCTCGTGGTCCCCCAGCAGGGCGCTGCCTGTGAACCTCGGCCTAGGTTTCAGCAGTTTTTTTCCTCAGCAGTTCCCCAGCCTGATTGCTTCCAGAAACATTTCTGCAGATCAGTCAGATGTGTTTTAAGTGTATGTAAATGTTCATAGCTGACTGCATTAGAATGTGATTTACTTCGTCCTTCTGATTTTTAGGATATATTTTCATACCATTTTGAGATTGTTTTTATTTAGAAAGTCACTTTCACTGTGAACTGTCTTCTGTTGCGTTCATGTTTTTCAAACCTACAACTTGCCCATTGAGCTTTGGCACCTTTGGCCACTACCATGTCCTGTTCAAAAGTTATATAAGTATGTGTTCAGGTTGTAACGGTTTTTTAGGCAACTGGTCATACACACACACCATCCGTCGCCCGGAGATCAACAAACAGAGCGTGGAGTTGAAGATGCCAATCTCAGACAAGGATTATGAAGTGAGTCTGGTGGTGGTGGTTGTTGTTGTACTGTTGCTGCTGCTGTTGTTGCTGTTGTTGTTGTTGTTGTAGTTGTTTGCCCTTGTAAAAGTGATACACATGATGGCGACAGGCCTTTCTTTTTTAATGTTAACCGTAGTCTTGCTGAGAACTGAACTGAATATTCTGGATTACGTCTGTGGGTTTTTCAGCAGAAGACAATTCAGCAAGATCTGGGTTAATGAGCAAAGCTTCTTCCTTTTTTTTTCTTTTTTTTTTAAATTAAAACTTCTCAAGAAGTGCCTTCACAGATTCTTTTACCTACCTACATTTCTTGAGTGATAACTGTACATTTTGGGGGCAATGTACACACATACACGGTAAAATGTGGATTGGACTTGATTGTAATTGTTCAAGGGTCTTAAACCCAGTCATAAAATGCTGCGACATGTACAAGAATGTGGTGATGTAAGTATTTCATTAGATCTAAACAAAACAAAACAATGTGAGTCACCATGGCGCATTTTTGGTCAAACAGGGTTATTATATATACTTAAAGTAAGAGTGTGTGTGTTTTCCTGTGATTCAATTTTATGCGTCTTGTCATATATATAGAACATGCAAAACGGGGGTGGTGGGGTGTGGGTTTTTTTTTTTTGGTGCTGGGTTTATTTGGGGGTTTTTTTTTGGTTCGGTTTTTAAGTTGGGTTTTTGTTGTTGTTGTTGTTGTTATTGAACAAGACATCTGTAGCGGGTGTTTAGGTAAGGTGTGTCGGTTACAGATCCTGTTGGCACAAAGAGACGAGAAGCACTTCAGAGTTTACAAAACACGGCGCTGTTTCCTGTGGAACAATCGATACTACCAGCTGGATATTTATCAGGAACCTTGCTCCTCTAAGTGAGTCTGCTACATACTGTGCTTGATATGTACAGGTTTTCCACATTGTGTACTCTTTTTTTTTTTTTTTTTTCCTCTTGGCCCTGCATGTAAAAATTAGGCAGCATTAACAGTTTCCTTGACAGCTAATCGTTAATGTGAGGCAATGCCAGTGCATATTTCTATGTCTTAAATTGTGTTTTAGCCAAGGCCAAAAACAAATTGTTTCTGGTAACATGGCTAAAAAAATAGGGTAGGTAGGTAGGTTTTTTTTTTTTTTTTTTTTAAACCCCCCTCCCCCCCCTCCCCCCCCACACACACATATCCAAGGAACATAAGAAACAGGGTATTAATAAGAAATGATGCTCTGTGAAATTGTATTTAATTATTATAAAAACACACTATCTTATCCATATTTCGTATTTCGTTCTAATCTTGGGTCCGCCGGTTGGCGCACGACTTCCCTGACGACCAGGCGCATGAAAACCAAAAACTGGTCGTGGCTTGTATTTTTTTCTCTTTTTTTTTTCCAGCAGCCAAAAAAATTTTTTAGGGTGGGGGGGAATAGGGTCAGTTGGGT
>JACVVK020000195.1:0-105000 GCA_018292915.2 Batillaria attramentaria | reverse complement strand
CCGTGGGTTAAATTAACCTTGATTTTTCCATACGGGCCCTGGAAGGTCTGCATCCAGTGAAAACACTTCTTTTTTTCCCAAGGTGGAAGAGCTCTTTGGGTTTGGCTTCAACTATGGCGCAGTGCGTCCAGTCAACCCATCCAGAAATGCTGCGGGTGTGGGTATTGGAGAAGGGTGGAATAATATCAGTTGCGATTCCGTTCCAGCAAGAGATGTTTTCCGAAAACCGGTGTTCAGTATTTCTCCTGTGCGCATTGTGTTCCCAACCGTTGCCAGATTGTAATTTGTATTCTATCATCATTGCTATTATCTATTTATTTATTTTTGAGGAGGTAGAAGTTTCATGTACTTATTTCAGTACATGTATGTGCGTTATCGTTCAGCTCTCGCTAAAGGTTTCAGTGACTGATTTTCTTTTTTTTATGTGACTCGTTAGTAAGTAATTCAGATGGCTTCCAGCAGACAAGGAGAACTGAATGTAACAGTGTGTGTGTGTGTGTGTGTGTGTGTGTGTTAGTTATAGGCTGTGTGCAGTGAAAGCTTTTTGAATGTGTTTTTTTTTGGGGGGGGGGGGGAGGTACGATGGACATACGGAAGCTGGCGCTTGTTGTGTAGTGTTTCATCACTGAGCTCAGAGTGATGTCAAAAGCACAGTGTCGGTGATCAGAACAAAGTGGGCAGTGAGCTTTCAGTCACTCACCCACCCATGTTTGAACTGCATGTAAGGTGCATAAAGCTTGTCGAAGGATAGGCGTCGTAAAAGTACTCATTGTTATTACATGTACTGGCATGCAGGAAACTCCACAGGCCACATGGGGGCTCGACATGTTTGCAAGACTGTCACACATTCATAAGAATGGAGTTCCATATCTCAGCATGTCACAGTTGTTATTAATTCACTCCCTTGTTTTTTGTTGTTGTTTGTTTTGGGAGTCTTAAGTGCAAGAGAAGTTGTAAGTTCAGTGGAGAGAATGAGTGATAAAAAAAAAAAATGATTGGTGGCGAAAATGCGTGGTGCAGTTGGAACATTGTTAGAGGTCAAACTTTGTACTTGTATTGCGGTGCAGGTGTTGTAAGGTACTCAGTTGCATGAAATACCTCATGTCAGAATCAGGTGTTTTTTTTTGTTTTTTGCACTTTTCAGTCGAAACCTGTCTTGCCATAATTGTGTGTATTTAGACCATTGTTTGTAAGAGACAATATGGGTAAGCACAAGTCATGTGCATTATTTCTAGCAGTTCACTCCATTTACTGATTTTGTCCGAGATTGATTTTACGTATTGCATAGATCATGTTTCATTTTCAGGAAAAAGGCTAAATGCATTACAGTATATACGCAGGCTATTTTCTGTTCTTTGAATGAAAGTTTAGCCTCCTGGGGGCCATATTTTGTAACATGTATCTAATAGTGTGTTTAAAATAAGGGCTTTTGGGTCATTATTGTCCGTGATCTTGAACATGTTCAAACAACTGCAGCTGATTACTGGCATAGTATGTCAGTCGTGCATTCTTTTTGTGTCCATTTCTAGCACGCTATGAATCTGTAAATGTTACGATCTAATGTTGCTCAACTACGTACATCACAAGCCTTTGTGAGACGAGTCCTTGTATAGTACTCGACTACGTACATCGCAAGCCTTTGTGAGACGAGTCCTTGTATAGTACTCGACTACGTACATCGCAAGCCTTTGTGAGACGAGTCCTTTGTAGTACTCAACTACGTACATCACAAGCCTTTGTGAGACGAGTCCGTATAATTATAGTGATGTTTGTTGCCAGGAACAGTTTGTGCTGTTTGCAGACCTGCCTACACTATGCATTGACCATAGAAAACTAAGTAATTTTGGGCTTACTATGCAACTATGCATTTAATAGCCCCACTACACAATTTTTTTTCCTAAATCTACATAGTTTAGTGGTTAGCGTTTTGTCAAATCCGATCTGAACTTTTGCTCGCGCTGATCCAGCTTTTTTCATTCAAAGTTTAACGATGTATAAATACCCGGTAGAAAGAAATTTGACTAAAAAAAACAAAACAAAAGCAAACAAACATACTGAGATACTATGGTAGTACACTGTAACCAGTCGAATCAAACAAGCCAAAGAATAGAATAGTTGATGTGTAGCTTAAGCAACAAGCTGGCACATTTCGGTTGGGATACGTTAGGACTACTCATTTGGCCAGGAAACTGCTGGTTTCGTTTTCGGCACTACTCATGTCATGTTTGGTGGGTAGGCAGGTCTGTGTTTGTCCTCAGCCATGCCTCGCAAAGCCCAACTGCATCAACAGTTTCATGGCCCTTGCCAAAATGCAGATATTATGAAGGAGAATGTGAAGGAGCATAGAGCATGTTGGTCTTGCGATAGTGCATGGCTGTATTTGTATCTGCATATTCAATAACTGGGTACATGTACCAGAAGACATCCTGTTGTACAAATGCAGTAAGTGTTGACGGTGATTCTACCCATACTGATAGGCAGGGACTCGTCTTTTGTAGGCTTGCGAGCATGTGCCATGATGCAAAAAAATCCGATGGTACTGTTGAACTGTCCTGTAGGATGTAGCACTAAATAATTGTGCTATCACAACTGTTACAATTTGCACTGTCAGCATTTTTTTCCTTCTCTCCCCTCAATAAACCATCTGCGCTGTAGTATAGAGAATTTGTTCTTCTACAGAATTGAATGAATTGTCTGTTGCACCATCTAATTTTTGCTGTGGAAATTTGAGATGCAGCTGTTCGTGATTTTGTTGTTGTTTTTTTTTTTAATTCACACACTTCTTTTGCCGGAGTATACACAAAACAAGGCACAAACATACATGCTTTCTTTCTGAGTACAGATTTTAATAGGTTTATTTAGCTAATGTGAACAAAATATTCTTTTACAAAGTCAATATTATATTATGGTGTTATTTTCTCTGAAATAATTCACAACTACAATCTCTGGTTGAAAATCCAGTTGGTGAAAAAGAACAAACAGTTGGGAGATGTCGAGAGTATATTTTTAAATTTAAAAAGTACATGGTATTTGACCAAATTAAAACATGTAAAAGCCTGTCAATGATGTGATTGTACACAGAAGGACATAAATGAAAGTCGAACTGTTTTTACATGTACATGTACCTTTGCGGATGAAATATGATGGTGGGGGCTTTCACATACACATACAGCTAACAACCTACAACTAACAACTTTAAGCACAAGCACACCAGGAACCATACTGGTCACCCGCTTTTAAAGCAGTTTTGCTTGATTTCACAATACATGTAACACAAACTGATGGCAAATCGAGAGAAAAGAAAAAAGCACTTGTACCGCATATGAGGTTCTAGGTTACCCTTTGCCTTTTCAATGATATCTATGCTGAGTATGCGAATACAGCTTTGATCATGTCAAAAAAACGTCCAAATAAAAAAAAGAAGAAGAAAATGCGTACATGTACAACTTATAACACAAGCATGCATACCCAGAGCAGCAAGCTGGTCCTTGATATTTCTGACGACAATATCTACTGAAGTTGCTGGAGGTGACTTGACCACGTGCACAATGCAGCCCAACTCCCTGCCCGGAAGAGCTCTCAGCCTCTAAGATGGACAGCACAAGCAGAACCGTGGCAGGCCCAAGGAACCTGGCCCAGAACCGAGGAGCGAGAGCTCAGGACCGGAGGCAGTACGCTACAGACGGCCCCCACAGCAGCGGCTGACAGAATCAAGTGGGGTTCCCTTGCTGAAGTCGCCTCAAGCACCAAACAGTGCAGAGAGGAATGAGTGAGTGATATCTACATGAAATGACTACTGTTTTGAAGAGTTACATTATAACAAATCCCATTAATACAGGTGTTAGATCCCAAATAAAGCGCTGCAAGCTAAACCCAACACGCACGCTCATGTGACTCGCACGCATTCTCTGAGACACTGGACATGAGCACGTAACAATCACGTGTTGTGCATGGTCAACTCAGCAATGGCAGTTTTGGGATGTTAGAATTGCATTTACTTTCGAATTGTGTGGGCTGAACATTCCCTAAGCAGATGGGCAGAAAGCCAGAGAACCCCTGATGGTCGGCCTGAATGAACGGTGCCACATACGAGGCACTAAAATCCTATGCCTGAGTGGGACTCGAACCTGACCTCTCACATTGGTGACAAAAGTCTTAACCACTAGACCACCGACCGCCACAAACAGGCGTACTTTTCCATAATTGAACATCAAAATACATGACGCAGATTAGATGAACATTCCTGCATCCTTCAGTACTCTCAAAGTCAAAATGAAGGAGTAAGCACGATGATACAATTGCAAAAATGTGCTCATGAATGTATGGATACAATGTTATGTAATACCACCTGCAGTTCTGAAAATTACATGTATACGCAATGGAATGCATTGGTGAAAATCTCACATATACATACATACATTTATCGAAGGCCATAACTACATAAAGCACAGGCTGGGTTTACACAGAAACATCACAAGCACGCAAGACATTTTGCACACCTATGCTGCTAGAAAACAATGAACACGCTGAACATAGTAGTAGGAATTTAACAAAAATCAGAACTTAAACCGGTCCCCGTAGTGTCGTGGTTAGCACTTCAGACTGTGGACTGGGAGACCCGCGTTCGAGTCCCAGCTGAGGCAAGCGGGATTTTTCCTACCTTGGTTGGCTCCTACCCAGAGCAGGAGTGCTATGGGCCCAGTGGGGAGGCTGCTGCCACACAGCCGAGCTTCACCCACTTCACGGGTGCGACTTTGGGGGTGCTTCCCTTGATATGACACGTCTTATGATGTGGATGATTACACGGCCGGCACCGCAGGTGCCGTAGTTCCCGGGCCTGGTTAATGCCAGGATACTTATGACAGGAAGCGTGGAATGCAGCCCTGTCCCGCAGTCCCAAACCACACGGACCTCCATAGCATCATCTTACCATCATCCTCATCTCCATCATCATGCATAATAAAAATAAAAATTGCACCAGCTTCCGAGCCCTCCATGGATTCCACCCATGACCAGGGAGCAACACCACTGGAGCCGGCAAAGAGATGTGGCAGAAAAAAAAAGAAAAAAAAAATCACAACTTAAGCTTGACAATTACCATACGTCGCCTGATTTGTTCAATTATTGCCAGCCTGCAAATCTAGATGGCTGAAATGAATTCTAAAAATGCGGACAGGTTTTTCAAAACTGCGTTTCAAGGCAGGTGCACTGTAATACATTTCAAACATGTAATAGTTTATTTGAAATTTATTTAAAATCCACTACAAATGAACAACTGAGATGAAAATGGTGGCTGCTGAAAGCTACAAACAAAAGCAACTTATGACCTCACATAACCATTCACTGATTTATCAGGCACAAGAAAAATTGCGTACAAAGGTTCACATACGCAGTCCACCTCCAAACACCCAAAACAACTCAACCACGGACAGTATAAAATTCACTGAAACACAACACAACACAAATCCCCAACGCTACTCGCTGGACAGAAAGCATAGCATCAAGCAGTTACCAGTATCAAACGCAATGACATGATGGCTGAGTCACTTTCATGATTCCACGGGAAAATGCAGCAACTCTTGCGGGCGAGTTGGAACGAGGTTTTTTTTCCCTTTGTCATTACCAACACTGAGAACAATGTGCAGTGGCAAAGATTTCAGGGTGACAAATGGACAGGGTGCTGTGCGTGTCTATGGATTATGCAAATACGATGCAACATGTTAACAAACAGAAGTCACTTGCTCTCCACATGATCAGTTCTATTTACCTGAGAAAGCAGAATATCTAAAGTGTGCCTAAGCAAGAAGCCTGCAGAGAACTCTGCCCAGAGCTGCCGTGCATGGTGTATCCAAGAACACACACTCTCACACAGTTAATTACGAGTACACAGAAGTTAAACAGCTAACAGCTCATATCAAATAACAAATCTCAGAGAAATATGCAAAACAACAACAACAAAAAAACCCAAGAAACAACAAAAAACCCTGACGCACATTCACAGTCAGGACAAACATATTACATACAAAGAGTATAATAAAATTCCTCATGAATCTTTCTAAGTCTCTGTCTTAACAAAAGTGTAAATTTAACTACTGTCCATCAATATAAACGCAATATAGCGGTTTTGTGCTTTGGGCAACTGACACTTTACGCTAATTTCGTAACAAAGCACGTGGTTATGTCATACATGTATGAACAAAGATTTCAGAAGGTAGTCATCTCCAGATGAGCAAATGGATGAATAGCAGTGTGAAGAAGCTACCAACTGGCGCTCAGCCGCTTGGCTGTTTCCCTCATGAAGTCGACGTGACTGGCGTAAAGCTGAAGCTCTCTACCAAGGTCCATCCACTGGACCCCAACAGCGTCGTCGCCTGAAAAATCGAAATGGAACATTCATAAATTTCTCTCTCTCTCTCCTTTTTTTTTTTTTTTTTTTTTTAACCTTTACACATACCCTGAAGGTTATGGTTAGGGTCTATCTCATAATACATGTATAGCAACATGTGGTTAGACAGACTAGGCCTAGGAATATCTTTAAAATCTTCCACCTTTTAGCGGACATCCACTTTTGGCTTAATATTTTCCCTCCATCCAAAAATGTGTTTCCTCCTCTCAAGCACTTTATATCGTGCCCAAATGCACCAAATTACACAGACTTTAGTCTAATTCTTAAATGTATCTCCCAAATAAAGTGTTCCCTGCTTTGCAGCACTGAAAATCATGCCCAAATGCACAAAACTGCACAGATTTTAGTCTAATTCTAAACATTTTCCTCCCCAATAAAGTATTTCCTCCCCTGAAGCACTGAAAATCATGCCAAAATTCACAAAACTGCACAGATTTTAGTATATACTGTATATGTGTGACCAGGGGGATGCTTCCCCCAATTCAAAGAAATATATATATATATATATATCTTTAAATTGGGGGAAGCATGCCCCTGGACACACTCAGCACAACGTGTCTGCTTTGCAGATGCATGCCTGGGTTCGCGCTAGGATTTTTCAAAACCAGTCTCCTCGCCTCCTACCCCGACCGTTTTTCAGCGACTCTGAGCAAAACCAGTCCCTGTGAAAAATTCCGGTAGCACTGCAAATAATGATGTACATTTTTGCAAGCACAATTCAGAGAGATAAGGCAAGTGCCGCTAGTCAAGCCTGGGCCACAAAATTTGTATGAACGATCAACATTTTTCTTTTCCTGTTATCTTTTTACGATCAGCCTGTTCATTTTTATTTTTTCTCCCATAAATCTGTAACCAGTCCCAGCAAAATAAAACCAGTCCCCGGGACTGACAGCTAAAAAACTTCCAGTATTTCCTCTTCATAACCAGTAATTTACTGGTAATTGCCAGTTAACACGAACCCTGCACGCTCATGGCTTTGCCACTTCCCCACTGATACAAACTGTTCCTCCTTCTGGATCACGGACCATTTTGAACCCTAGAATATGTTTCTACGTGAATTGCTGAAAAACTCTTTAAATTCATTCAAGGTCTCAAGATGATTTTTTTTTTAAAAAGGGGAAAAAAAAAAGGAAGACCACCCCCCCCCCCCCCCAAACAACATCAAACAAAACAATGACAAAATACAAAACATGCACACTGTAGACTGACCTGCATTCAATTTAAAACGTCCTACACTGTCTCCAGTCTCGTCATGGAAGTTGATTGCGATGGTTTCCATCCAGGCGTTGTCTGTGTTGCGAGGGTCATCAACATAACCCCGGTATATCTAAGCAGAAAAACAGATATCTTTAGTTTAAAATCAGACTGTGAAATATCAGATATAATCACAGGATAAATACGTATTCGTGATGGGCTGCCACAAAAGTTGTCCAGCCACTTTTGAGAAAATTGAAAAAATCAAAGCCAAAACCAAAACAAAACCACTGGTGGTAGGTCAAATTTAGTGACTTCGAGATTTTTTTTCACTTTTGTATCCTTAAACAACTATTATAACTTTGTGCAAGTTTCAAGGCTGACTGTAGCTTATATCTATAAACATGTTAAAAGCGAGCATACAATACAACCACACCATACTGGCATGATTCTCTCACACTTTACCAGCCTTTTTCTCAATATGGCCACTTTTCAATTCAATTCAATTCAATATAACTTTATTGTCTGTCGACGGCAGAAAATTTTCTTCTGGCTTGCACACACACACACAACACACACACACACACACACACACACACACACCCCTACATTAATTTATCTAGATCCATACATATTAAACACAGATCCTAAAGTAATGTGTGATGTCCAAGTCTAATACTATGCTACTAAACTAAGAAATCTAAACTAATAGATGGCAAGGGCATAGCGGCCATGACACAGCTGAGGAGCAAGCACAGTTATGAAATCTCAACAAATAAAATCTATACATACTGGGGACGGGCAGTAAACACAGTCATGAGTTTAAAATAGATACTGCTGAGGGAATGAAAGCAAACATATCTCACTATGGGCTTACACCGTGCTACAGGGATACATTTTATACTAAAAGAAAGCTTTTCACTGATGCCAACAACTCCATATGCCTCAAATCACACTTTGTCCCACTTTTATTGTGGAAGCCCATCACATTTTCCCAATGAGGACACTGTAGCATGCACATATCCCAAGCCCATGTGTCAGGAAATAGGAAAATATGTAAGCGGTTGTAACCAGGGGAAACCTAAAGTTTCCTTCTCATTAAACACTGTCTGACAGACACTGAGACAATGACTCAAAGAGAAAAGTTAAAAAAAAAAAATGTTACCAGTTTGCTGTTGTTTTTCATTAAATAATATGTGTGAACCTGTCCACAAAGATTAAAAAAAACAAAACAAAACAAAACAAAACAAAAACAAAAAAACCCCAAAAAACCAAGTGTTCTACCAACACTTTTTTTTTTTTTTTTTACCTCTGCACCACGAGAGAACAAAGTGTTGATCTGCTCCTCAATCTGCTTCTTCTCTGCAGGTGATGCTGCCAGGGTGCCCATGGCCTCTTCCCCAAATTCTCGTTTTATTGTCATGGTTACCACCTCTCCTGCATCTACCATGCCCTTGAACAGAAAAGGGTTACAATTAGACGGTGCCTTGATTGTAATGATGTCAAATAGAAAAGGAAACGGTAATGACTGCGAAGTGGTTACAAGTTAAGCAAATAAAAGCGACATAAAAGGGACAGAAACCACTTAACTTTCACAAAGGACGGCACGGGTCAACGTTTTGGCTTTCGCCTTCCTCAGGACACAAACAAACAAGCTTTGTGTCCTGAGGAAGGTGAAAGCCGAAACGTTGACCTGTACCGTCCTTTGTGAAAGTTAAGTGGTTCCTGTCCCTTTTATGTCGCTTTTATTATGTTGTTTCCATAGTAATGGAAACAACATAATAGGACGGGCTAAAATTTCCACGTTCATAGGCAAGCATCTGTGGTACAAACGCACGTCACTGCCGATCTCCCGCAGAGACGATTTTGCAAGTGTAACTCTGACAATGACGTAAGAAAACTTGCGTCATCGATGCTGACGCGTATGGTGTTCCGAACGCACTTCTCCTCCTCAGTGAGTGCCGTCTGTGCGGATGTGTGTGCGTGTGTGCGGCTGTGTGTGTGTGAATTGTGTCCAGGCCCGTTTCTTCGAAAATACTCAACCGAATGGCTTCAAATTTGGGGTATCCAAATATATCAAAATGTTACATTAGACGATTCAAGCGTGTGATGATTGCTTAAGTGATTTGGGAGTTATCGCCCTTTTGAGACAAGTTGGTTGTCTTTCGTGTACAGGCGTAATATTTATTTAAATCACTCAATTTTTTGGCAGTAGATAGCTTGAATACGGACTCTGAACAGAGTCACTACTAGAAAATGGTCGCTCTTATAGTTTTCATGTAAACCGAGCCTGAGTTGACATTGCATGTGAACCCAGTTCAGATGCCTATTTCTCCGAAAATACTGAACCGATCGATTTCAAATTTGGGGTTTCTAAATGAATCAAGATTGTTGAATAGAAGGCCCGATCCAGGTACGATTGCACACATGATTTGCGAGTTATCGCACTTTTCAGAAAAAGTGGCTTTCTGGCGTTTAAAGGCGTAATATTTACCTAAACCACTCCATTTTTTGGACATAGATAGCATGAATACGGACTCTCAACTAAGTGAATTTTGGAGGTTGTCGCTTTTATACTTTTGGCGTAAGCCGTACCTGATGAAAGTGCTGGTGAACACACTTTAGATCTCAAAATCGCTCCTACTATACATAGATAATAAGCCTGGGGTGCCATAAAAAATATACAAAAAAATTAGAAAAATTCACTGCAGCCGTTATCGTCAGTTGACTTGAAAATTTGTACTCACAGCACATTTCCTCTACAAGCCATACGCCTCACAAACATCGAAGAAGAGACGCACGCGCACTGACGTAAAGTAAGTGCGTCATGTTTGATTGACGTGATGCTGTTTTTTCTGGGGGGTGTCTCGCCACTTTCTTTCCGAATTCCTCTGTTTTGAGACGTGGTGTATTTTACTTCTACTATGTCGCCATCTTCGTGCAATCGCAGAGAAGACACGGGATATAACAGAATACAACTCCAATACTTTATGAACAGAATATGCACGGAGAACAAATTCATGAAAGAAGAAGAACCCAGAACGCTGTGCAGGGCTGCTTACGTACTGAACAGGTCAGATCCATCGCAGAAAAGGCACGCGCGCACTGACGCAAAAGGCAGTATCAGCGTCATTTTTCCGACGTCATGTTTGATTGACGTGATACTGGCATTTCTTGGGGATGTGTCGCCACTTTTTGGACGTTCTCTATGTGTAGACGGGGAAAGCGGGAGTTTCATTGATGTAGTGCTTTGTTTTTCCCACTGACTCTCACTCAATAGCATAGTAGAGTGAGAGGACACCACATAGGTCTCAATGGAGCACAAACGTGGCTCGCGCGAGTCTCTGTGTGTGTGTGTGCGTGTGCGCGTGCGTGCGTGTGAGTGTGTGCGCGCGCGCGTGTGTATGTCTGACATAACACATAGTTAGAAAACGTTCGCCGCGCAGACTTGTCTGTTAAACATATTGGGTCGGTATTAATTCGATCTTTACACTGCGCACGCAGCAGCAACACTTCAATTTTCATGGGCCTGCTTTCATTGCAAGAACTGTATCAAAGTTATTACGCCATATGTATTATGCGTCATCCCAGTGAGGAAAAACGTCATAGATTTCAAAGAATACAACTTGACGTCTCTCTTCCAAAAACAAGATTGGTGTGACAGCCCGGTCAGTTGTTTCCATTCCGAGAGAGAGAGAGAGAGTGTGTGTGTGTGTGTGTGTGTGTGTGTGGATACATGGCATTACAAAAGAACGACCGTGACGATAGCAGGTGATCAAATGGAAACAACATATTGGGCTGGTGGCCATCTTGTTTGTATTGATGTCATTTTTCTTGATCATACAAGGCTTCTCATCTCATACTCAGGTTTACTTCCCTCTGCTTTGAAATTATTTTGCCACCAATCAGTAAACACAAAAACAAAGTATGAATAGTGGAAACAGGGAAAGTGTGTTTTAAAAGGGGCTAATGCTACCACTTTTGCACTCACAGATTGTCCTGAGTTTTTTTTTCGTGGTATCTATCATCACACCACTTAGACACCTGGACAGTGACAACGTATGTAATGCTGGCACTGAGCCAACAGATGCGTACTTGATGACGCAGCGACCACATTAAGTGCTCCAGTAGTGTAACAACAGTCGTAGAATTTGAACGTTCGACCCATCACGCTAAGTGCAACAACACTGTATTGCATTTACAGCTGTACTAATCATCAAGACAGAGTATGTTGAGTGTACAGGTACACCCACGAGCGAAACTGTTTCAGAACGTGAGATGGAATTGGTCCATTTCAATCAAAATTATCCCTAGCACAATACTCTCCACATCAACCTGAACTTCACGACCCACTCTTTCATTTTTAGGCACCAGCTGTCAGGGCTTAAAATAGGCCATGATCCAAGAGGAAAAGCATGTAGCATTTAGTAACAAACGTGGCAAAGCCACGAGCATGCATCTGCCTTGTGCTAGGGGTGTTCCCATGTAGCATTTAGTAACAAACGTGGCAAAGCCACGAGCATGCGTCTGCCTTGTGCTAGGGGTGTTCCCTTGAACTTTTTTAAAGACAGACTAAAATCTGTGCAATTTGGTTCATTTTTGGCATGGATTTTAAGTGCTTCATAAGAGGAAACCCTTTTTTATTCTTTTTATTTGTGGAATATTTATAGAATTAAACTAAAATCTGGGCAATTTGGTTCATTTTTTTGCATGAATTAAAGTGCTTTACAGAAGGAACCCCCCCCCCCTTTTTTTTTTGAAAGGAATATTTATAGAATTAGACTAAAATCTGTGCAATTTGGTTCATTTTTGGCATGAATTTAAGATTTTAGACTAACTCTATAAATATTCAAAAAAGAGGAGGCAACCCTTTTTTTTAGGAATATAGAATTAGACAAAAATCTGGGCAATTTGGTTCATTTTGAATTTAAGTGCTTCACTGGAGGAAACCAATTTTTTAAAAGGAATATTTATAGAATTAGACTAAAATCTGGTGCGTCTGGGCATGATTTCAAGTGCTTCAGAGGAGGACACACACTTTAAGGGGGAAAGGAAAATTTTTAGCCAAAGGTGGAAATCCGCCAAACGATGGAAGATTTTTAAGCCGTGAGCTGTACAGTGGAAGGCAGTACCCGTCCAGTACATCACAACATACACACCCCAGGTAACGCCCACTCTCCGTTGTCTCTCCGTTTGACTGCGATGAACTGTAACACTGGGCTGCCATTCTTCTGTACTTTCACTCCCTTCTGGTCACGTTTCCATCTGAACACACAAAACACGTAAAAGGGATTAATGCTACAATTTTTAGACTCATAGGTCATTCTGTGCCGTTGTGGTGTGTCTGGCATCACATCACTAACACACATACACAAATTAAATACATGCAGAGACAGGCCTGCGTTCAGCTGACTGAAGCCAAAAACGCTGTAGCCGGCGGCATTATTGTAACATGAACAGACATGGGACTCCGGAGTGCAGTCCCCTTTCACCGAGAGCATATTTCTCTAATGTCACATGGGATTGTCTCCCCAGACTTTTAGTTTTAGGGCCGTTCTACACGTGGCAAGTTTGCCCGGCAAAAGCGGGTTTGCGGCCCCCGCAAGTCGACGGCAAATGTACAAGCAAGCTGTACAGTCTTGCTGCCCACAGCTTGCCACGGCAAGTTTCGGATAGAACGGCTTTCTATTTTCTCGGCTTGCGCCTGGCAAGTGCACGCGAGGCACGCCAGGACGGCCAATCGCACGCCGCGTAGTGGTAACGCGGCCAAATTAAACAAAATGGCGTCAATGACCTCCGTATGCGCCAAGCGAAGCTCGCTGCAAGATCCACTTTCTCGCCCAGATCCGCTGTTTCTTCCTGTTCTGCAGCAAAATAACTGCAGTTGCTGCAAAAGCTAATTCCTCCTCCGAATTTTCATTCACATATTCAGCTGAGTCTGACGCGGATTCACTCGCGACCATTGCCGGGCGAAATCGCGCGAGGCCCCTTCCAAATATGGGGTTGAAAGGGTCACATCAGCTGACTTGTGGTGCGGAGGTTTCCGCGTGTAGAAGCAGCGGCGTTGCGACAGACAAACTTGTGGGGGGAAAGTCGAAGGGCGTCAATTTGCCGCTTGTCACGTGTAGAACGGCCTTTACCGAGCAGCCGACAAGGGGAACACAGCTGAGTTTTCAATGGCAATCAAACGTCCGTGTGTTTCATGCGGACGTCGACTGATCTGTAATGCACTATTTTGAGAGCACAGGCGTAGTCACAGTGCAACTGTTTCAAAAACAGAATTCTCCCAATATAAGCCTATTAATGGTAGTGTTAAACTTACGCATGTTAAACTCATACAATATTAAAAACAAACGTTGATGATAACAAATTCCTGGCATTTGTACCCCCCCCCCCCCCCCCCCCCCCGCTGAAACTTTGTTTTTGTTTGGCTGAAAGGACAGGAAATTTGACTGAAAACCGTATAAATGACTCAAAAATTCCCCCAACCTGCACAACACAACCAGCTAGACTGAAATCTGATTCTGAGGCATACCTTGTTACTATTGGATCAGCCTGCATGGTTAGGTCCCCAACGGCCTAACAACCCTCTTCCCACCATACCAGTGCGTCCCTTTGGATTTCTGGAATTAGAAAAGAACAGAGAAAATAATTCATTAAATGCAATCAGGGTTGCACATTTAAGTCGGTCCCAGGACATTGACCTATAAAAATTTCAAATGTCCTATTTTTTCCCACCTCAAGCGGACATTTGTCCTATTAAAATTTTTATTGCCACTAAGTGGCCAGGACACTGTGTCCTATCACTTTGCTGTTTCCAGGACACTTTGTCCTATAGAAGCTGTGGAAAATGTGCAACCCTGCAAATAAATCAACCTTTATTTTAAATGCCAGTTGAAATTATTACACATTTTATCAAGAAATAACTGTGAACATTTACAGGGCTTGTGTTAACGCACAAACTGTGCGTATTGACGCACAGAAATCACGAAATGACGCAGAAAAAAGATCACTGGAGGTTTTACTGACGCACAGATTTTAAAATTTTGGAGCAGGAGTGCGTCGCGTGATAATCAAATTTGATAGCATGACGCACAGCTTTCACAGTTTTAGTTTCAATCTTCGGCAATCGATTGTCAGAGCAGTCGCCACAGACGCTGTGAAATGTACGGCGTTTATGTCTGTTAGAGTAGGCTGACCCTCAGATTTTTCTGCTGGAAGTCATGCTGACCCTCAGAAAAAATATCTACCACAGGCCCTGATTTACACACATCCCGCAGAGGTTGTTGTATATATATGTATACAATCATGTACATGGACAATGTTTGCAAGAGGAAGTTCATACTTAAAAGGGCAGTCTTGATTCAATGGAAAAATCAGGAAACTGATTTGGCCACAGGAAAACATGATATGACACACATCCCTAATGATATATGCGATACATACACAACACAGAGGCAGCTTTCAGAAATTTATAACATACAAATTTTTCTCTCCATTAGAATAATACCCATGTCTCTCTTTTTGTGGTAGAACAGAGGAACATATACTCTGCAAATATTAAATATCATACATAGAGGACTATCTGATACTTTATTTATGTTATCGTTAATTCTTTCGTTGCATTATGTTGTCGGTTCATCCATTGCTTTTGCTTTGTCTTCCTTAGGAACTGTTCACTTTGAAATTGTCATCGTGAATCATGATTAACGATGTGAAATCACAAAGGGTGGATGGGTGTGTGTCTGGGGGTTTAACGTCCTTTTCCACCACATACGGGTGATATCAAAGACGGGGCAACGATGAAAAAGCCAGCACACATATTTGGCCCCAGCCAGGATACGAACTCACGACCCGAGCATTAGAAGTCCAACGCTCTACCATTCAGCCACCCCGGCTCCCCGAAATCACAAAGAGTGATACTCATTTATGACAATTTCAAAATGAACAGTGTCTGAAGCAGACAAAGCAAAAGCAATGGATGAACCGACCACACAAAGGAGCGAAAGAATTAACAATAACATAAAGAAAGTATCAGATATTCCTCTATACAGACACATACTTTGGGCACTTGCAGGTTGCGTCTATTTTATACACGCCCATGTGGCTCTTTCTGTTGATCTTCCCATCTAACGCATTCCATTTTGGCATCCTGAGTAAGACAAAACAGCAGAACGACAACACATGTTAGATGCACACTGTTGACAAACAGAAAAATTCTGACATAAATATGTCAACAGAAATATTTACTGTTAGTCCAAACATACAATAAAAAAAAACATAGCCATAATTATACTGATATATATACATACATGTAGTATACACGTACTGAACACATTTACTGGTGTGTGCCCTTAAATTACAAGAGCAAACTTCTACGGCAAAACAGCAAAGGAAGTTTGAAACTGGAACAAGCCCTACAGATGCACAGCTGCAGTGATAATAGAAATAATTATAATAATACATTATACTTATAGTGATGCCATTAGGGATGGGGTGGGGGGTGGGTGTTTGGGGGTTTGATGTCCTTTTCCACCACATACGGGTGATATCAAAGACGGGGCAACGATGAAAAAGCCAGCACACATATTTGGCCCCAGCCGGGATACGAACTCACGACCTGAGCATTAGAGGTCCAACGCTCTACCATTCGGCCACCCCGGCTCCCCCCATTAGGGATGGGACGCAACCCTTGCTGTGTCCGCTCTGAGCAGAGATTGTTCGGGCAGGGCGGTACCAGAAAAATGAGTGCGTCCCTGGGACGCACTGAATTAAAATTTTGGTGTAATTTTTGGATTTCAGTGCATATGAGCGGTGGTCCAGGGTGAGCACTGGCCTAACAGGTAGCTCGTGGGACTTTGCCACTGCGCCACTGAATGGCCGTCACAGTGAAGCTTGGGTTTGAGCCCATGTCAAGCTCGTGAAACGCGATACCAGTATTCCATGGCTACCAGGCTGCTTATCAGGGATATATCTCTCCGGGTTAACCAGCTTTCCTCCCACAGCAAAATTAAAAAAAAAAAGAGGATAGATATTGGGTGGAGCTGCACCACGCCTCCGTCAGGGGAAGCAACCCAAGATTCACAAAAGAGATAATAAAGTAGTACATGTAAAAATTAAACATAAAAAAATATAAAATTGCCTGTGAAGCCTAGAAGTAGAAATGTTTTGACTGGCAATGGATGCGTTGATTTAACTTACTTCTCTGGGTTCAGTGTCCTTACATCTGGATCAGCCCATACTGGTCCACTTAACACTGACTCCGCTGTGTAGTCCGTGGGGTTGTACTCTGGATACTCCACACTCCAAGGCACTTTTTCATTTTGGTACAGGGTAGCGCTCTATGTTTGTACGAGGGTATGGGTTGGTGCGCGCCTTTACATGAACTGCCATTGCCGGAGTGAGGTAATAGGCAACTTTTGACAGCAAACCTCCCATGCAAGCTTTTGGCTGTAACACATGCAAAGAGAAAGTTGAACTGAAACCAACAGACATTTTGTTTTTAAACTTAGTGACAATGTACTTTTCCTATGGTTATGGACAGAGGAAATCATGTCATAGGGTTTTCATAATGTTCTCTACATCTAAAACTATAATATGAGAATGAACATCCATAAATTCTTATGGACTGAGGTTTCAAGTTACGGTTCACGTTGGGGGTGTGTCTGTGATCATGTTTTCTGCTGCTAAAAATGCTCTAGTCATTATTTTAAACACAGAGACAGTGAGATTCCGGGTAAAATTAGATCAATTGAGGAATAGGGTCAGGAACTTTGTACTGTTGAAATGTTTGGAATGTTACAAGTAAAGAAATGCACACAGTTTCTCAGAACCTGCAGATTTATGTCTACAAGGCTCACTACTTGGAAAGCACCGGTGCCAAATGAAATCAACGAGAAAAAGAGTAATTCATTTCCGGCAGTGTCACCCCCCCCCCCCCCCCTCACACTGTCGTGTTGACTAATAGAGGTAAGTGGCAAAAGCTTTCGACTAGGCCTGTATGAGGGCGTGACTACTCTCTACTTATCTGCTACTACTTACGGCTTGGACATACCACACCGAAGTCCGATTATTAGACATTTCCGTTTCTGTTCTCCCCTTGTTTGAGCCTCATTCTGCTGCTTGTGGCGGACACGCTACACTTCCTCGCAGTGTCAGTTTTGACAAGCAATTTACACCGCTGCTAACCGGAATAGTCAATAGAAAAAAAGAATCGAACCGGAATTCGTCAACCCTCGGTACTGTACCTGATTAAAAACAACGCCAAGTTGGGCTTTGAGAGAAAACCACCGGGAAGACAAATGGTGCCAGCTTACTCAGTGAAATATTTCCGTACCTCAGTGAACGACCGAAACTCCTGCACTGTATGGGATGCGAGCAAGTTGGGAACTGACCGAAACAAGCAAACGCGAAAGAGAAGTACCGTCGTCATTTCCTGTTTAAACAGGGGAGGTAATCGGCCAAGAAAAGGTGACACAAAACGGAGATTCGACCAGACCTGTTTCAGCGTTCTGCTGGAAAGCAATCGAGCGTTAAAAAAAAAAAAAAAAAAAAAATCACGTTACGACATCTGAGCAAAGCGGTATAACCTGATTTAGATAAGTTGAAAATAAGGATACTCTGAATACACACCAGCTTTGTTTTCACTGTCATCTTACTCTCCTTGAATTCTGTGTAAGATTTTAGTTTTGATAACAAGGGCAAGGTGTGCAGAAGTGGAAGCAAAAGTCGATCTACACCCGAATGCTACGTATTATATTTTAGTTTTCGTCGTTGTGTCTTTCTGCTGCACATGTGCCACAGTATCTCGCTTTCCCTACCGCCTGCACCACTACCAGTCAAGGAAATGTCCTCATGCGCGCAGATCCAATCCAACAGTCCAGTCCAGCACTTCTCACATTTTATACCAATCGCGGGCTTGGCGGCCTAGAGAATAATTTTCGCTAGGACTGTGTACGCGCTGTAGCCATAGCAACAGCAAACATGCTGGCAGGCCCTCCCTGTTCCCGTTTTGGCGCCTTCGCACTCAAACGCACAGCAATTAGCGCAGTGATGGGTGTGTTGCAACAATGACTGACAGGCCGGCACTCGTCTCAGTCTCGGATACTTTGTTTTTACTGACGCCTCCACTCATTATATTGAGGGTTAAGATATGAGATGGCCGTTATAGATCAAGTTTCGTTTAACACCCATAGCAACTGCACAATTATTTGCAGCACTACAACTGATTTATACTGATAAGCTGACCAGTACTGAGATACGCTTGTTCCCCCTACTGACGCAGTCCCCCCCCCCCCCCCCCCCCCCCCCCCCCCCCGCCGCCGTGGCCGGCTACAAACTTGCTGGCCTCCGCTGTTCCCCGGGTTTGTTAGTTTCGAAGTCAAACGACCAGCAATAAATTGATGCCAATGATATTTTAACTGCACAGTACTACAATTTATTTTAAGTCTAGCTGTTACGCTTGCCCCCCCCCCCCCAAAAAAAAAACAAACCAACAACAACAAAAAACACAAAAACAACAACAACAAAAAAACAAACAAAAAACAAAACAACAACAACAAAAACCAAAAACCAACAACAACCAAAAACAAAAAACAAAACAAAAACCAACAACAATAACAAAACAACAACAAACAAAAGCCAACAACAACAGCAACAAAACCCAAAATAAAACAAAACAAAACAACAACGACAACAACAACAAACAACAAAAAAAAAAGGACATAAAGACATAGTCAGGGCATGATCATGTTTTAACATCAGATCGGAGTAGTCTAGACTACGGCTCTGATCTAGCATTCTAACTTGGACTATTGGGGGTACAAGAACTAGATTTTCAACATATATATAGATCTATGTATAATTTTTATTTTTGAAACAAGTTTTGCCGATTCTTTTCCGCAGAAATACGTGTAATGTGTTTTCTTTCAGAAGGGGGTTTATTCTGTTAAGTTTCATTATTGCAGACTTTCTTTATCACTGACCCCCACCCCTTCCCGCCCTCCCCCCCCCCACCCTCCCTCCCCCCGTTTCGCGTCCCACTCAGTCCCATCAGTAAAGCGTGTAGAACAACATTTACTGGACTGTGAAAGTGAATACCACTTACACCTCTTTGTCCACCATAGCAAGCCCACCCCCGCCCGACTCCGTACGACCTCATCAGTCTGACCGTATCGTTACACATCCTCCGTCCATGCCCCGAGCCCACGTACGCACATGTATAATTATATGTATGTATCCTACGGCGGCACCCTTCCCCAGCGGCTCCTCTCCCACACCCTTTCCCCTATCCTATCGCAACACACACACACACACACACACACACACACACACACACACACACACACACACACACACACACACACACACACACACACGCGTGCGCGCGCGCGCGCGCATGATTTGAGCCGGGATTGGTTTCTTTGCACCGGCCGGTAAAGAAACCGCACACGTTTTAGGCATATGCGGTACCACTGAGCCATCGAGTCAACCTTGGTTTTAAAGAGTGCCATCCCTTGGACAGGTGCCCGACGCAGCTGAGGCGCCTGAACGGTGAGTTGTAAACTACCACGGATCAAAGTTCAGAATCAGACAGTCAGGGCATCCAGAGTGTGTAACAAAGTAAAATTACTTACGAATAAAGTGCACAACTCAAGAGCTACTCGTCGTGCAGTTCCAGATATTAACACCCAACGCAATGCACTTTGGCCTTGATGACACTAAATGTATAGGTCTAGAGCATAATGGTAGATAGATAGACGCAACCCTGAAGAAAACCGTGCAATCAGATACTGCAGTAGTTTTCTAGTAAGCCACTTTAGAACGTTGACGTAATAGTTAGTGGGTAAAGTTCAAGGTCAGCTGTTCACCGCCTTGTTAATTATGATGACCAGTTGAGTATGCATGCAAACACTTGAGAGTAGAATGCAAACACTGACAAAAATCAGTTGTATTCGTGAAGTATTGGCGGTGGATGAAGAGTACTAGTGACTGAACACAAATTTATGTGATCTGCTTTCATTTCTGACCATTGTCATCACAGCTGCTGTTCATGAATGGTGAGCATGCATAGGTAGATGTGTAGAAATTTGACAATGGTGGGTTTTTGCCTGTTTTACGTTCTTTGATTGAAGTTTGCAAAGTTACAATTTCTGTTTAAGAGTGTTGATACATACAGAATCTGTAGCTGTTGAGGTTTCAGGGTGGGTGTTTGTCTGCTTTGCTGCAGTTTTTTCTTGTCATTTTTCACCTTGAGTGACTGATGTTTGGAGTGACACTAGGTCGATATTTGGGTTAGAAATGCTGCCTATACACAGCAGGTTTTGTACAGTCTGCATGTACACACAGCACGATTCTGTATCTGCTTACCAGTTCTGTGAAAGTGAAACAGCAGAGCAGGACACACTGCATACCTGGTTCTTTTCCTCTGTACCACAAATGTCCTCTAGATAAAATGAATGTGCATCAGTGAAAAGGTATTGGGTGCCATTGTGTTTTGTTTTGTGTACGTGTGGCGCACAGTAATTTGATGTCCTTGCAGCTTTAGTGTACGCGCATGGAGACATCTGTGGCAGACAGTCATGTAATTTATGCCCTTGTTTTGCTTTTCTCAGTTAGGTCCAATCAACATTTGACAGGCTTTGAAAAGTATGTTAATTACAGCATAGAGCTGAATAGTGTTGTAGCACTTTGATTGCTGGTTCTTATGAACACATTCCAACCGAGCAACAACTATAGTTGTAACAGTTTTTAAAAAAATATTTTACCTCCCTTTCCAACATGTCTGCTGTCAGGTTTCCTTGGCAACCTGCTGAAGGTGATGTCAAGGTAAAGTACAACATCAGTGGCAACACTTCCCTTAAATATGAAATCATTTGGACCACAAGGTGCAGTGTCACCAAAGGATCCAGGCAGCTGGGCCAGTATGTAAAACTCGAGGTAGGTTTAACCCACGGCTGCGGGCCAAACCCAGACTAGGACAAAAGAAACCCCAAAACAAAATTAAATAAAAGAGGAAGCGAAGAAAGACAAAGGACAAACGTTAAAGGAGCTTCACTGGCTGCCGGTTCAGGACCGTATTCAGTACAAGATTGCCACATTAGCCTTCCGTCATTTTGACCAGTCACTTCCCCAGTACCTTTCTGATAAGCTTAGCTCACCACGTACGAAACATCCCACACTCTCCGCTCATCCTCAGAAAAGCTACTTAAGGTTCCCCGGGTCAGCCTCAAAACATTTGGCCAACGTTCTTTCAGTTATAGTGCCCCCCACGTTTGGAACTCCTTGCCATCTTCTCTGAGAAACATCCCTTCCCTCCTACAGTTTAAAGCAGAACTCAAAACACATCTTTTCGAACTAGCTTTTAATCATTAAGTTCAAGTTAAACTCCACCGCCTGTATTGATGTGTATAAATGTGTGCGTGTGAATGTTGTGTGTGTGCGTGAGGAAAAGCGCATTGAGTGCTTTTCGAAGCAGAACTCTGCACTCTACAGGTGTAATATATTATTATTATTTTTAAGAATGAGGTGGATTTTAACAGCTGAGAACTAGCAGCCGAAACACAGAAGTATGTTGGTCTGGTGATCATTGAGTCTGCCTGAAGTGAAAGCAGGCCTGGAAAATGGTCCGAGGACCGAAAGGAGGAAAAACGTGCAGCATTTAGTGAGTAAGTGGCAAAGCCAGGAACGTGCGTCAGCAAAGCAGACGCATTGTGCTAGGGGTGTCCAGGCATGCTCTCCTGGAATATTTTTAAAACGGATTGAAATCTGTGAAGTTTTGTGCACTTTGGCATGCTTTTAACTCTTTAAAGCCCACGCAAAATTACATATTTAGTTGAAACCTCCATATCACTAGGAGCCGCTTCAAGCCACTAACATGTAATCTGCAACCCGGCCAAGTGGGGAGGACCCACGCCTTGCGTAATAGTGGCTTGAAGTGGCTCCTGCTGGCGTGCAGTGGCTTGTTCTTTTTAACATATGGTGGGCAAGGGGTGGTCGGGTTTGGGCTCTTAAGAGTTAAGTACTTCAGAGGAGGAAACACTTTTTCTGGAAATCCTTTAAAAAATTACACTAGAATCTGCACAATTTAGTGCATTTTGGTGCATGTTGGCATGAGTTTTAGTGCTTCAGGGGAGGAGACACACTTTTTGAAGGGAGAAAACTTTTTAGACAAATGTACAAAAAGATGGAAGGTTTTAAGCCCTGGAAAGATGTTCATGTGGAAACAGTTCAGATGAACTATACAGTGAGTGACTACAGGTGATAGTCTGCTCTCTGTAATTTGATGGCTCTTTCTACAGGGATATGTAGAGATGTAAACCTGAGAGTACTGCGTGGAGATGTAAACCTGAGAGTACTGCGTGGAGATGTAAACCTGAGAGTACTGCGTGGAGATGTAAACCTGAGAGTACTGCGTGGTTACTTTCTTTTCTTTTTTTATGTCCAGGATACACAGAATGACATGATGTCACGTCTGCTGACAAGAGTACCTAACTTCATCATGTCCAGCAGACCGTGGCGAAGGTCGGCCCAGCCAGGCGTGGCGGTCGTGAGCGCGCGTCAAAACAGTACTCATGACAAGAGCCAGCCCAAGTTCAAGGCCGTCATTTTTGACATGGGCGGAGTCATCTTGCCCAGTCCGTTTGAAATGTTCAGAGGTATGATGCTGAAATTTGTTACGGGGTAACCATTTGACTTCAATTCCCCCTCCACCCCCAATGTATTTTTATTTTTTATTTGGGGGTGGGGTGTTGTGGGGGAAAGGAGGGGGGGGGGGGGTCGGGAGGGTATGAGTTTGCTTTGTCAGTGTGTTTGCTTGTTGGGTTTGTCTGTGTGTGTTGTGACTGCAGCTTATTTTGTAACTGGGGTGGTCGGTGGTCTAGTGGTTAAGCGACTTTGTCACCAGTGCGAGAGGTCAGGTTCGGGTCCCACTCGGGGCAAAGAATTTTTTCCTTCTGGTACGTGGCACTGTTCACTCGGGCCGACCGTCGGGGGTTCTCTCCGGGTACTCCGGCTTCCTCCCCCTCTGCCCTGGAAATGTTCAGCCCACAGAATTTGAAAATCAGTGCAATTCTAAATTCCAAAATTTAAATAGCTGAGCTGACCCTTCGCACCATGTGATTGTAATGTGTTCATGTCCAGTGTGTAAGAGAATGCGTGTGATTCACGTGAGCGTGCGTGTTGGGTTCAGTACGCGGCGCTTTGAGCCGATTCAAGAAATTGGGTAAAGCGCCTTTACAATACTCAGTTACTATTAATAATATTATTAACTGATTTGATTTCAACCAAAGGCATAGGCTCCTCCCTGTCCCTCTTCAAATGTGAGTGATGACGCTATTAATAAAACAATTCTGTTAGTCTTAACTGAAGTTTTGATCTGCAGTTTGCGCATGCATGCACACAAATACGAGACGATGACAGTGTAACATTATAACAAACAGCTTGAAAAAAGATCCTTACACACTTTATTAAACGCATTACATGCACAGTTCGCAGATCACAAAAGTGAATCTGCCATCATGTATAATGTGCAGGAAATTCCAACGCAGAAGCAAAGGCAGATTATACTGTGTGTGCAAACATGAACACAGTTGGTGTGGAAACACACCTGACTTGACTTGACAGGTTTTGAGCAAAACATTGTATATTATCATAGATTTTAGAAATTATTATTGAAACAACAACAGATTGCAAGATAAGAAAGAGAGTCCAAAGAAAGAGAACAGGGAAACATGCACAAAGATGAAAGCACAGAAATAGATTTCACAACACAGGTTTGTGACAAAAACACAAACAGGGTATATATCACACAAATTACGGTTTCACACAAGGGGTGTTGGGGGTGAAAATATTTCACAACATAACTTATGCAGTATAAATGCCATAAGCATCACCATGACTTTTTAGGTCATCACAAACATCTTCAGAGGTGCTCTGTAATGAAAAAAATTCACAACCATTATGCTGTGAAGGGCTGCGTTGAGCTGACTTAGTATCCTGCGATATACACTCAGCATCATTGTTCAGCAGGAGGACAGATGCTTCTGTGGCACAATTCTTTTAATCATGCAGATTAAAAAAAAAAATCAAGAAAAATTCAATAAACCACATACACACACATGGCTGACAGTGACAGCGAGAACTAGTAGACAACAACTTACTGAACAACAACAACTTACTGAACAACAACTTACTGAACAACAACAACTTACTGAACAACAACAACTTACTGAACAACAACAACAAGCAACCACACCCCCACCCCCTCTGCCCGCTGTTCTATACATGTGTGTGTAAGGGATGTTTGATTGCGCGCAATGAGTTGATGTACATGTATTTTCAAGAATTGCGCTGTATAGATGTGATTTATTGTTATTTAAAAAAAGGGAAACAAACATAACAACACACAAAAGAGAAAAAAACCCAACAACAACAATAATAAAAATTAACAACAAAACCCAATGACAATATAAAACAAAAAGACAACAACCAAAAACCCACAAACGCACACAAACTTAACAACAAAAACACACAGGCAGGCAACACCATCGCCGAACAAGCAGGCTGGCGGAGCACACGAATTGACTTAGAATTCACAACACTTTGGTGCAGGAGAGGTTATACTCCGCATTGAACGTTTTCCTGTACACGTCCTCCGAAACCGCCTCCTTCCCGTCCGCCTTGCACTCCTGCACATACAGCTGGTGCATCCTCGTAATGTTTACTTCCTGCCCGGCCGCGTTCATTTGCGTGTCCTCAGTGCTGCCCTTCACGCAGATGTGGCCGAGTAGGAAGTCCTCGATGTGCCTGCGGACGCGGTCTTTGTCCGCAGGCTTTGTCTTGTTGTGGGGCGGGTGGTTCCCTCGTTTGTCGGAGAGACTCATCCCTTTCTTGCGCTTCTCCATGGCGATGCGGACGGCCTTGTCAGAGACATCCAACGTGGCCAGGTAGAACCCTTTGCAGACGCGGATCCTCTCGCTGCCCACGAGGAAGGTGTACTCCCTGGAGCACTCCCTCGTGTGTGTCATCGTCTTGGCCGGTTTCTCTTTGATGCTCTGGCAGTAGTAATAGAGGCGCTTCACGTAGGAGTTGAGTCCCCAGAAGTGATCGAAGATGGCCTGCTGCTGGTCTCTGCTGATGTTCTGCGAGCAGTTGTACCTGCACTTGGAGCAGTCCTTCTCGCGGACTTTTCTCTCCGGGTATGTCTTTCCTGACGGGGTGGTGTACTCTTTACCGAACAGCCTTAGCCGCCGTCTGTGCTCTCTGTTGAGAAGCATCACGGAGGTCACACCGCTGCCTTTTTTCGGTGACTTGGTGAGCTTCAGCGATTGAGCAAGTTTCTTGTAGCCATGTCTTCCAGACTGAGGCAACCCGGATACATCCTCGTCATTTGTGTCATCGTCATAGTCGGCCAAAACTGTCGGTAAAGTCGCTAGCCCTTGTGAGTTGTGGGCAGAACTATCCTCTGTCTCTGACCAGTTTTCGAGTCCCGTATCGCTGCTGAAAACCTGAGCGGTGCAGTAAGTTTCAGGCACGTTATAGGAGGCGTCTTCTTGATGGTCATACCCAACGCCTAGTGTGTAATCCTTCTCCGAAATTGAAGTTTCGGAGTCGGAGTCAACATCAAAACATTCCATTTCCTCTTTGAGGATCTTCCTTGGGTTGGCTTGCTTCCGACGCCTTCGTTTCACGGCGCCATCTACCGGGCAAGAGGGCTGAACCTTTTCCCGGCTTTTCGTTGCGTCCGCAAGTTTGTCAAAGACATCGCTCGCCCGCCAGAATTTCTCCGTCTGCAGTTTCGTCGCCGAAGTTCCCTTACCGGATGTGGCTTCTAGATAAGCGTAGAAATCAAACTGCTGTATGCCTTTCACGTCACTGTGTTGGAACAGCCGGCTTTTGTCGCGATGTTGCTCGTTGTCCGTTCTGCGTGTTTTCATGGACAGGTCTTGCGGTATGTCGAGAGGGACCGTTTGAATGTCTTGTCGTGGTTTCTTGAGTGAGAGATCCATCGTTTGAGGTCAGGGGTGTTCGTCACAGCTACTGTGCTAGGTGTGAATGTGTTCCAGTTAACAGCAGGTTTCCTTATAATCCCGAGGGCAGCTGAATGACACGATGTCGATTCTCGGAAGTGCAGGGATGGCAAAGCCTGCGACAGAAATTCAAATATAACGGTTTCAGAAATTCAAATGGAGCTTTAAGACATTCACATGAAACTGTTTCAGAAATTCAAATCAGCGAAACTAGAAATTCAAATGAAACTGTTTCAGATTCTGCGGGTTCTCTCTCTCTCTCTCTCTCTCTCTCGCTGGTCGTTCCACGAGTCAAATCCTGCCCGGAAAATGAAAAATTGTACGCTCCCACCCTCACCCTCCCTGTTGCCCCGTATTTGGTATTACCTGTACCTGGTGGAAAGGAACGTTCAGCCCGCAAGTAAAGCAACTAACCCTCTCTCGCTCTGGGGGGAGGGGGGAGGGGGAAAGTATCGTCTGTACTGCGCAGGTGTCATTACATTTACCGGACTGGCCGGTCAGACTGATGCCATGGAATCAATGGAAAACCCCATAAGCCAGAAATCCTCTCCGTGTGTGTGTGTGTGTGTGTGAGAGAGAAAGAAAGGCTTGTTATGAACAAGTCTCCACAAAAGTTATGTATGCCGGATTTGCGTGCTACCGAGAATCCCTCGTTCTCACATAATTATCCGCATTTAGGCACATAATCACCCGATCTCTGAACTCTCCCTCATCACTACAGTAATTAGATCGTGCGTTTTGCCATTGTTCTGCTCCTCCTCAATTACAGCTGCTGTAGACACCCCCCCCCCCCCCTTACCCATCACCTCGCACGCGAGAAGATCGGGAGAACTGGAGGGGGGGTGAGGGGGGGGTGTTAATGTCCCCGCCACCAGCGTAATTAGAGGCTGCACTAAACGACAGATTACGTGGGCGAGGAGAGGAACAGCTACCCTAACCGAACAGTCCAGCTGAGCCCAGTTCAATTCAAACACTGAGGTCGGCCACATACACGCACTATGTTGAGTTATTCCGCGTAACTGTGATGAGCGAGCTTCACGAGCAGGCTCACTTCTCTCAGCTAGATGAAAATATAAATAGGCAACGATGTCTTGCCAGTTCACTAACTCTGTACACACCATCCAGACAGCGGCTCAGACGTGTCCTTCGTGTTCCACGTGTCAGAACAAAGAATTAAAAAAAAAGAAAAAAAAAAAAAAAAGAAGGCATGAATGGGCAGCGGCCGTTGTCGCACCAAGGACCCACCCTTTGGAACACTCTTCCAAAACACACGAGGCATAATTATGGATTCGGTTCCCACCTTTAAAACTGCAGGCAAAACACACTTGATCTCAGCCCAGCAGCAGTAATGAGGGATTGACAGAACTGTGTGTGTGTGTGTGTGTGTGTGTGTGTGTGAGACAATTGCTGTGTCTTTTATTGTTCTCTCTGTCATTATTTTCTATGCCATTTCATTTTATTATTTCATTATTTGTCTTAACTTTGTAAGCAAGGAGATCGTGCTGAGTGTAAGCGCTATATAAATATCCATTATCATATTTAAACTGACTTTTTTTTTAAAACACTCCCAACTAGCCTTGGGGTGGAGCGCACACTGCACACTCACTGGTCGCGCGCGGGGAGAAAGGGACGCAGGGGGTGAGGTGGGGTGGGGGAAACTGGGGGGCGGAGGGGGTGGGGAGGAGGAGGAGGGGTCTGCCGATGATGCATCGTTCCCGGAGATGTCACTGGAGCACCTGCAGTTGTTAGGGAATTTGCGACAGTGCTTTGCCAACTACCGGCGATCAATATTATGCCTGAGCTGCCGTCGTCGTTTCAAAACGGATCAGCCGATTATTCTGTTCTCTATTCCATGCAGCAGATCAAGCCAGTTTAGCGAGGCAGTTCAGTGACCGCCCCGCTAATATACGCACAGCGGCCAGATACAAAGCACGGGTTAGATGACCTAGTTACGGTCGCCATAGAAACAAAAGGAGCGAAAATGTCCTCCCGTATTTTTTTCTCTGACAAACTGTATTCCATGCTGCAAAGCGTCAGTTTAGCGAGGCACTTCAGTGACCGCCCTACTAATATACGCACAGCGGCCAGATACTAAGTATGGTCTAGATGACCTAGTTGCGGTCGCCATAGAAACAAAAGGAGCGAAAATGTCCTCCAGTGTTTTTTTCTCTGACAAACTGAATTCCATGCTGCAAAGCAAGCCAGTGTAGCGAGGAGGTTCAGTGACCGACCCGCTAATATCGACACTGCGATCGGATACAAAGTACGTTCTAGATGACCTGGTTACCGTCGCCATAGAAACAGGAGAGAACATGTCCTTCAGTATTTTTTTTTTTTCCCCGGACAAACTCCGTGTTAAGTTTGCGCAAGTTTGTGTCAGCCAAATTTTAAATCACCAATTACTTTCCGCTTTTGTGTTGTTTATGTTTCACCGTTTCATTTATTTTGTCTGTCTCAAGTGACCTGTAACCATGGAAATGACATTTTGTGACGGAGCTTAGTTTTTTGTGAACTTGATCTGTTCAATAATTATCCGTAAGGCGTGTAGTCCATCGCGGGTGATATAATCGAAAGATTGTAAGGCTTACAGTTCTACTGTGCAACTTGCTAGAGGCAAGGGAAGGTAATCGATGTAATCATGCCTGTGATAGATCCTTCCGGTGTGCCCGTTAGATGATGAACACGTCTATATTCGAGAGTGCGCAATAGACTTCGACCCTGTTGAACACTCGGAAAGGCAATATTTAGCAGGGCTTCGTGAAGAGGACTTAACCGAGCAGCGTAACCCATTTTCATGTAAATTATGCACGTTAAATGGGTTACACTGCTCAGCGAAGTCCTCTTTACGAAGTCTTGCTAAACATGCCGACATTCCATTATCGTAATGAGTTCTGGGAGGGGGATCGGGAGAGAGAGAGAGAGAGAGAAAACAAACTGTCGCTTACAAAACTCTAACTTGGTGGTTCGCCAAATGAACAGATGGTTCCTTTAGGCCACTGCGATCATTTCCGTGTCTTTGCGGCTTCCAATAGTAGGGTGAGCGGTGGTCACACACACACACACACACACACACACACACACACACACACACAGAGGTAAACACACACACAATCCCGTATAGAAGTATATCGGGAAAACACGACCAGGGCACCGCTGAGCCTCTTAGGTAACGTGTGTCAAAGTACACCTCTCCCTGACAGTATCTAGTCTTGGGGCCTGATGCACGTACGTCCGAGACTTAAAGAACTGAGACTCAAAGATGAAAGGCACTAATGCCACCATATATATATATATATATATTTTTTTTTTTTTTTTTTTTTTTTTTTTGGGGGGGGGGGGGGGTATGCTCACAGATCGTTCAAAGCTGTGTTCGTGGTACATGTAACTAACATGTAAGTACATGTACTTAGACACCTGCACAGTGACAGCGTCTGTAATTCTGGCAATTGAAGCGCCGGTACCGTCTTGGTGACGTGGCGACCACAACGAGCACTGACTGCAGTAGAGTAGCAACGGTCATACTAGAATCTGGCTATTCGACTGCTAGCGCAAAGTGTAAACATCATTGTATCGCACTGAGAGCTGTACTAATCATCAAGATAAGAGTATTTCGAGCGTACAGGCACACTCACGAGCGAAACTGTTCCGGGCCAAAACATAAGTTGGCTTAGCCGGCAACGATGGTATTTGCCCGAGATGCATAAACCGAGACTGAAGCTGGTCTGCGACTATGGGACTAGTCCGATCTCTTTGTGCATCAGGCCCCAGATCCAGTCCGTGTCAGTCAAGGGCCCCATTTACATTACAGAGCGCTCTGAGGGCGCCCCTAAAGCGCACCGTACTGAGAGCGCTCCACGGCGTTTACGTTACACAATCGTGGAAGGGAAGCTGATACGTCACGTGCTCTCGAGGAATGTGACATATTCAAGATGGCAGCGCCCAGAAAGCACGTGTTTTTGTATGCCTGGCAGAAAAAAACAAAAACAAACGATCTTTCGCCATTTGCAAAAATGGCCTGTTGCTACGGTGACACTGGGCCCCACGTGACGTGACGAAAGCGCCCTAAGCTAGAGCGCCCTCAGACTACCCACTGTAGGTGGTCTGAGAGTGGTGCGCTTTCGGAGTGGTTTGTCCAAGTGTAAACGCGACAGGGCGCTCTCAGGGCGGTATTTTAAGCTAATGTAAATGGGGCCCCTGACTGAACCTGGTCCAGCCTACTTGCCAAATGACCACAAGCCGGCCACCACACGGACTGATGTACATGTATAAACTGTTTGTCCCCCGGTCTCATTTCGCGTATCCGATTTCTCGTCACTCACTGAGTGCCAACAGCGCGGACACCTGACCGCGATCTGTATCTTTAGTATCGGTGTAGTGTCGCAGCTGGCGACGTTTTGGTCGAGAGGTATTGCTGTACACTAGTGCTGTTGTCCAGACGACTGCCACCGTGACTCTGTGTGTGTGTGTGTGTGAGTGAGTGACGGTGTGAGAGAGAGAGAGAGAGAGTGTTAAATGAAACAAAATTTACAAGGATAACTGAACGAGGTACGCAGCGTCACACATTTCTTCCTTTTCACGCACGGCAGGTACGTAGATGGCGACCAAACGAGAGAGAGAGAGAGAGAGAGAGGGGGGGGGGAGATAAAACAGGCTTCCTAGCTTTGAACATAGCTACCTAGCTGCACGGTACGGCAATGGGAAATACTTTTATAGGTCCCCAGTTACTGTCTTTCCTGGACTGCCTACCCGCTGTCCCCTCTCTCTATATATACCCGATTACGTCTGTCCATGTGCCACGGCCGTCGGAGTATCCTTGCTCGTCCCTCCCGTCCCCCATCACACACACACTGACACACTGACAACCCCGCTGGCTCCCCACTGACTGTGACTGACTTGCATTGCCGGAACCGCCGGGACACAAATCGGCGCCAGTCAGTGAGCCGGATTTGGTCACCGTGACTGTCCGTTACTGACTGGGTGTGTCTTAACTATGTTACACTGATACCACGTCCATTTGAACTGACGAACACTGTTAAGCGTCACAGATAGGCGGCTCGTGTCTGAAACGAATTTCTTCCGGATCGTCAGTTTCGGCACCAGCGCTGCACGGCCGATGTATATATAATTATACACTGTAGTTTAGTAGCTATAAGCCACGGTGTAAGACCCCGCCGCGCCGGTGGCAGGCATCAACCGTTAGCAAGGATTTTTTTTTTTTTTTTGTATCCTCTGGTCTCCAGGCTAGCAAGGCCGGGAAAACAAATGTTTGATCATCTAATTCCGTGGCAGTTCGCCGGGTCTCGATAATTTTTATTTTTTTTTTCATATGCGGGATGGCATTCAAACACCGTGACCGCGGTGCCACTGCGGACGGACGGAAAAGTGTAGCCGGCAAAGAGCATACCGACATGTAGACTACGCTCTCCGAGGGAACCTGTAGTCTGAAAGGCGTTGTACTGATTCGGTTGCATTGTGATTATCGTGAAAAGCAAACAAAACAAGCTCAGTGAAATCCTCCCAGTCTCTCAGGCTCTTCCTCTCTCTCTCTCTAAAATCCCGGCGAAAGGGCCTCGAATGATCTTCTGCACGGTGTCTCAAGCTAGTAACTCTTGTCACACACACACACACACACACACACACACACTGACTCGCGCGCGCCGCACACACACACACACACACACACACACACACTGACTCTCGCGCGCCGCACACACACACACACACACACAATCAGTCTAACCAAAAGGGCGTCTCAGTGTCAGTCTTCGGTGCCTACCTGATTTTTTTCCTCTGCTCACACATTTGCTCTGCTCAGTTCTCTCTCTCACACACACACACACACACACACACACACACACACACACACACACACACACACACGCACGCACGCACGCACGCACACACACACACAATCTCTCTCTCTCTCTCTCTAACCAAAAGGGCGCCTCGGTGTCTCCACTGAGCGCCTACCTGTAATTTCCTGAACCCCGCCACCCACCCACAGCCGTACGTCAGTCCACCAGCAGACAGCCAGCCAAGAAAACATGGCATAGATCACTCACGTACAGTCTTAGCAACCTCTCCGTCTGCACCAGTCTGTCTCCACTCACCTTTGCAATCTACCGTGCACCACACACCGGCAAAGCATCGCCGCCGCTAGGTTCAGCCACCCGTAACATCATCAGCAACAGCGACGACGACGACTGCTACCACCACCGCCACCATCCAAGCATGAAGAGCGGGCACACCGACAGCGCACATGCAACCTGCTACACTGAGTTCAAACCACGCTGCTACTGAACAGACTGTCTATCTGCGCTATACATGCACACGAGCTTAGCCGGTTGCCGACTCAGTCGGGAATAGAACAGAGAGAGAGAGGAGAGAGAGGGGGGGAGGAAGGCTCAACAGCGAAGCAAGACAAGGCAGCCAGCTCGCAATGAGACCCAGGCAGCCCGGCTGCTAATTTTCTGCAAGGGCTCAACTCGGCGCGAGGGCATGTCACGTGACTCGCCCGTATCAGCTGCGCCCCTCTGCTGGCAAGACGCGGCGGAGAGCGAGAGAGAGAGAGAGAGAGAGAGAGAGCAGCAGCCGCAAGTTCCATGACCCTAGTCAGGTCAGCGCCCGGGTCAAGGCTGGACTGGAGGCGATGGAAATACCGCAGTACACTGGAGGCCCTCGAGGGTACGAGTGTCACTGGCCTCGCTAGTATGTACTGTTAGGTACCACTAAGTACACCCAGTCCACTACTGCCAGGGACGTGGGGGCAGTGGTGGAGCGGGCGGGGGAGGGAGGGGTGATGGATAGAGGGGGGGGGGGGGGGCGTCTGAGATGGGGTTAGATAATTTGGGGGGGGGGGGGGGGTAGGTTGTGGTCATTCAGAGGTTGAGCCCTTTGTGTGCTACAAGCTTGGGTGGAAGTGCCACATATGGCACAAGTCACAGGGATAATTAACTGGTTGTGCTACCGTTAACAGTGCTGTGTGGTGATGCTGCCAGCGGTAAATCAACACTGAAAACACGAGTAACTGACATAAAACAATGAAAAGAAAAACCAACAGCAACAACAGCAAAAAAAAAAAAAAAACAGTTTCAGATAACACAAAACGGATATTTCAGTAAAATGAAAAAAAAAAAGAAAAAAAAAAGAGGCAAATTCATCCACCTACAAAATCCTGCTTTGTAAATGGGAACATGGGAACATGATCAGGCTGATACACATGTCTACAGTTCAGTTCGGTTCACTTCATGACGAAAATACATGTAATAATGATAATAGTATGTACAGTACATTAAGATGTCATCTCTGTGATCGTCCGCATCTCTCAGAAATTCCCCAGTGTCATCTTTGAGATCTTGCTGGTGTTTCTGCTACTCGTGAACACAGCAGGTCAACTACCTCCCCCTCCCCTTCTGCCCCCCCTCACCCCCCCCTCTGCCTTCCCCCTCTGCCCCCCCCCCCCCCCATTCGCCAACACACAAACTACACCCATTTATCTCTCCTCTCAAGTCCACAGGTCTCATTTAACATGTGCACGTCACTGATAGGTCTGTGCAAATGAGGAGTTATGTGTATATTAAATAGTGATAATACATTTATGTTTTTTATGTTTAGCATTTATGATTAATATACTGATTGGAATTAAAGATAAAGAGTGAAGGATGTGTGTGCTAATGCGTGTGTGTGTGTGTGTGTGTGTGTGTGTGTGTTTTCAGCCTTTGAGACACACGCACAGTTGCCAGTTGGCACCATCTCGCAGATCATCGTCAAGAGCGGAACCGACGGTGCGTGGCATCTGCTCGAACAGGGGGACCTCACTCTCTCTGAATTTTCTGCGGCTTTCAGCAAAGAATGTTCTGAAAAGGTGAGAGAGAGAGTGTGTGTGTGTGTGTGTGTGTGTGCGTGTGCGTGTGTGTGTGTGTGAGTGTTCCCTGTAATTCGATTATACAAGGGTCCTTAGGACCCTCTCTCCATATTTTTGAGGGTCCTTTTGTAAATTTGGAGGGTCCATACAAAAGATTCTGTCTGTTTTGCACAACGGCTCAGCGGAAATGCGGTGCTGCAAGTGTCTGCTGCTAGTTACAGATCGCTTTTTGTTCATTGAGTTTCCGGGAGAGAGTTGGGACAAATACTGTTTGTCACGGCAAGACCCAAAAACGTGCATCCCTTGCGATGTGCTGTTCTCAAATTTGTGCATCAATTTAACAGTTTTGTGGTACAGATACGCACACCTGTGCATAATCGGGAATATTGGGTGTGTCTAGATGTTTGTGTGTATGTGTGTGTGTGTGAGCGTGTGTGTGTGAGCGTGTGTGTGTGTGCGTGTGTGAGCATGTGTGTGTGTGTGTGCACGTGCACCACCACAGACCTGGGCAGCTCGCACACCTGATTATAAACACCTTAGGGCCCGTAACGTAAACTTACCTTCATTTCTCTTAACTGCCTCTCCTGGTGTTTCAGTGATTCATTCTCTAATAACTATTCCCACCTTTTCTCTGTTACCAGGTTGGACGAGATGTGGATGTCTCGCCGCTCGTTCGCCACTTGCGAGGCATGACTCGTGCCGAACCATTTCCGGACATGGTGGATGCGGTCAAGTGTGTGCACGCCGAGGGACTCAAGACGGCTCTGCTCACGAACAACTGGTTCACGGACGATCAGAAAACCCGCTCGCTTCTGCCTGTGGATGTCTCGATGTTCGATGTGGTGAGTGAATAGAAATGTATGGCTGATACCAGTGAACACAATGTGTACTATGTAGGATGCGCAGAAACATATCCCCCCCCCCCCCCCCCCTCCCCGAGGTGCATGGGTGTGTGTATGGGAGTTTGACGTCCTTTTCCACCATCTGTGTGGGATATCACAGATAGGGCAATGAGAAAAAGGCCAGCACAAATATTTTGCCCCAGTCAGATTCAGGACCCGAGCACTTAAAGTATGAATTCTCTTCCAGTCGGCTGTCCCGACTCCCCCTACCCTGCCCAGGAATAGACGACTCCACTTCTGTCAATCAAAAGGGGGCAAGCCCCCAGAATTCAGCCAATCACGTGCTGCGGCATTATGAGCACAACACATGGCATGGTCTGGTAAACTTTCTTGCCAGACACTGCAAAGAGGGAGGCACATGTGTTTCAATGTGATTGAAGTTTGGAAAGAGATCAGTAAGTCCACTGATATCATTTGAAGAAAAAGACCATTACGCCAGTCTCTTTCATCATGCAATCACCCCTTTGTCTATAAAATGATGTCATGGACGTGCTGTGTTTTGCCAATCACAGCAAAGTAAAGGGGCAGGGCTTTGGTCTCAGGGCTGGCTGAGTGGAGTTGTCTATTGTCAGTATTTATTTATCTTCAACACAGACGTGTTGAACTGTGGGTCATTTCAGTCTCCAATGAATATTTTGCGTTTTTGTTGTTCATTTCCCGTCTGGAAAAGCAAACAACTCGTGAATTTATTTGTAGTCTTATTGTGTACAGACATCTGTATATTTTCACCATCGCAAACCTCTTTGTTACAAATATTTTTTCTTGGCACGACCATTCGTTGACTGTGCAGGTGACAGAGTCGTGTCGCGTAGGTCGGAGGAAACCTCACGAAGAAATCTACCGTCGCTGTCTGGAGAGCTTAGAGGTGGCGCCACAAGAGGCGATATTCCTGGACGACCTTGGCATGAACTGCAAGACAGCCAAGAAGCTTGGCATCCACCCCATCAAAGTTAGTGCCCTTTGTTTCTTTGTGATTGGTCAGCAGGGAAGATGTTTCATTGGTTAGCGAATTTTTTTTTCCCAACACTTCGCCTGCTCCAGTGGTGTTCCTCCCAGGTCATGAGTGAAATCCACGGAGAGCTTGGAAGCTGGGGCAATTCTTATTATGCATGATGATGATAAAGAAGATGATGATATGATGATGCTAGGGTGGTCCATGTGATTTGAGACTGCATGACAGGGCCACACACCATGCTTCCTGTCATAAATATCCTGGCGTTAACCAAGCCTAGAAACTACGGCACCTGCGGTGCTAGCCATGTAATCATCCACATCATGAGAATTGTAATATCATAACAAGGGAAGCGACTCAGACTTCCATGCATGAAGTGGGTGAGTCTTGGCTGTGTGGAAACGACCTCCCCATTGGGCCCATAGCACACTCGCTGTGGTGTGGTTGCTTCGTTCAGACAATATTTATCAGCGTTTTGTCGTTTTGTGGACGGGTGCACCAACAGACCCTATGGAAGGTAATGTTGAGTGCACTTGGTTTGCAGTCATAGATAAAAATTTATTTTGACAGCTTTTCTGGTTCCTCTGTGCGTCAGTGAGCGAATCTGACCAGTCCAATACTCACGGACACTTGTTTGTGGACATTTCCTTCTGTAACAGGTAAGCAGCACAGCACAGGGCATCAGGGAACTGGAGGAGAAGCTTGGGATGCCTCTACATGGATATGTGGATGGGACGACGTCGGTACCTAAAAATCTGGTCCTGGACGTGCACAACCTCGCCCGATATCTTCGCTCACAACTCGGTCTCCGAGACTCTGGTCAGTCTCTGAGGAATTAGCGTCGGTGGTTGCATTAATAGGGCTGCTATCACATATGGTTTGTTTGTAGTTTCTATGAAAATTGATCGCAAACTGCAGAAGTGGTGATAATGGATGATTCCACTTGGCAAGCCCCAAGGCAAAGCCCCACCCTTTTACTCTGCCGTGCATTAGCAAAATACAGTACGTCCATGACGCCATTGTATCAGAAAAAGGGGCGATTTCAAGATGCAAGAGATCGACGTAAGAGAGAGATCTCTTTCCTCAAATGACGTCAATGGACTTTCTGCTTTCTGTCCATGTTCCAAACTTTCTTCTTTTTTTTCTTTTTTTTGTCCCTTTCGGGAAATTTGGGCTCTTTCCCTGGGGGAAGCGTGTCGCCGCGTTGCAGCGTCACCCAGTACCTATCCTTCCTTTTTTTTTCCTTTTTTTTTTACAATTTTGCTAGGGGAGGAAAGCTGGATAACCCAGAGAGAAAACCCGATGAGCAGCCTGGCAGCCAGAAAAACCGGTATCACATATCACAAGCTCGACCTGGGCTCGAACCCACGCTTCATCGCTGTGACATTGGTGACGGCCGTTCAGTAGCGCAGCGGCTAAATCCGACGTGTAACCTATTAGACCATCGCTCACCCATCATAGTGTCGGGCAAAAAGTTGCCAGACCATGTCATGTGTTATTCTCATGATGTGGCAGGATGCGATTGGCTGAATTCTGGGGGCTCGACCCTTTGATTGACAGAAGTGGAGGCGTCCATTGCAAATTTTTAGCAGATAGAAAGTATGATATTGTTACTGAGACCAAACAGTCTGTCGCAGATGAGAGTAAGGTGAAAAGTGAAGTTCAAACTGGAAAAAAACAGTTCTTCATTGAAGTGGGAAAAGAAGGGAGATTGTCTATCATTTCAAACTTTGCGTTCTCAGTCCATGGTAGTGCATCTGGCAGTTTGCGAGAGTGTGAGAAGAAAAATGAAAAAAAGGGGTGAAGAACCATTCGAGTGACTACCGAAAAAGCCGCCACAGCTACTGAAAGCACTGGTTTTCTTCTTGACAAACTGAGGTGCACGTTAGAGGTAGGCATAGATAGGCAGCATCCGTCTAAATGTTCCTTTCAAGCTGTTTATGCCTTGGTCCTGTTACAGGGGAACCCATCCTGCGTAATTTTGAGCACGGCCAGTCTAACCCCACGTACTACGTCAAGTTTGCTGACAAGGAGATGGTTCTGCGTAAGAAACCGGTAATTCTTTTGTCAGGCATATAATAATAATAATAATAATAATGAGTATTGTATAGGCGCTTTACCTAGTTCCATGAATCGGTTCAAAGCGCCGCGAACTGAACCCAACACGCACGCTCACATGAATCACACGCATTCTCTCCCACACGGGACATAAACACATTACAGTCAAGTGGTGCGAAGGGTCAGCTCAGCTATTTGATTTTCGAAATTTAGAATTGCATTTATTTTTCCCGTTTGGTTGGCTGAACATTTCCAAATCAGAGGGGCAGGAAGCCGGAGTACCCGGAGAGAATCCCCGACGATCGGCCCAAATGATCGGTGCCACATAGGAGTAGGAAAAATGCTTTGCCCTGAGTGGGACTCGAACCCCTGACCTCTCGCATTGGTGACAAGTCTCTTAGCCACTAGACCACCGACCACCCCATTCTCATTCCATTTGATCTGATGAAAAATGATGAAGGTTTACGTATAAGTTGCTAATAATTTGTACGCATACCGTACTCACAGTGTCCAGGAAAAGAAAGAAAGAATTCCAGCAGATTCACTTACTGTATGGTTGTGCGGTTACAGCCAGGCAAGCTGCTGCCGTCAGCCCACGCAGTAGACCGGGAGTTCCGCGTCATGTCAGCGGTTGGTCGTCAGGGGGTGCCGGTCCCTCCCATGCTGGCGTTCTGTGACGACAGCAGGTGAACAGAAATACCCTGAATGTTGTTGAGTTTTAGCTGACATCAAAGCCTCTGTATTTGTAAGGTATTGTCAGAGGGAATTTATCCCCGTTTGCTCGTTAGGTTCTTAGGCACGACCCTTTCATGTCAAGTGTGCAAAATACAAGTCAATGTCATTGTGGAATATTTGTGTACACACTCACACTCACACTTACACAGAGAAACACACACACACACACACACACACACACACACAATTTTCACACACGCGCGCACACACACAAACTTTTCACACACACGCATGCACGCACGCACACATTTTCACACACACACACGCACGCACACATTTTCACACACACACACGCATGCACACATTTTCACACACGCACGCATTTTCAAACACACACACACACTTCACGGTTCATGGTTCTTTCTGCTGACAGCGTGGTGGGAACCCCCTTTTACCTGATGGGGTATGTCAGGGGACGAGTATTCAAGGATCCGTCTGACCCACGGCTGCGTCCCGAGGATAGGTGGGCCGCGATGGAAGCCATGTGCGATGTGCTATGCAAAATCCATTCCGTCGATATCAACAAGGCCCAGCTCACTGACTACGGAAGACATGGTGAGTGATTAGGAGAGTAACTCTGTCAGTGCTGCCGATGTTACTTTTGTGCTGTGAATGGGTTTTTTGTTTGTGTTTTTTATTTTTTATTTTAACCTTTGTGATTATAAAAGCACTGAAAGTCACAACAGCTACAACAGTTCATTCACACACACATGCATGCACGCTCGCACACATATGTACACACATATACATATGTACACACATACGTATGTACACACATTCATGCATACACATGCACACACACACGCATGTACACAGGCATGCACACACTCACACACACACGCATGCACTCACATGCTCACACACACACGCATGCACGCACACACGTACACACACACACACACACATGTACACAGGCACGCACACACTCACACACACACACACACACACACACACACACGCATGCACTCACATGCTCACACACACACATGCACGCACACACACACACACACACACACACACACACACACACACACTGCTCAACAAAATCAATCAGCAGTTTTAAACTGAAATTTTGGTGTCGATTTTCATAGGTCAGTTTGTGGAGCGGAACTTTAAGAGATGGGTAAAACAGTATGAGGCGAGCAAGACACGCGAGATCCGATCCATGGATCACCTGATCCAGTGGATCCCTGAGCACCTTCCGACGCAGGAGAGAGTCACGATCGTTCACGGGGACTTCAGGTGATCAGTGTTCCTGATTACGCACAGGTGTGCGCGTACATATGCACAAAACTCTTACATTGACACACAAATTTGAGAGCAACGCATCACAGGGGATGCACGTTTGTCATCTCACAATGACAAACAGTATTTTACAAACACTCTCCCGGAAACTCAGTGAACAAAAAGTGAATTGTAACTAGTGGTGGGCACTTGCAGCATCGCATTTCCGCTGAGACATTGTACGTGACAGACAGAATCTGATTGGCTCTAGCACTCTGGGGCACTTTTTGTCCAGTCATAATGCTCTGTTTCAGTATTTGGTAAGTGTGCGGGTTCCTCGCCTTGCCAATTCACTGTGGATGACACGCTACAAATCACATCTTGAAATTCTCCTACTCACAGCAGGTGGCCATGCTGCAAGCCATACAGACGACTTCGTCAGTCCGTAATATTTGTGTCACCTTAATAATATTCTTATATAGCACGAAATCCCCACCTTTGTGGGCTCTGAGTGCTTTACAAGGTGACGTTAAGAGTAACATATATATATATATATAAATTATAAAGAACAAAGATATAGATACAACACATGTATGAGAAACACATAATAATAACCAGCGCGCACGCACACACACACACACACACACACACACACACACACACACACACACACACACACACACACACAAACAAACAAAATATCATACATGCATGGGGAACACACAAGAGGCAACTAGCACACGCGCACACACAGCCATGCCGCACTGCACCTACACTGGCTATGGGCACCATGGGTGGCTTAGTATCAGCCTTTGAGATGCTGTCACTGTGCAGGCGGCTCAGTGGTGTGATGCTAGACACCCTCAAAACAGCTCTGATGATATGCGGGCATAAAAATCTGTAGAATTTGGCCAGGGCCCGTATGTAAAAGTTGAGGTTAATTTAATCCACGGCTACGGGCCTAACCCAGACTAGGACAAAAGAAACCCAAAAGCAAAATTAAATACAAAAGGATAGGAAGAAAAAATTCCTTCTATAACGGCTCAGGCACCTTGCTGGAATGGGCCCGCTTCTTGATTTAAAACAACAACAAAAAACAGAAAATTTAACCCTAGAGCTAGTTTCGTTCGAGATTAGACTCTAACCCGGGGCTAAAAGCCCTAAGCTCGACTATTACATACGGACCCTGAAGTGTGGAGAATCAGTGTGTTGGGGGGGGGGGGGGGGGGGCGTAGAATAGGAGAGTTTGGGCCATGATTCACTTTTTGACGCTTTGCGCCCATAGGCTTGACAACTTGATATTCCATCCTGATCGACTGGAAGTCGCAGCAGTCCTGGACTGGGAGTTGTCTACCCTTGGCGACCCACTGACGGACCTAGCAACGAGCTGTCTGGGATACTACATGCCAAAGGAGTACCCCTTGCATCCAGGTTGTTTTGTCTTCCATCTGTCGCTGTTACACTTTTCAGTATTGCTGTTTGTTGTCTGGGATCTGCCTTCTCAAAGTTTCCAGACCTGTGGCTCGTTTTCTGTGGTACTTTAACCCAGGGCACAGATATGACCCGTTCTTGCAAAGGGGACCGTAAGTCGCGCTAGGCGAAAAGAGTGCCGGTGGTCAGTATTGCCGCCTTGTGAGTAGCCAACTTCAACTGCTGATATCTCTGTCAGTTTTAGTAGTACAGCTTTCATTCTTATATTGAATTACACTGCATAACCACTAGATTGCAGTGGTGTACATATCTCAAAATTGATAATTTTCGACTTATGGTCCCTTTTGTGAGAACGGGTCACAAATGTGGGTGGTTTTATTTTTGATTTTCAAATAATGTTCACAACCTGATATTGTGTGCATATACTGGGTGCCTTTTTTGTTGTTGTTGTTTGTTTTTTTTACTTGAACAAGTCATGAACTGTTAACACAATTCACACCATGTAAATTATGCAGGAAAATATTCCTCTGGGCCTGTCTGTAAAAGTGGGGGTTAATTTAACCCACGGCTATGGGCCTAACCCTGACTAGGACAAAAGAAACTAAAAAGCAAAATTAAATAAAAAAGGAAGCCAAGAAAGGAAGAAAAAAATCCTTCTATAATGGCTTAGGCACCTTGCTGGAATGGACCCGCTGCCTGATTTAAAACAAAAAACAACAGAAAATTTAACCTTAGAGCTAGTTTCGTTCGAGGTTAGGCTCTAACCCGGGGCTAAAAGCCCTAACCTCGACTATTACATTTAGCATTTGCCAAGATTTTTCTTCTCTAAAATGCAGACACATGAAAATGTGCAGGTCTATCCAACCATTCTTCCTTGCACAACAACCATTCCAAAAAAAAAGTTACAGGATTCTAGCATACATCAGCCCACATTGAACATACATGGGCACAGAACCAGAAGAACAGAGCGTCCCCTAGTGCAGTATGAAGTGTGTTAATCTGTGTGTTTGCCATTGCACTTTTCAGGGTTCAAGGATGCTGACTGCAAAGAACTGAAAATTCCCGATGTGAAGGAGTTTGTGTCCATGTACTTCCGCAAGATGAAAATACCAGAGGTTGACAACTGGGAGTTTTACGTCGCCTTTGTCATTTTCCGCATGGCTGCCATCTTGCAAGGCGTCTACAAGCGGGCAATTTCTGGTGAGTTTTTACTGCGTGGCTAGTTTACGTAGCAGCAGGAGGGATGATCATTTTGTGGTTTATTTTGAGTAATTTGGAATCTTGAAGAATTGGATGAGCTATTTTTTTTTTTTTTTTTGCTGTCCCAATTCTTTGCCAGCTCCAGTGGTGTTCCTCCCAGGTCATGGGTGGAACCCACGGAGGACTCGGAATCTGGGACAATTTTTTTATTATTTTTTATTATGCATGATGATGGAGATGAAGATGATAGTAAGATGATGCTACGGAGGTTCATGTGGTTTGGGACTGCGGGACAGGGCTGCATTCCACGCTTCCTGTCATAAATATCCCGGCATTAACCAGGTCCGGGAACTACGGCACCTGCGGTGCCGGCCGTGTAATCATCCACATCATAAGACGTGTCATACAAAGGGAGCACCCCCAAAGTCGCACCCGTGAAGTGGGTGAAGCTCGGCTGTGTGGCAACAGCCTCCCCATTGGGCCCATAGCACACCCGCTCTGGGTAGGAGCCGACCTAGGTAGGAAAATCCTGCTTGCCTCTGCTGGGACTTGAACCCGGGTCTCCCGGTCCATAGTCCGAAGTGCTAATCACTACACTACTGGGGCCGGTGGGATGAGTTATTAACTTCACTTCATGAGTAAGAACATTTCGTACCGTGCACATGTATCCCACGTTTTGTGACTCTTTCTGTTTAAGCTCTGTTATGCAAAAATCAGGTAAGATTAACTGTTCCTTCATGTCTCTCATTGCAGCAAACATGAGTATAATCAAAGCGCAACGCTCCCACTAAGCCAGATTTAAGTCCACGCAGACATAAATAAATTATGATTTTTTTTTTAATTTTTTATTTTTGTGAGGCTACTGATGCGCAACCCCAAACTTTTTTCTTTCTTTTTGTTTTGCTGTCACAACTCTTTGCCAGCTCCAGTGGTGTTCCTCCCAGGTAATGGATGGAATCCACGGAGGGCTCGGAAGCTGGGGCAATTTTTATTATGCATGATGATGGCGATGAGGATGATGGTAAGATGATGCTATGCAGGTCCGTGTGGTTTGGGGCTGCGGGACAGGGCCGCATTCCACGCTTCCTGTCATAAATATCATTAACCAGGCCTGGGAACTACCTGCGGTGCCGGCCGTGTAATCATCCACATCATAAGACGTGTCATACCAAGGGAAGCACCCCCAAAGTCGCACCCATGAAGCGGGTGAAGCTCGGCTGTGTAGCAACAGCCTCCCCATTGGGCCCATAGCACACCCACTCTGGGTAGGAGCCGACCTAGGTAGGAAAAATCCTGCTTGCCTCAGCTGGGACTCAAACCCGGGACTCCTGGTCCGTAGTCCGAAGTGCTAACCACTACACTACGGGGGCCGGTCACAACCTCAAACTTACTTGGTAGAAATTGAGTTAATAAAATAGAAACTAAACAAAAGCAGGGAAACCAGCAGCAACCCTAATGAGCCTCCTTCCCACCCTCACCCGCCGCAGTAGGGCTGTTTACCCCCTGTGCTATAGGGACTCACCTAAATCTAAGCCGAGACAAACCTAAATCCACTGGCGGGCCAAGCTGTATGTGGGCTGTTTTCACTAGCGGGGAGCAGTCGGCTCATGGAGTGTCGGTATGAATGATTTTAAACATATCTGAAGCAACAGCAGAGACTCAAAATTATCTTTGGATTACTTCTTGGGAGGATAAACTAATATTCCTAGTTGACTTTTTGCACAGGTATTTCACGTCAGAATTGTGAACTACTATGGTTTTTTGTGTTTTTGTTTCACTTCATAGGCCAGGGCAGTTCCCCCAAAAGTGAACTGGTGGGCGCATTCACAGAAATCATGGCGGACATCGGATGGGAAGTTGCCTCCAAAAGTAACCTCCCCCCAACAAGGTCGGCCGAGTCTGGAGCAAGGACTTCCGCGGACAGTCAGAGACGGAGCTTTTCCACGCAAGCTCGACCCACACAAACCATTTTGACTTCTGTTTCACGTCCATTGTCGACCCAGTCTCACTCACATACTGCAGGTGATTCACAGTAATAATAATAGTAGTAATATTAAAACCATTTCATAATTTATCCAGTTTCTTGGCCCAAAGAGCAGTGAACTGCACTCGGCACACATGCTCACATGAATCACGTGCATTCACTGACACGCCGGACATCAAAACAATACAATCATGTGGTATGAAGGGCCAGTCTAGCTATGATCATGGTGATGGAGACTTGGTATAGTGCGGGGCACCACCCTAACTGAGTGCTCAGGGCGCTTACGGAAAGTTTGTGAAACAATATAGTAAAAAATAAAAAAAATTGTGCCGATGATTACTGGGGTGATGCACTGAAGAGATGAGTCTTCAGGCGCTTCCGGAATGGCGGTGATGCCGACAGCCTCCTTCACTGACTCAGAAAGAGAGTTCCATAGTTTGGGTGCCGCATTTTTAAAGGACCGTGCACCATACCTCTTTCTTACTAGTGTCATCAGTCGAAGGGAGCCGCAGATGAAGAGAACCTGCAGACCGCAGCAAGTTGCGCGCTGGCTGGTACACAAGTATCAGTTCCTGTAGATACGTAGGGGCAGTGCTGTGGAATCAGCAGTATCACAAGGAGAGGACTTTGCGGTCAGTGCACTGCCGCACGGGGAGTCAGTGAAGGTTTGCAGGTTTCCCCTACTGTAAGTCTTTGATCGGTATTTCGCTCCAAGGAGAAATTTATTTCTTGACAGGTCAGCTTGCGGTGACTGTTGAAGCACTTTCACCACGCGTGCAGCAGATTCACCGTCGAGTGAGAGAGATCGTTGATCAGTATGTCCTTCCCCTGGAGGCGGAGCTGTCACAGAAAAGCCTGGACACAGAGAACCGTTGGGTTGTCCATCCCAAAGTAGAAGAACTCAAGGTAAAGTTGTATTTGTCAGGCATACATGGCATATGCTTTCAGTACCGGCTAGCAGTCAAGTGGGATTACATGTATTTGTCAGGCACACATGGCATGCTTTCAGTACCGGCTGGCAGTCAAATGGGATTACATGTATTTGTCAGGCATACATGGCATATGCTTTCAGTACCGGCTGGCAGTCAAATGGGATTACATGTATTTGTCAGGCACACATGGCATGCTTTCAGTACCGGCTGGCAGTCAAGTGGGATTACATGTATTTATCAGGCACACATGGCATGCTTTCAGTACCGGCTGGCAGTCAAGTGGGATTACATGTATTTGGCAGTCAAGTGGGATTTCATGTATTTGTCAGGCACACATGGCATGCTTTCAGTACCGGCTGGCAGTCAAGTGGGATAACATGTATTTGGAAGTCAAGTGGGATTTCATGTATTTGTCAGGCACACATGGCATGCTTTCAGTACCGGCTGGCAGTCAAATGGGATTATATGTAGTTAGTATGGCGTCAGATGGATAAGAGACTGTTTTTAGTTGTTGTGTTTTTAGTGCCGTTTGTTTGGGATTTTGTATATCTGTTAATCCCGGCCAGGGTTAAATATTTGTGCGTGCCTTTTTCTTGTTGCCCTGTCTTTGATACATGTATCACCTATGCGTGGTGGAAAAGGGTGTTAAACTCCCAAACACCCACCCACTCACCCACCCCTGTAGACGTGTTGGGGTGTCTGCTTGTTGTGTCTGTCACAGTGGTTGTCTGTTAGGAGGTGGGGGGGGGGGGGGGGGGGGCTGGGGGGGGGGGCTCTACTGGGAAGTCAGTTCTGTATGGGGGGTCCTTGGTGTGAATCATTATTAGTTGTTCATTGCAGGCCATGGCCAAACGTGAGAATCTGTGGAACCTGTTTCTACCGGTTGAGTCGGATCCAGGCGTGAAGTACGGAGCTGGACTTACTAACGTGGAGTACGCCTTCATTTGTGAGCAGATGGGGCGATCCATCATCGCACCTGAAGTAAGCTTAAACCCTTATCCTGCTTATGAACACTTTTAATCATTTTAACTTGCTCAACAAAGTTTTTGTTGTTGGTGTTCGTGGTCCTCATTGATGATGATATGGTCGCTTGAAGTGTTTTGCATAATAATAATGATAATAGTGTTTTGCACAACTGTCAGATTTGCAGTCTTAACACCATCACCCCCTCCTCCCCCCACTTCTCACCCCCCCATGAGCATATCACATGTATACTAAAAGTGCCGATAATTTCAGGATTTTGTTCAGATGCCATGTCTCATCTCATGACAGATCTTCAACTGTAGCGCTCCAGACACTGGCAACATGGAAGTCCTGGTGAAGTATGGCACAGAAGAGCAGAAGGCCCAGTGGCTCACGCCGTTGTTGGAGGGCAAGATCCGATCCTGTTTTGCCATGACCGAGCCCGCGGTAAGTGTCGATCGGATGTGTTGTGGGTGCCACTTCCAAAAACGTGTTACTATTATCTAAAACGATGCATTAAAGTCTTGTTCCTTACGACAAGCGTACAGCAGCAGGTGGAAAACTTTTCATCATATGCATAGAATCTGTACATCAGAATCAGTCACTTGGGTCCCAGTACAGTATCTGAGGCCATTGTGGTGTCTGTGGCTAGCATATAAGTTGTTCTAGAAGTGTACCTCGTAATGAGCAGACGACGATATTTAGTTGAGGACTGAGGACCAGATAGACAGCGCTGATTGGTTTGCTATTTTTATCAGCTTTTTCACATTCCAGTCTGTTCAAAAACAGACCGTAGGCTCAAAGAAAGTTCTATTTCAAATTCAAATTCAAAATTCAAATTCAAAACATCTTTATTGTCCAGTTTAAAAACAACCTGAAAATTTCCTTTTGGTGCCCGCACTGCATAGTATAAAATAAAGATAAGGTTAAGAATATCACAACACAAAAAAAAAAAAAAAAAAAAATTGGATTGACTAAAAATAAGAGTACATTCATTTAAAAAAAAAAAACAAAAAACAAAACCAGACTGCACACACACACACACACACACACACACACACACACACACACACACACACACACACACACACACACACACACACACACACGATGCGCTGTACTTTTAAAAGCATAAAAGGCATAAACCTAAGATACACGTGAGCAGGCTTCCACAAAGCACGTGAACTGTGACAAGACACGGAACACTGCCACGCACGGAACTTTACTATAAGAAGCCACATAGTCGCGAAAACAGTCGCAATGGCCAAGTGAAACATTGGTCTATCTGGTAGACAGCCTTAGAGCTACGGAAAGCGGCAGTTTTCCATCTGAGTGGCGTTACGAACATGGAGGCTTTCATTGGCTGTGCGTTTACAGTAAGCCTTGAAATGCAGTTACTTTCCCTGGCCCTTGTCTATCTGAGTTGGGCAACTAGAACAGTATTTGACCCAAGAGTAGGGACCCAAGACCCAAGAGTAGGGATATATAGCTTCTCGCAAGATGATGGTTGTAATACAACTCATACTGCTGTCTGTGCTAGGTTGCCTCGTCAGATGCCACCAACATACAAGCATCCATTAGACGTGAAGGGGACCAATACATCATCAACGGGCATAAATGGTGGACATCAGGTATGTGTATATTGCTTCCACTCAAGAGTCTGATAAAGACAAGGGTCACCCACATACTACATGTATAGGCGTAGAGGTTGCAGTAACTAGGACAGTACCCTGGTACAGTACTGTGATTTTTCCTTCTCGTATGTGGCACCGTTCATTCGGGTCGATCATCGGGGGTTCTCTCCGGGTACTCCAGCTTCCTCCCCCTCTGCTTTGGAAATGTTCAGCCCACCAAATCTGAAAAATAAATGCAATTCTAACTTCCGAAATTTAAATATCTGAGCTGACCCTTCACACCACGTGATTGTAATGTGTTTATGTCCAGTGTGTGAGAGAATGCGTGTGATTCACGTGAGCGTGCGTGTTGGGTTCAGTTCGTGGCGCTTTGAGCCGATTGAAACTGGGTAAAGTGCCTGTACAATACTCATTATTATTATTGTTATTATTATTACTTGGCAAACACAGGGAAGCTCACCACACAGGCGAACGCTTACCTGTTGCTGCTGATGGGTAACTTTATTTCAGACTCATGTTCCTCACCACTGTTATCTCTAGAGAGCCGAGCCGAGCCTGACCCCCTGCCCCACTATATGATAAGACTGGTTTAAAATAACAAGCCACTGCACACCAGTAGGAGCCGCTTGCAGGCATTATTACGCGAGGCGTGGGCCTTCCTGCTAGGCGCAAGACCACAGCAGTTTTGTGCAATAGTGGCTTCAAGTGACTGCTAGGGATCTGAAGATTTCAAGTAAAAATGCGATTTTTGCATGGGCTTCAAGAGTTATGGGTTTTCACAAACTTGGTCCAGAGATGGACGTATTGACATCACTTCAAATAAGTGTGGGGGGCATCACCAGTATGCAACTGCGATGGGACAGTTGGGGTGTAACGTTTAACATATGTTTTCAACAAAGAAGCAGTATAAATCTGTGATGTGTATCCTGTACAGGTGCTCTCGACCCACGCTGCAAAGTGAGCATCTTCATGGGCAAGACAGACACGGGTGCCGAGCGACATCGCCAGCAGTCCATGATCATTGTTCCCATGGATGCGCCAGGGGTCAAGGTCATCCGACCGCTATCAGTATTCGGCTATGACGATGCACCAAGTAAGCTGCAAAATTTCTAAAGCTCACAGGTTTGCCTACAGTTAAAAAAAAAATGCCCCTATCTCCCCCCTCCCCTCCACAAAAATCCCCAAAACAAACAACAACAAACAAAACAGTGTTTAGGTATGAGGGTAGGTGGGTGTTTGGATGTTTAACGTCCTTTTCCACCACATAGGGTGATATCAAAGACGGGGCAATGATGACAAAGCCAGCACAAATATTTGGCCCCAGCCCGGATGCGAACTCACGACCTGAGCATTAGAAGTCCAACGCTCTACCATTCGGCCACCCCGGCTCCCCGTTTAGGTATGATGATGCAATGAGTATATAGAACAATTCTAAATATCATAGCTATAGTTTGAGTTTGGAGAACAACAGGTGAAAAAAAAAAAAAATTGTGTCCCAAATTTTTAGCCATAGATCTTCAGTAGGGGCTTCATTCATACAGATATTGGTCTTCTTTTGTTGCTGTAGGCATGGTCTCACAGCTTTCGTTCAGAATCGTACAGGCCATTTGCCTTTCAAACAGCTTGAATCAAAACAGTTGACACTGGCACTGATTTCGTCTTGTTTTTTTCTTTTTTGCAGGTGGGCATGGAGAGGTTCTCTTTGAGAATGTCCGTGTTCCGGTCTCCAACCTGCTTTTGGGGGAGGGAAGGGGGTTCGAGATCGCTCAAGGTCGCTTGGGGCCTGGTCGGATCCACCATTGCATGCGGCTGATTGGCCACGCTGAGCGCTGTCTGGAGCTCATGCTGGAAAGGGTATTTGGTTTTTTGTGTTTTTTTTTGTTTTTGTTTTTTGTTGGGTTTTTTTGTTTTGTTTTTTTACCCCTATCCTGTCAAAACCTCTCTTCAAACACCATGCAGTCAGTCAGTGTGAAACCATGCGCTATATCAAGTGTTACTTAGCATCATCATGGTAATCTCTGTGCCATGCAATAGCATTGTTTGCTTGTAGTTGTACCATGTTTTCATTCGTCCTTTTCAAATCTTTATATGTGACCATCCACGAGAAAACCCGCCGTAAGACGCACGCCGCTATTCCGAGCTAGAGGCTAACAAAGGGCAGCGGATGCTATCTGGTCGATATTGAGATTTTGCCAAAATCAGGTAGTTCTGCCCTTAAATTATGATGTCTTAAAAGGAGTTTTTTTTTTTTTGCACTATAAAGAGCAAGGCTGTTTCTTTAAGATGGCTCCAAAACAAAAAAATAGAAAATTTTGCACTTAAGCTGGGTTTTCTCATGGAAGTCACATATGCTGGTTTCACATTCTGTTTGATAGCCTTTTCTGACAGGGTGGTATCTTACACAGGTGGCCACCCAGGCAGGTTTGACTGAGTCCTAATCTTGAATCCTTTTCATGTCACTGATTCTTTGTGTAGACATCTTCCCGGCAAGCGTTTGGCAAGCCACTGGCAGCACAAGGCACCATCCAGGCGGATGTCGCAAAGTCACGGATTGAGATCGAGCAGACGCGTCTCTTGGTGCTGAAGGCCGCTCACATGATGGATCTCTATGGCAACAAGGTCAGCATTGTTGTATACGGAAGACTAAGCAAGTTGGAGTGGGTGGGTGTTTGGGAGGTTAAACAAGTTGGAGAAGGATAAGATTTACATTAAGATGTGTGAGTGCACCCATACCCAGCGAGCGAAAGTGAGTCGACAAAAATCACATCTGCCATCAGTAAGTCAAGCTTTCTAGTTCTTTTTTGCCTTTTAAATGATTTTTAACCCTTTCAGCCCTTGCTGGTTCCAGGCCTGACTGCTGTCCCTGCCCTGGGCACTTTTTTGCCTAGCCAGTCAGTCAGTTAAAAAAACCAAAATCGCTCAAACCCATGTGTAAACCTGATCCATACAAAGGAAAGGAAGTGCACAGCAGAGTAGTGCCCCTTGTTTCATGAATATCCGTCACGTCTGACGGAATTAGTAAGCGATGACGTTGTGCAAATAGACGGTTATTGTCTTTTTAGGCGTGACCCGAAAACCTCAGGTCAAACTGGCATTGCAGTTTACTTTCACCGGTCGATTGCCTCAATGACCCGGAGGCGTCATGACTTAGAGAACACTGAAGTAGAGTGTATGTGGTTTGAGGTCAGAGGTCATATGAAGTCCCCCCCACTACTGATCGGCTATGTATATAGACATCCATCATCAAATTTTGATTGGTACGACCATTTTCTACACATGATGGATCAGGTTCGTGTCAATGACAACAATGTTCTTATTATGGGCGATTTTAACATCAACTTGATGAAACCCCATCTAGCTTGGGACACAACATTCACATCGATTGGTTTAGAACAAATAATTCAAACAGCAACTAGAATCACCCCATCAACATCAACTTTAATCGATCATATATACACGAATAAACCACATGCAGTGTCTGAGGCAAATGTCTCAGATCTTAGTATTAGCGACCATTTTCCGATTTCCTGCAAATGGTCGCTAAAACTGCCTAAAACAAAGAAACAGGGTCACACCACTATCACATACCGATCGTTCAAAAATTTTAATCAACCGGCCTTTCTTCATGAGCTTAGTACTGTATCATTTGATGGTGTTTTTAATGAAAGTGACCCAGATGCTGCGTTATCGACATGGTATAGTGCATTTAAAGGCGTTTTAGACAAACATGCACCAATACGACAAAAGAGAGTCAAGCATGCCGCCCCACCCCCATGGCTTACACCTGAAATCATCCACGCCATGAAACTTAGAAATGATCTGAAAAGAAATAAGCAGTTTGAAGAATTTAGGCGACAGCGAAATCGGGTAAAGTATATGGTTAGACAAGCGATGAAGTCGTTTTGCGACAAATTAGTAGAACAAAATAACGATGTGTCCTCAATATGGCGAGTAATAAACTTTTTGACAAAAGGCAGTGGGAGTAAGTCACCAGCCCCTAACTCCGATCTAAATGCCAGCCATTTTAATGATCACTTCCTCTCCATTGCCGACTCACTAGTCCCACAACAACACAAGAACACACCCTATGTCTGTCCTGACAAATTAGTTGATTTTTGTCGTGAAAGAACTGCTGGCACCAAACCGTTCTCTCTGTCTCCTTTAGCTGTACATGAAGTTGGCAAACTTATCAGCAAAATGGAGAACAAAAAGTCGTCGGGACCCGACGAAATTAGCCCAAGGATTTTAAAGATGTCACTTCCATTTATTGTAGAATCCTTAACATATATATACAACTTATGCATCGACCAAAACACGTTTCCATCTGACTGGAAGATTGCAAAAGTAGTGCCGCTCCCGAAGACAAAGGACAAATCTGACGTTAACAACTTTCGGCCCATATCCCTTCTCTCTGTCCTGTCAAAACCACTAGAGAGACACATTCACAAGCACCTACTTACATACCTAGAATCACGTAAACTCATCCACCCATGTCAGTCAGGTTTTCGGCCAGGTCACTCCTGTCACACTGCTTTAGTCAGATTAACAGACGCCTGGCTGACGCAAATCAACAGCTCTCAAATAAATGGTGTTGTGTTTTTGGATTTCCGAAAGGCCTTTGACCTCGTCAACCACAATATCTTGATATCTAAGCTTAGCGTGTACCTTGGTGGCCATGATAGAACCCCATTTTTTGAGTCTTATCTCAAGGCAAGGAGTCAAAAAGTTCTTTTTAATGGGCAGTACTCATCTCCTGGAGTCGTTAAATATGGCGTCCCTCAGGGATCAGTGCTAGGCCCGCTTCTCTTTTGTGTCTTTATAAATGATCTCCCCTTGCACCTTTCAAAGGTCAATTGTGAATTATTTGCTGACGACGCGACGCTGCATACTGCAGACAAAAACATCAACACTGTCGGTTCATGTCTCCAAGAGGGCGTCAGTGAGGTAGTCGACTGGTGTCAGTCAAATTCAATGGTTTTAAATCCATCTAAGACAGAATCAATGGTAATTACCACCCGCCAGAAACATCAGCTTCATCCATTAGCACTTAACCTGACAGTCGAAAATACCACAGTCAAACAAGTGTCCGAGCATCGATTACTCGGCGTAATAATCGATAACAAACTCACCTGGCAAACGCACATCAATACGCTCTGTAAAACAGTTTCACGCAACATTTTCCTTCTCTCAAAACTCAAACATTTCATAGACGAAGATGCTCGGAAACTTTTCTATTCCGCACACATAAAATCACATATTGACTACGCATCAACTCTATGGGATTGTGCTAGCGACGTCTACTTAAAGAGGCTTAACTCTCTCCACAGACGAGTGGCCAAACTCTTACTTCCGGACTCTCAAATGACAACCGACCAAAAGCTTGAGAAATTGGACATGCTTCCCCTCGACAAACACCTCCAATTCAGCAAATGCGTGTTTCTGTATAAAATTTGGAACAATCTATTTCCCCAAGAAACATGTGCACTTCTCTCCAAGTCAACACCTCATTATGCCACTACAAGAATGTCCTTCGTTGTTCCCAGACCACGCATCGATGTTTTTAAGACAAGTCTCTGTTTTTCTGGTAGTTCGCTCTGGAATTCACTTCCGCAGCACATAAAAAGTGCACCAACCCTCTCTCTCTTTAAGAGCAACACTCTAGCGTTCCTGAAATCAACGTAAGATTTCGAAGGCATGCTTTACTATAAATGTCATATATACTTATCAGTGGTGCTGCCATTTTACTACAAAATGTGTGTGTGTGGGTGTGTGTGTGTGTATGTGTGTTTGTTTTTTGTTGTTGTTTTTTTTTTTTTTTTTTTTTGCTCTGTCACACTGTACCTTATCGAAGTCAGTGTACAATTATGATCTTTGACGTTGCCTCTGTGTGTGTGTGTGTGCGTGTGCGTGTGTGTGTGTGTGTGTGTTGGATTGATCCTTCTTTTAGTGTAGTGTAGCTGTTCTTTATAGTTATGTAGTAGCTGTAGCAACGGCAAGTTCGAAAATTGACCTTTGTGTTAAAGCTTTAACCGTTGATAAATAAAGAATCATTGTCATTGTCATTGTCATTGTCAATATTCAGTAGTCTGGCCAATGAGGAGCGAGTAGAAATTTTCACTAGCTCGCAGGTACATGTACCTGCGTAGGCATACGCGGCAGGTTCCTCGCGCAGGTACATGTACCTGCGTAGGGCTGAATGAGTTAAATGATTAAAAAAAAAAAAGGTCCCAGCTAAAGCAAACTGCATTCATTGCATAGATTCCACAGTGGTTCTAAGGATCTAAAGCAAACTGCATTCATTGCATAGATTCCACTGTGGTTCTAAGGATCTAAAGCAAACTGCATTCATTGCATAGATTCCACAGTGGTTCTAAGGATCTAAAGCAAACTGCATTCATTGCATAGATTCCACTGTGGTTGTAAGGATCTAAAGCAAACTGCATTCATTGCATAGATTCCACAGTGGTTCTAAGGATCTAAAGCAAACTGCATTCATTGCATAGATTCCACAGTGGTTCTAAGGATCTAAAGCAAACTGCATTCATTGCATAGATTCCACAGTGGTTCTAAGGATCTAAAGCAAACTGCATTCATTGCATAGATTCCACTGTGGTTCTAAGGATCTAAAGCAAACTGCATTCATTGCATAGATTCCACTGTGGTTCTAAGGATCTAAAGCAAACTGCATTCATTGCATAGATTCCACTGTGGTTCTAAGGATCTAAAGCAAACTACATTCATTGCATAGATTCCACAGTGGTTCTAAGGATCTAAAGCAAACTACATTCATTGCATAGATTCCACAGTGGTTCTAAGGATCTAAAGCAAACTACATTCATTGCATAGATTCCACAGTGGTTGTAAGGATCTAAAGCAAACTGCATTCATTGCATAGATTCCACAGTGGTTCTAAGGATCTAAAGCAAACTGCATTCATAGCATAGATTCCACAGTGGTTGTAAGGATCTAAAGCAAACTGCATTCATTGCATAGATTCCACAGTGGTTGTAAGGATCTAAAGCAAACTTCATTCATTGCATAGATTCCACAGTGGTTGTAAGGATCTAAAGCAAACTGCATTCATTGCATAGATTCCACAGTGGTTGTAAGGATCTAAAGAAGACAGCACACACAGTTTCACGGATTGCGATGCCAGTTTGCATTCAGTGTGAACATTCAGGGAACAGAAGAAAATGGTTCTCTCTCTGTTCACAGGTGGCAGCACCGGAGATTGCTATGATCAAAGTGGCAGCTCCCAATATGGCACTGAGGGTCATCGACCGTGCAATCCAGGTCGGTTAATTTTGTCTCTTGTTTTATTGCTTTCACATTTGTTTCTATTTAGTTTTATAGGTATCAACATCATTTTGGTGTCGTGCTCATGGAAATTTTGATGATCCTCAATTTTGAGAATAGCTCAGGATGACACACTATCTATACTTTTTTTGAGCTGTTCATAAAATGAAGTTTTGCGAAAATTGCATGAAGACACCTTTTTGCTACCCTGCAGAAACAAATTTAACTGATGGGTAATAGGTCATTTGTCAATGACTGTTTATTAATTTTTGTCGTCTTCTGAAGTTTGACAGCTTATTTTTCATGTGGACATGATCTGTATTGATTATTTTGTTTTATGTTGTTTTTTTTGTTTTTTTTTATTCTATTCTTTTTTTTTTTTCTATTTTGTTCTGTTGCATGCTGTCATTAATTTTATTTCTGAATCCAGTTAATTCAACTGGATAAAACTGTTCAATTTTTACAACTTAAATACAAAGAATCTTGGTGCTACAGTATAGGCATTTTTCTAAGAGTCATTGTTGTCACCTGATTTATCTGTTGCTCTAATTCTCTCAGCTGTTTTCATTGTTTTCATTTGCACACAATTTTTGCCTCTTAGGCTCATGGTGGAGCGGGTCTTCATCATGACTTCCCTATGGCTCAGATGTACGGCTGGGCCCGGGTGCTGCGTCTCGCTGATGGTCCCGACGAGGTTCACATGAGATCGGTTGCCAGGTTCGAGTACGCCAAACAGACTAAGGGAAAACTGTGATGTCACTGCTGTCTACATAGATACATTGTAATGAGAAAAAAAAAAACAAACAAACAAACCCCCCCCCCAAAAAAAACTGGAGGAGATGGAAACAAAACACAGAGAAAAACTGATGGCAAATTGATTGCATTGTTGCGATACTGTACACGTTATTGTCAGTAAATCACTTGGCAACCAAAGCAAAAATATTTCTGAATTAGTGTATCAGTGATTGCATGTGATGAGCATTTGAGTCTTGAGACCTGTTAAACTTGCAGCCAAGTTGGTTTGTGTGTGAAGGTCATATGCACTGCCTTGTGACAGCCAGTGCTTTTGATTTCAATGAAACTCATCGACTGCCGACAGCTTACGACTTGTGTAGGTTACGCATATGACACTGCACAGGACGAATATGATTTCTTGGTGAGATGTATGTCTTGTTTGATTTGCGATGCTAGTAAGGACATTTTGTGACACAGATAAAAGGAAAAATTTGTAGTGCAAATTGATGTGTGGAGTGCTTGAGTTGTGCAAAATGAGTAAATGGTATCTATAATGAAAGGTGATAAGCTGATGAGAAGTTGTGTTTTTGTTGTTGTTTTTGTTGTAAAATTGTTACCATGGTACCTGTGGAGATTCTTATACAAAATCCGCGATTAACTTGTAACCTCAGATTTTTAAGGTGTTGATGAGACTGAAATGTGTTCAGCAAATTGATATTTTGTTATTTGTATTTCTCTGTTTTCATGTTTTTCATAATTATTTCTTTTGATCTTGTTCAGTATCATGTCCCTCGCATTCATACTGATTTGCACTTAGCTGCGTTGTCATGGAATAAGTAGTCAACTGCTGTGATACAATTCTGAAAAGAGAATATAGATCTTAACTTGTCCAGGGTTTTTGTTGTTGTTTTGTTGTTTTTAGGATAGTCATAGTCATGATAGTTGGTAAATCCAAATATGTTTGTTGGTGTCAACAAGCCATTTCATCAAGACACTTCTCACTCTGTGTGTTATAATCAGAAAAGCAATTTTGTTATTTTTCCCTTACCAAGTTGGCGATGTATATTCTTTATCATGCTTTACAAATTGCAGGAGAACTGCACATTGAAGTTGAGTAGGGGATGTGTTCAGTTTCACGTTAAACAGACACAGTAATGACCACACCACCCCTCTCAAACTGCTGTTCATAATTCATGTAATATAATATTCATTTGCAGTAAACATTAAAAAGCCAAATTCAGGCTGAAGCATACTGACTAAATTTGTGATGAAGTATGTGGTGTTTGTGCTTGTGTTTGTTGTGTGTATACATGTATCGAGGTCTCCTGCAAAGGGATGTTCTGACCAGTTACAACTATTATACTTACACATACCTGCATTTGCTGCTGGTGAATTTTAACTTTATTTTCATTTGTATTTTAAGATCATCTCATTCCAAATATTCTCACAACTTTCTGTGTATGCTTATGTATGCATGGCAAAACTACATTGTGCCACCCTTTTCAAAAAGGCCTATGGCCTATCAATTAAAAAAAAAATTGTATTCTTACACACACACACACACACACACGTACTCTGAGTAAAACACACAAAAATGATAACTTTTAATTTCATGTTTATTTTACCACAGGTAAATCAGTTTGATTTAGGATTGAAACTTGAGCTGCTTCTAGTTTGGGAACACAATTTTGCTATTGAAGTCAGAGACAAACGAAATCTCTAGTCTCCTCTGTATATATGCATGCACACACAGACAGATTTCAGATGAAAAAGATGCACCAAGACACATGATTAAATACGTGCTAAACTGACCAGATCAGCACCGGCAAAAAAGAAGTGGGGGTGGGGGGGGGGGGGAATCGGAGACACGATGGGTCTACGCACCAAAATCAATGGCCTATCGGATGAATTTCATGCAGGTATCCTCAATATCTGTTGTGTTGAGGTTTGTCTAAATTATCACGAAGGGATGAGGTGGGGGGGGGGGGGGGTGGTCATGAGGGATGTGGCACTTGAAGCTGGGGCAAATGACTGGTCAACATGACACCTTCACGTTTGTCCAATGTTCCTGCTCCACATAGCTCTGCCGTGTACCTGTTCGTATTTAATTACACATACCTCTGTACAAAACAACCTGGATAAAAACAGTCACGCACAGTTCGCATGCAGGAAAAAGAAAATCCCATTAGGTTTGCCTATCACACACTTGAACAACGTAATTATTGGCAAAGAAAATGGCAGCAAACCTTTTAAAATATCGTTGGCAACTGAAACGGGCCATTGTCAACTTCTAAAGCGTTGTTACCCTACAAATCCTTAACTCTTTTAACACGAAGAGCCGCATACCTTGCACAATGTTTGAACACAAAGAACCCACATATGTGGTCCGGTTCGCAAACCACGTAACCGATGCGCTGCAAACATCAAACCTCCGGACTGCGTGTGCGGTCCTTGGTGTTGAAACATTGCGCGGGGTGGGACCGGATACATGGTTCTTCATGTGAAAAGTGTTAAAGTGCTCACACAGACCCTTGTATACCCTCACACAATGCATCCCACAGCACAAGCAAGCTACATCCAGCTCCGCATACGTACAGCCACTCTCAGAACACGCAGCGCTACAAATTAAAATCCTTTGGCCAGACAAACCAAATCACAACAAAAATACATTAGCATCACAACAGCTGAGATGACAACAATACATACTGATACTGAACACGGGTATCAAAAAGCATTTCACGCAAATGAAAGACTGCAATAATAAACTTAGTGAACATCACATTTGATTATTTTCATTGTAACAGTCTAAGAAGCAGGTGTATTGTCTCCTTGTCTAGAAATTTGTCTGCTTTCACCAAAGGCTTATATATATATATACACAAGTACTACATCTATCAACAACACCGCTCATTAACGACAAGAGAAGAACCCATCAAAGACGACGGGGAAACTTCATAATATATTATTACAGTATATCATTCAGAAAATTGTGCTCAAAGGCCCGTCTCCCTAAAATTTTACGCTCACCATCGTTCTGAGCTCTTTCGCCATCATACCGCTTCGACACCTTCGCAGTGACGAAATTTCAAGGGATTTTTTTGTTGGTTTGTTTTTAAACTCTTATCAATGGTCACAAGGGTTTACACCGATAGACAACTCAAGAAATATGTATGGATTTATATGTCTAGATAAATTAATGTAGGTGTGTGTGTGTGTGTGTGTGTGTGTGCGTGTGCGTGCGAGCCAGAAGAAAATTTTCTGCCATCGACAGACAATAAAGTTATATTGAATTGAACTGAATTGAAATTTTGTAAAAAGCAGGGGAAAAAACTCAGTAAGATGGATTTGCTTCATCTGTTGAAGCTTACACACACACAAAAATAGCACCAAAAACACCACGAAAAATTACACTGGACTCACACGAAACCAAACAGCATAAAACCAATCATACCTACACTGATGCTTAATATTTAAAGAAGAATTCACACAGTGAACATTTAGTTGCCTGCAACAAAATCCACACATTATCAGAACGCGAGTAACTTATCAGCACTTCATACATTAAAAAAAAAAACCCACACAAATCCCATTCATGCATAATTTATCAAAAACGAAAATTATGAACATCTACTGTACATAACTGAAAAAAAATGTTCTTTCAGTTGATAATAGAAAACAGTGGAATTGGGCATGCTTTTGATGGAAAGGAAAATACATGTACTCTGTTCGTAATTCATTATTGCAACTGAAGCACCTGAGACAAAAGTTCCTGTACAAACCGAGTCCTCTCCTGCATCATCCCCACAACAGGTTCGCATAATAGTACATCTGTTACATTTTTACCACCTGCTTTCGCTGTTTGATCCAGCTATTTTTTTTTTTTTTTAACCCTAGGGTGGTTGGGGATTTTTTTGCAGATTTTTGTTTCTTCTCCCCACAAACTTCCCCTCCCCTCCGTCCAACTCTCTCCATCCAATAGTCAAACAGCTTATGATCGTCTGCCAGCTGAGCCAATCAGATTTAAGTTTACATCCACATTCAGTCATTTTACTTGAGTCCTTTGATTCAAATTTGTGCGGCCCAAAATAGGCACATCAGAAAGTTAGCAGAAGTTAAACTGAAAACAGGAATATCAGTAGTTCTTTTCTCAGGTACTATGGAGCTTACCAGACAAATTACTGTCAAGATGTTTAAAAATGCAATATCTGTGGGCTTCAAATGGACGATCTGCTTGAGATGCAGTATGAACATCAAAAAACTGAACGAGTAAATGAATGAGTGAGACAGGAGGATGGCAATTGTGAAGGGAAAGGTCGAAATGACACGCTTCCAAACTAGAGGAAAAACCATCAGGTATTTGCATAGAGTAAAATAACCATAACCCGAATGATCTACGTTCGTGACATTTTATGTACACGTGCCAACAATACCGATCAGATATCATGAGGTCTCGTTTGCGGATGTTTGTGACATGCCAACATCGAATGCTGATGAAATCACACGTATGGGTCTTAGAATGATGGTGATGTCATGACATGGGGCTGAAGATGGACACCGACGTCAATACCCAGATCTGTTAACCTTCCGGCTACGTCGTGGGTAAAAAGTTGCACACACATTGCTTTAGATGAACGTATCTCGGTCAATATTTATGTCACACCTTTGAAATTTCATGACTTTGTCAAAAAATGGTTTGACTATGTTCATGCCAAAAATTGTGTTGTTTAACTTGTAATTAGCAGAGTAATTAAACAATAAATAAGAATAAGTTGTGAATTGCCTATATAAAAACCATGGCTAATTTGTTTCCCACGATGTAGGACTAGGAATAAGCTGCAATCTGCCTATATATAAAAACCATGGGTAATTTGTTTCCCACGATGTAGGACTAGGAATAAGTCGAAAATTACCTATGTAAAAACCATGGGTAAGTTGTTTCACACGATGTAGGACTAAGAAGTTTTTTAGCGATGTAGCCGGAAGGTTAAACTATGCTATTTTGACATCCTACAGCTTCCGTGATCTACCTACACATTTTGAAAAAAATGTGCTGTTCTACCAAGTACCACTACAGAGGATTTTGCCTTGGCGTCGTTTGCAGTGTTATTCCTTATGCATACCCTGTAGAGCAACAGTGACACACATGACATTATTTCCTTTCTCTGCATAACGAAACACCTGTAAAGCAGGCAGTAGTGAATTTAGTTCATAATGGTTTGGAGTCAGTGCATGCATGTACACAAACAACTGACAGATCTCATTTATATGCTGGACACATAACTAGCCAGGAATCGAAACTGGCCGAGATGATTTGGGTGGACATGCACGCTTCAATGAAAATTGTCGGCTGTAAAACGTTCTCTAGTTCTAAAGAAAAAACATCAAAAATAATAAGGGGACTCTACACGATGCTCAGAACATGTATCTGACGATGCAATCCACAGCAAATGCTGTGTATGATCAAGGTGTTAAAAAAAAAAATAACCCGGCCATTTACAGGCACGTACAAAAAAGAAAGAAGCTGTACTACAGTCTTCAGCCTTGGCACACGGGTACAGAGGGTTAGAATGAGATGAGGTTTGAAATAAGGTTTATTTACAGTGTGGCATCCACCAGAACGTACATGTATATATATATACAAACAGTGCCATACAAACGCCATCAAATGGATGGCGTCTTGGCGTTAACTGGGTACTGTTTACTTGCCTTCTTGATCTGATGTTCCTATACACATGACAAAGGTGTTGACCTGTAGACCCTATTTACAAAAGACATGCACATGTGATGGGCATATAAACATATTCATGCCACCTTTCATATTCACCACAACCCGTGTCTAAAAGACGAGACGCTTTTCTCAAAATGAGCAGTACAAAGGTGAAGATCAGGCTCTTTAAAAAAAAATCACGTTCGATCACGAACAGACAAGATTTTTCTACTTCAAAAGGGTGACCCTACCATCCGACACATGACGTGTTACTACATGAGCAAAAGAGCAGATAGCCAAGAGTTTGCGTCACACTGCGTTAGTCGATTACGACAGTGTGGGCTTGTGCACGTGAGGCATTATCGACTACCAAGCATCTCAAATTAGCACTGCCAAGGGGATTTCCAATGAAGTGGTACTTTTTCCTCCAGCGAAGCATCAATATCAGCTCTGTCAAATGGCAGTTAATGCTGCTGCACAAGCTGCTGAGAGAAATTCCCCTGAAGGGTTTTATGGAGATGCCATACCATGCACTGTGTAAGCATGACACCAACTCTTAGTTATCGCTCTTTCAGAATGAACCGACGCAATCATCTGACATAATTTCCCTGATTCCTCTTTGTGTTCAAATGTATTTGGCAAACATCTCCCCCAAAAACATTCCACTGCAGCAGCAAATTTATCAAAATATGTGTGACCCATTTCAAAATCGACAAAATCACACTGACAAAAGAAAAAGAAGACATATTTACAAGTTTTTGAAATGGCAGCACAGTACTCCATGGTTCCAGCAGACTCACAGTTTCCGGCTGCCATTCATTGTTAACAACAATAAGACACCACTCATTATAATTATAATTCTATAGACTTCTAATGCAGCACTGGAAACAGAACTTTCTCTTAATCAAGTTAATGCCTGTCTGGAACTTGTGTGATAATGACCGGGACAGAGAATTTGATGAGTTCTTGAAAAAACTTGGGTGGGTTCAGGGTTGAAAGTGAGGATTTGGGAGAGGGTGGGGGTGGGTGGTGTGGGGGGTGGGAGGCTTGAGAGAAGAAAAAAAAAAACCCACAAACTTTCATACCCAGCCTTTCTCGATTTCTGTTGATTTTATGTAAAACCTGACCGATATCCTTTCTTCACCTATTTTGTGCTTTCTCTATTATGTAAGAAGTCTTATCACCTTTCTCAGATTCAAGTGTAACTTTCATGAGCAAGTTTCCTCTCTCTCGTTCTTCAGGCACTTCCCCTCATGTTATTTCAATTACTTGTCAGTGTCACAACTTTGCAGCTGTCTCAAGCTCCGGTTGCCGACTTCTGTCTCTCTTGCATGCTGTCTGCTGCAGCAATGACTTCGACCTACACTTGCAATACTTTTCTTCCCTTCATGTGATTCACTGATTATTACTATTACCACTACCCAATCAACTCTCCTGCAGGCAAGGTAGATGAGTAAAAATGCGTGAACCACTGACCAGTCCGAAAAGTCATAATATGACTAGAACGTCTCCAGTTGTGTCTCAGCAAAGTCCGTACAGCCTGAGTCTAAGAGATCAAAACTGTGAGAGTTTACACGAGTTAAAGCCGCTATGTGATAGAACACACACACCACATATGAATCTCTTCACTTCACAGCAACCTTGGCCCATAGTTTAAAAAAAAAAAAAATTCCTGGGGGAACTCCGGCAATGAAGCCCTTGATGAAATCTCCGAATTGTGAAATTGTTGTTGAAGAAGAAACTGTCCATATGATGACCTCACCGTTGGCCACCACCACAGGCCTCAGTTTACTCATGAGCATGCACTGAGCACAAAGACTAGACACTGGAGTCAAAGCCCGCTAACTGAATTGTCCGCTAGGCCTGTGGTATCATGAACACGTTTCACACGGATGAACCATGCCAGGATTACCAAGGTTTGTCAGTCGTCGTTCCACAGACTCTTTGTCTGGAAAAAGAAAAGAAAAGGGAAAGATATAAAAGGTGGCAGTCAAAGAATCAGATGATAAGGAGGCACTGATGCTCCCCAATTTCAAACCGTTGGTGTACGTGACTTTTCACTTCTTGAAGCGAAAATAAATCCTCTTTAGAAACGAAAACCACCAAATTTATTCAGAAATTTTATTCACTGCTTCCACAACTACCTGCATACCCCTATAACTTCTTGACCACAATTTACCAGTTTTAGTGTTTTTGCTGCAACTGATGGGCTCACAGAGCAGCGTTCAGACCAGGGCCCGTACATAAAAGTCGAGGTTAATTTAACCCACGGCTACGGGCCTAAACCAGACTAGGACAAAAGAAACCCAAAAGCAAAATTAAATAAAAAAGGAAGTGAAGACAGGAAGAAAAAATCCTTCTATAACGGCTCAGGTACCTTCCTGGAATGGGCCCGCTTCCTGATTTAAAACAAAAAACAACAGAAAATTGAACCTTAGAGCTAGTTTAGTTCGAGGTTAGACTCTACCCTGGGGCTAAAAGCCCTAACCTCGACTATTACATATGGGCCCAAGGCGGCAGCGGCCTTGACAGCAGGTCAGTATGAGCCGGCAAAGCTGGTCCAGAGGCAAAGGGTGAACATCGTTCAAGCTCGCTTGCAGAGCAGCGTGGAGGCACGTCTTGCCGGAAGGCAAGCCAGGTGGGAAACTGGCGATTGGGGGTTGGGTCAGGTGGCTTGGGAGTCACGTGCCAGGCTAACTCACTGGGGCAAAAGAGTCAATAGAGGGTTATCCCTCTTGTTGCCAAGTACGCTAACGCTTCTGACTGAAGTCGTGGGGGTAAAGGGGGAATCACCTATAGTATTATGTCATCTGGTATATCCATAGGAGAAAAGGAGATACTTACACTTGTTGAGGAGATGTCTGTCATTGATGTTGGGAGCTTGCTGGGCCAGACTGTGCAACAGAATCTGGGCCACAGTGTAGCGCCGGAAACACTGCAAACGTCAAACATCAACATGAAACATTCACATCAAACATTACCATCAGGCAGTCAGTCTGACACGTTTGCGTGCTCATCTAGACACTGTCCACGATCACTATTAATCTGTTTAAAATTCAGTGAGTAGGGGAAATCTGCTTGAACGCCAAAATCATGTTGGTTTTGAGTGATAAAAGAATTACTCACTTCTTTGGGGTTCCCAAACAGCTCATCCAACGCTGCAGACTGACACTGCACAACAAAGGCAAACACAAAGTTGAATCGGAGTCTTTCTGCTCAAAACGTCACATCACACACTTGTTAAAATGTTTTTGTATACTTGATTGGACTGTCCTCAACACACATGCATGTTAGATGGCAATGAGGTCAGAAGGTTGTGGGCTAAAATCCAGTCAGTGATAATTTGTATCGAACGTTTTTTTCCTTTTCTTTTTCAGTTTCCCAATCTTTGAAATCTTAATCACCTTCCTCATGGAGGCACCGCATCTTTAGTCACACTGTACGTATAATAAATTAACAATCATTTTATGAAGTAGGATATAATAAATTGCACATTCGACACATTTCATGCCTGATCTAATGATGCCTACTGCAATGGTACTTGTATAGGTTGATTTCATGCTGTACCTTTTCAGTGATTTTATGACCCACAATACAATTCCCACAAGGGATAGTAAAGACTGAACTGAATTGAATTTTAACTAAAAGACATGAACCCCTCAGTGACAACAGGCGACAAATACCTGTTCAATGGCATAGTTATAGATGAGTTTGTCGGCCGTGTTGACAACCATCTGGGGCGTGAGCGGCGTCTTGCAGTTGGAGCCGAGCTTCTGGTGGAGAACGCGGCACTTCTCAATGCTGTGCACGTACAGCTCGTTCATTTGAGACAGGACTGAAAATAAACAAAAGAGACAGGTCAGGTCAGAATGTCTGCAGATGCTAAATATCATTAACAACAACAAATATCTAACATCTTCTTCATCAAATCACTTGAGTACACATGCGGATGGCATTATTGCACATCACCTCAGCTACATTCTGAAACTGACTTACGCAGAATACCATGACACCAGCAATGTGGGGAGAAAAACAACTGCTGTACACCTCATCTTACCATCATCCTCATCTCCATCATCATGCATAATAAAAATTGCCCCAACTTCCGAGCCCTCCGTGGATTCCAACCATTACCCGGGAGGAACTCCACTGGAGCCGGCAAAGAATTGTGGCAGCAAAAAAAAAAAAAAAAAAAAAGATTTTGGGAGGAAAATCACTTGAGTACACATGCAGATGGCATTATTACACATCCCCTCAGCTACATTCTAAAACTGACTTACGCAGAATACCATGACACCAGCAATGTGGGGGAGAAAAACAACTGCTGTACACCTCATCTTACCATCATCCTCATCTCCATCATCATGCATAATAAAAATTGCCCCAACTTCCGAGCCCTCCGTGGATTCCACCCATTACCTGGGAGGAACTCCACTGGAGCCGGCAAAGAATTGTGGCAGCAAAAAAAAAAAAAAAAAAAAAGATTTTGGGAGGAAAATCACTTGAGTACACATGCGGATGGCATTATTACACATCCCCTCAGCTACATTCTAAAACTGACTTACGCAGAATACCATGACACCAGCAATGTGGGGGAGAAAAACAACTGCTGTACACCTCATCTTACCATCATCCTCATCTCCATCATCATGCATAATAAAAATTGCCCCAACTTCCGAGCCCTCCGTGGATTCCACCCATTACCTGGGAGGAACTCCACTGGAGCCGGCAAAGAATTGTGGCGGCAAAAAAAAAAAAAAAAAAAAAGATTTTGGGAGGAAAATCACTTGAGTACACATGCGGATGGCATTATTACACATCCCCTCAGTTACATTCTGAAACTGACTTATGCAAAATACCATGACACCAGCAATGTGGGGGAGAAAAACAACTGCTGTACACCTCATACAAAAACAGACTGTTGGAAAAGAGACCCTTGAGATACAATGAGGCCGTTAATCATGTAATGCCCGAACATTCTGCTGAATACAGAGGGACAAAAGACAAATATCGTACAAAAACAGACTGTTGGAAAAGAGACCCTTGAGATACAATGAGGATGTGAAACATGTAATGCCTGAACATTCTGCTGAATACAGAGGGACAAAAGACAAATATCGTACAAAAACAAAGACCATGCTATCTAAGATCAGTCACCAAGAAAAGGAGCTGTATTTCTGAACTTCATGTTCGCGATATTTTATCCCTGAGAAATCGAGTATGCCAAAACTTTGGACACTGAACGTCTTAAGCAAATCAGATAGGACGCCATGTGCTGCTATTTAATTCAAACCAAGGCAGATAATTTAGCACAAACATGTACCATACATTTCATGTGGGCGAATTGGTACCACAGAAGGAGGTTCTCTGGTTGTTATATCTGTATGTTTGTACTGAATTATGTGCCTTGGTTTGAAATTGAATGTCTTGTTGTTCGTAACCTGCATTTTGAGCACTTTTTTCTGACAGTTCAGTGAGCTGACTGCTCCTGTAGAGAAATGAGGCCGTTATTCAGCAGTAGTCCAAAGTCTTACCATTCCTGAGAGAGTTGGCTGACTGGAGTCTTTCATTTTTCAGTTCGCGATTTGCGAGGGCGATGGAGGAGGAAAGTAGATGCAGTGAGCGCACGTACAGCACCAACTGCTCCAACCGCCTGTGAAAAATAAAGACTCACATACAGGGACCATATAAAATGCAGTCGAAAACTTCAGTTTAAATGCTCTGATACAAAGGGGGTGGGGGTGGGTGTTTGGGAGTTTAACATCCTTTTTTTCACCAGGTATGGGTGATATCAAAGACAGGGCAATGAGAAAAAAAGGCACAAATATTTGGCCCCAGCCAGGATCTAATACAATGGGACACCTGATACTGTTGACTATGCGTGTGTAATCAAATGTAAGTTGCACACTTCACCACATTAAGAACGAACACAATAGCAAAATTTATGCTGTCATCTGAAAATAGGGCTTACATACCATGGATGCGACAGTTACTTAATTCTTTTTCAAGATCACGATAGATATGAACATCAACACTTGCTGTACCTTTGTGCTTCTGCGAACCTGGGAACCTGCTCTGCCGGCAAATTATCCTGAAACACAAAGAAATGGTTCAAATTTCAAAAACAACATTCCAGTGAAAAGTCACAACTGGTTGAGAATAATTGTACATGCATGCACACGCGCATGCACGCACACGCGCGCGCGCACACACACACACACACACACACACACACACACACACACAATCCCTACAAAGAAATGAATATTAGTGATTAAGAGGATAGGAAACAAAGGGGACATCACACTCCACGTTCTTGTTTTTGTTTTTTATTTATTTAACACTTTCTTGTTTTCCTTTTTGAAAGATGAGTGCCTCTCTTCTTGAACAGCTCATTTACCACCTCAGGTCACCTCTATTTTCTTTCCTCAAACTATATGGAGACAAGACATGGTACCTGTTTGCAGGAGACAGAATCTGCCAGCGGGTTACAGACCGCTCCTCGGATCTCCGCCAACTCCATGATGCACTCAACAAGGTCAAGGACAAAGCTCAGCTTGGCCATTGTCAGGTTGTGCTGCTCCTGTGTGTCGTGAACAAGGTCAAGTGTCACTGTTAGTGTTTTTTTTTTTTTTCAAAGTTCATCATGACAAGAGCACAATAACAGAAAAAGAGTATCAGTCTACAGCGTGCCATATAGACTCTCTGTACATTTCTAAGGGTCCCCCCCCCCCCCCCCCCCAGTGTGTTTGACACTAATGACAGTGGTCAGAATGGTTATACACCTTGTCACCAACTGTGCCAAGTTTAATATTTCTGCTGTTTGTAGTTTCTGAGAAACTGCCAATGTTAACATTCACCATGGATGGACCCCCACACTTATGCTACACCACACACACACACACACACACACACACACACACACACACACACACACAAACACACTACAAGAACAGCTACACTACAGATAGTACCACAAACCGAATTCACGCTGTTTTTTTTTCTCCTGATTATCATTACTACTGCCAAAATGACTGTGACTACAGATTATCCCAGAATAGGTTTGCATGCCACATGTATACGTGTGTATCTTCCATAATGATAAAGAAAAAAAAAACAGTTCTAGAGTCTGTTAAAAATTGTTGAATTCAACAGAAACGCTAAATGATTAAACAGGGCTGCACATTTAAGTCGGTCCCAGGACACTGACCTATAAAAATTTCAAATGTCCTATTTTTCCCACCTCAAGTGGACATTTGTCCTATTAAAATTTGTATTGCCACTAAGTGGCCAGGACACTGTGTCCTATCACTTTGCTGTTTCCAGGACACTTTGTCCTATAGAAGCTGTAGAAAATGTGCAACCCTGGATTAAAACCTGAAAAAAACAAACAAAAAAAACACAAACCCACCAATGTACACCACAGAACTGTTCACCAGCTTCAGAAAGTAAGTACACATCCCAACACTCACGTCCATCAAAGTTTCCTCTGACAGTTCGGGCGGCACGAACGTGATTGGACCTTCCATGTTGGGCGGTGACTGAGCAAACAAAAGCGATGATGGTGGCGACGTTTCCATCAGTGTACTGTTCCGATGTGTGCCTGTCGGCGTGTGCCTGTCCAGCTCCATCGAAGATGGGGATGCTCGTTCTTTGTCGCTGGTGACCGATGCCAGGCGTTCCCGGCTCCCTGACCATGGTACCAGGGCCCCGAGTCCAGCTGAAATAACAGAAGATGATGCAACCGCTGCATACGCTAAAACGTCTTTATAAAAGATTATTCCCTTACTGTAAATACTGGCACGGCTTACAATGGTCCTGATCCCAAAGGAGAAAGTGTGTCGCATTTAGTGCCAGATTTAAAAAAAAGAAAAAAAAAAAGAAAGAATAAAATCCCTGTGGGATTTGGTGCATTCTGGCATGATTTTAAGTACTTCTGAAACACTTTTGGAGTTTTCAGGGGAGAAAATGTTTAGTGTGATTTAAAATCTGTGCAATTTAGTGCATTTTGGCATGATTTTAAGTGCTTAAGAGGAGCAAACGCACTTTCGGGGGAGGAGGGAGAAAATTTTTTAGCCAAAGATGGAAATCCGCCGAAAGGATTTTAAGCCGTGAAAAGTGCAAGTTAATACTGTACATACTCTGCTGATGACCAGCAAAAGCCGCTCGCAGCATGTGGTGAGGATGGAAGGGTTGTGCCCGCAGATCAGGCTCCGTACCACACCGATGACACTGCTCCATGCACGCCTCTCCTGTAACAGTAATTAATGTAAGATGTCTAAATAATAATAAATCACATTTACATAGTGCAGTTCTTGAAAATACATCGACTCATTTTGCATTCACACATCACTCACACGCACATAAGGGGAGGGTGGTGGTGTAAGTGGTATGTAGATAGTATTGGAATTTTGAGTGTATTTAGTTACCGTAATTTCTATTTAAACCACCAGTGTTATAAGCTCAGTTAGTTAGTTGGTAATTAGTGGTGAATCAATTTTATGCATTGTGTCCTTTCTTATCACTTTTAGTTTGCTCGTCTTATATTAGTTGTACATCGTGAAGCTGCCTTTAAATATTAACCCTTTATTTTATTAAATTTTACATGCCCCTGAACAAAAAACAAATTTGTTCTTAATGGACACAATAAAGTCGTTTGAATCGAATTGAATTGAGTTGAATTGAATTGAATTGAAAAAACATGTCCTAAAACAGCAGGCACCACAGTTACATGAATCAGTAGAACGCAAGTCGAAACAGATAACTTGGATAAGTTTTAAGCTCTGCTCTGAAATATGACAGAGTAGGTTGCTGTCTCACGCTAGCAAGCCGTGAGTTTCAGACTGTTGTGGCGGTAAACCAGAAACAGCACTTGCCAAAAGATTTCAAATATCTCTTAGGAATTTTTGAGACACTTCTCACAGGATGAGTGGAGGGTATGCAACAGATTGTCGGTGCAGAGTGAAGCAGACAAATGAAGCGGGAGAGTACCATCGGAATGATGATACGCCAGAACTGCTGGCTTGTACTGAATTACTATTATTATGTCTAAACATACAGCAAACAGTCCACAGAATGCTATGAAGTACAATGTATTGAAGTAAAGCTTTAGCATGTTTATCATTGCACAGTATATATGTATTCTCAGCAAAATACGGGTCACTCATGTGTTTTCGTGATCACATCACGGCTTGTATTTTCTCATGCTTTAACATCTTCCCAGTGCCACAGCCACATTCAACACAATGTCTCTACACCAAAATATCCAGTAAAGAGACTGAAGTTAAAAAAGACTGACTATACAGATAAGAAGAACCTTGACCAAAGACTCGGATACAAAGCAAATCTCTACCCTTGCAAGTAAGGTAAAACACTGCGAGTGACATATGGGTCAAAGTATGCTTTTTCACTTGCAAAAAAGCCACAAGACAACTTATATAAGTTTGCAAAAAAATATATTTCTATTTTCATTAGAACATGCTTTTGTTTTACATCCTGCTATGAAGTATTTTCTCACACATTTTCCTTCACAGCAGTCAATACTTATTACGTTTGTGCAGAAATATGCAGTATAACATTGTAAAGAATTTTTCAACAGCATTTTTCTTTTTCTAAAATCTGTCATTTCGTTTCTAGCAGTATTTTTTTTCTTCTTTCTGCATAACTGCTTATTTCCTGGAAGAAGTAAGACTTGTGCTCATTATTTTCTCAACTCACAACACCACCAGTAACTACCTTCTCTGCCAGCGTAGTTGACCACAGCCATACAGTCAGGGGCGGTGGGGATGCGGTGGAAGCCAGGGTCGTGGTGCAGGAAGGGGTCATGAATGGGCTGGTGGTAGCCGTGAGGGATCTGACGGGTGTGGCAGGGGTAAGGGGGGTGGTGTTTGGTGGGGGATCCTAAAACTGTCGGCAGTGACCCGGGAACCCCTTGTGCGTACGGAGCACAGCACACACCGGGCGAACAGCTGGCTGTAGAAGGTAGAGGAAAGAGAAATTGCAATGAGGGAAGCGCCCAGTGGACAGCGTTCTGCAAAGTAAGCAAGCAACCAGGCATCCTGGGGGACGAAGATAAGCAAAAGAAGTCTTTCTGGTCAACGAGGCAGCATATGAAGTCAAGATACATGGGTGTAGTCAAAACTGGACCTGACTGTATCTGGTGCTACTCTGATCCAAACAGTAGCACTGCCAAGATAGAGTCTTTCTGAACAGTAGCGCCGAGTGTTTGCGTTTTCAAATTTAAGGAGCACCAAGTCTTTCCAACAGACTTTGGTTCGTCAGCGAGAAACCGAGAAAAGGACATTTTGGTTTATCAACCAGGTAAGGACTTTGGGTATTACGCCATTACTACAATACCAAGACTTACACATGCTCACATTTTGAACATACGGCTTTAAGCGAGAGCAAGCTTCAGGTTTCATGGTTTTTATTTGCCATGCGCATAATGGCACCAAGACAAATGAAACAGAGAAAATAATTTGGCGCATTGAGTTTATTCTAAAGAAATGTGCCCTACAAATGCCATTTACTATTTATTATTATTATTATTATTAATAGAACAAAACAGGAGTAAGCAAGCAATCACTGTCAAAAGTTTTGAAGCGGAGTAGCACTGGAAAAACCCGCGTCTGTGACGACTAAACCCAAGAGAAGAGCAAGCTTGAAGCACACTCCTGCCATCACCAACCCATTATAATATTACTTAACCCACTTGTAAACTTTAAACTCTGGAGTTCATCAGTCCACCAATGAATTACCACTACTCCGTGTACATGCAGCAAATTAAACAAAAAAACGTAAACGTTTATCGATACAATTTCCGTATAAACGCCTATGGATCTAAATTTAGTAGGACCCTGAGAAAACAACAGCAGGTTCTGCAGTGTTTCAAGTATATTGCAATCAAGGCATTTTCTACTGTGGATTGTATATAACACAAATGCTAGATACTAAATACTAAACACAATGCAAGAGGGTGCAAAAAACAACAACAACAAAAACACCTAAAATGTAGGCAAAGAGAAGTTTAGCTTTAAAAACTGACGAAGCTGAAAAAGTCAGACTGCCCTGAGATAGGCCTTAGCAGAAAATGGCCTAACAAAAAAAAACAAAAAAAAAATAAAATAAAATCAGCACCTGATCTGCGGAGCGGTGAACTTGACGGCAGCGTCGTTGGAGGTGTGAAGTCGATTTTGCCGGCTGCGGGACAGCTTCCGAGTGAAGTCCGCTTCCATGTGTTGCCGGCACTCGGAGGTGTTCCGATGGAGAACTGAACTGTAAACGTGGATCAGCAGAAATTCAACGCCTACCTCACACTGAGTACATCTACACACAATGTAAAAAGTGATGATTCTCTCTCTCTCTCTCTCACACTGTTTTCATGCAGCCATTCTGACCGAGTTCTGCATTTTTTCAGTTGTCTTGCATGTTGTATGTCACACACCACGTGATTGTAATGTGTTTATGTCCAGTGTGTGAGAGAATGCGTGCGATTCACGTGAGTGTTGGGTTCAGTTTGCGGCGCTTTGAGTCGATTCATGAAATTGGGTAAAGCACCTATACAATACTCATTATTATTATTATTGTATCAAAGCGTAACACTTCTCTTCAACACTGACCCCAACCTCCCCGTCTCCAACCCCTCCAATGATTAGCCCTTAAAAACAAACAAAAAACCACACACACACACACACTCTCCCTAGGGAATGTACTCACCAGAAGGTGGAGAGATGGAGTCAATATCAGGAGCTGACACTCGTGTCTCTGAGTTCCTTCTACCCACTGCATGACTATCATCCTGCAAAAACCAAAGTGTAACCATGACTTTTTCCACCCTGTGACTGTTAGTGTTACAAAGTAATTTTATGGAAGGACTTCTTTTGCACTTGAACCGCAAACACAGACACTGGCAATACTGGAATTTGAAATTTATGGCGATTGTAAATGTGTCAATGCCAAGCGTGTGAGACAATAAGCACGCATCAAATGATTGCATTATCTTTATCACTGTGATCCACATTAATATTAGCGTAACTTATAAGCATTAATTGCAAAATTGTTTTAAAAAAAAAAAAAAAAAGGTATTGGGTGGCGCTGCACTGCAGCGACGCGCTTCCCATGGGAGAGCAGCCCGAATTTCCCGAAAGGGACAATAAAGTATAAAAAAATAAATAAATTAAAAAAAAAGAAAAAAAAGCAGGCAATGCGGAAGAACCAGTTCACATACTTGATGCGAATCACTGGAGGCAGAGCGTCTCTTGACGTGACCAGGACTCGCAGTTCTAGGAGAGGTACCGTCCCTCAGCTGCTGCGACAAGCTCGATAGTCGGGCAGGGGAGGGGACAGGAATGGGCGTGGATGTCCCTGGGGGGTAGGGCGAGCGCTGGGGGAGGGGCGGAGAGGGGGACGGGGAATTAGGACTGTGTGCAAGGTGAGGGGAGGACTGGGTTTCGGAGATCGGTGGCTGGGTCGGAGACGGCTGGCGGGCTTGGTCATCTTTGCGGAAGGTGACCTTGCCGTCATCCGTGCGGAGGTCGATGGGCCGCATAGACTGCTGGGAGCTGTCCCTGTGAGACAGAACAGCATAAATTAACACCACAACAAAACTGTAATAAAATCAGTTCTTTCACGTAAATGCAAAAACAGCACTGCACATCTGCACTGTCGCAAATGCATATCCAACCACAGGAGAAATATGGCACTAAAAGCACAGGAAATAATCAGAAACTTACCCAAAGACGTCATATTCTTCCTCCGCAAGAGGGGCCCTCAGTGTCTTTGAAGGTTTCTCCTCTGCAGAAAAGAAAAGAAAAATTCAAGTGACTTCTTAATGATCAGTATTTATAATGGTCTTAAGTGTTTTTAAAAAAAAAAAAAAAATCATACGCACGAGTTATTCTCTCCATTACAAGAGGCACCGCTACTACAAGTGGATGGAATCTGTCAATTCTTATCAGCATACAATTAGCTGGCACACACTGGACGAGCAGAAACTTTCACACTTTTCACTCCAAGGACCATTTGTCCGGTCCCTCCATGCGCAATGTTTGACCACGAAGGACCACACAGGAGGTCCAGGAGTTTGAAATTCGCAATGAAATTCGCAATGCATTGGTCATGTGGATGGCGAACCAGTTCTTCGTGTTCAAACGCTGTGCAAGATACACGGTCCTTAGTGTGAAAGGGTTAAAATACACAAACAAACAAACAAACACAAAAAACCTGACAGCAGTATGGAAAGTGAGGTTTCTTACTTGGTCCGGCATATTCCCCTTCACAAGGCAGCCCTTCCGGCACCAGTACAAAGTCCTGCAATGAATGCGAGACAGAAACTACATCAGCAATGATGCTGGAAATGACATGTATGTAGCCTTAACACAACAAACCTACACCCACACACACACACAAAAACAGAAAACAAAAACGCGCAAACCGATTCAAATCGTCAGGAATGTGAACAGTCTGCTACCTTTCTCTTTTCAGATTATATAAATTATAAGTAGTGGCCTCAAGGTCATACTGACCTCTGTCGGGCTGTGGGAGCGAGGTTTCTCTACCTTCATGAACCCGGCGTCGTCGTCAGTTGACCCCGTTAGTGTCTGTGTCATGTCTTCCTTCTCCTCTTCTTTCAGTTTCTGCGCACACAAAAACAAGTTTGACAAGACCAAAGTAAAGATGCCATTCATGCAAAGCTGAAAAAGGATAACTTGCAATATTCAGCTGAGTACTTTAACAATTTCTGTGGTTGGTATTACTGTCTTATTAAAAGGTGGCATTTTAGTGTTTCAGTGTACACAAGAGATCTGACAACACAACATATTTCAATGCCGTTGTCTCTAACACCAGCCAACTAACAATATTTTTCACATGATGATGTTGGCATCATGCAAGCAAGCACTTGGTAGTGGATTAAAAAAATGTAGTGTTTGTTTGCAACACACCTCTATAGGGTGAGGAGGAGGAGTGCCGACACTCTTTGGTGTGGAGTCCTCTGAGGAAACACTAGGAGTTCTCCTCCGAGACGACACCGGTGAAGGAGACGCTGAGGACAAATGAAATAGTCACTGCCTTAATTAAAACAAATCTACAGAATAACTGATGCGATTCACACAATTGACATAAATATGTCAGCTGTGAACAAAATGTAATGGAAAGCCACATAATCTGTTAGCATGTCTGTAAACAAGATTGTTGTACTCACAGGTTCTTGTTTTAGATGACACTTTCGGGACAGCCTTGAATTTCTTGAGGAACGGATGTGAGAAGAAATCCTCTGCAAAAGAAAAAATTTCATGAGGAACGAATGTGAGAAGAAATCCTCTGCAAAGAAAAAAATTTCATTGTAAATATATATACACCCACTGCGTTTGGTAAAGCAGACGCAATAGCTTTTCGGGAATATTTTTGGTAAAACTGATTTTGTGATTATTTTTTTGGAGAAAGATGTTTGAAAACTTGTCACCTAACTTTCTATAAACCATAAATATTAACCTGAAAAAGCTGACGACCTTGGCATAAATGAAAATTTGGGCGAAAAGTGGTTTCCATGTTGCAGATCTACAGAAATTCTCTATCTTACCAAACTCAATTCTGTCTTTTGCATTCCTTTTCAGCAGTCGTAGCAATAAGTCCTTCAGTTCTGGTGAGGTTCCCTCAGGGATTCTGCAGAACACAATTTGAACCATGGGAGTTAACAGTGATGAAGAGTCCCAGTCCCCAGATCAGCAATCCTCAATATTTGTCTTCTCTCCAACAGAGAAACATGAGAATTTCCAGATCTATCCCATGATGCAGGGAGACTGTTCTCCCTTGCAAACAACCGTTACCGTTGCCCAATTCTTGCAAATACTGACGTAGCAGCTCAAACCCAAAGTACCAGTACAAAATGTGTTGAAAGCAAATATGTGAGAAATGGAAGTCAGGCGTACTTGGGCTGAAGGTCAGCGTGTTTCTCGTAAAACTGCTTCAGCTGCTGAGGAGTTTGTGCCTGGAAAGGGGCCTTCCCCGTCAGACACTGGAAAATGATGGTGCCGATACTCCACAGGTCCGCCTTGGCGTCATACTGTAGGGACATGATCACCTCTGGAGCCTGAAGACACAGGGATGAAGATGTGTAAACGTCCACAATACTTCTTAAAAATACTTCTTGATGTCCACTCACGTTAAACTGTATCAATTAGCAACAGAGCAAGGATAAATGGGGTGGCATTCCTCATTTAAAGTGATAACGTAAACGAAAATTGTTTAGCTTGGTTGTAATGTGCTACCGACAATTTCCCTACAAACTCATGGAAACAGATCAACCATCCCAACACACCATACTGCTTGAATAGATTGCTTTGCACACATGCCCCCCCCCCAGGATTATCTAAGCTGGTGCGCTGACTCTGATCATGCATGTTAGATTTTATTGTTTATTCTCATTTTTGGTGAAAATGTTAACAATTGTCAAGCTCATCTTAAAACAAAAACAAAAACATTACCATGTACATAGGGGAACCACAGAGAGTGGCCGCCATCACACCATCTTGCAGGAACCTTGCAAACCCAAAGTCAGCTGGAACAAAATGTTCATTGTACTGTCAGTGTTACTTAAGTCGCACAAATTACAAACATCTCTTTTAACCCTGGCAGCGCAGAGCCTGGGATATTCCGGGCAACCTCTATGGCTTTTTTTAGCAAGCCGGCACGCGTCCAGATGCGTAAAGGTTAAAAAAAAAAAAAAAACAACAACAAACACACACTTTTTTTTTGCAAATTCACTCTGCTGACTGCAAGCACTTCTACCACTGGACGAACAACAGCAGCAGCAATAAAAATGGACCCCCCTTCCCCCCCCCCCCCTTCAAAAAATGTTAATACCTGTACTGGAAATTTTTTCTCTGGAAATGATTACAAGTACATGTAACAACAACCCAATAATGCCATGTAAAGCCAAGAGTTATCCCTTTGAAGCGCGAGGCCCACTTTGTGACCCCCGAAAGAACCAACCACGCCTAATGAACATACAGGGCACACTTGTTACACAGTGTTACACCCTTCCTCTTTCCTCCCAGCTTACCTATTTTGAGCCGCATCTGTGTGGGCGGTGTGGAGGCCCTCGACCCTTTGCAACACAGCAAGATGTTCTGAGGCTTGAGGTCTCTATGTACGATCCCTTTGGCGTTCATCGCCTTCATAGCACCAGCTGGAACAAGCACACACTCAGAGAATCAACCACGGCTCTGGGGTGGTCGGTGGTCCAGTGGTTAAGAGACTTTGTCACCAATGCGAGAGGTCAGAGGTTCGAGTCCCACTCGGGTCAAAGAATTTTTCCTCCTTGTATGTGGCACCGATCATATGGGCCGATCGTCAGGGGGTTCTCTCCAGGTACCCCCCCCCACCCCCCTTCGGAAATGTTCAGCCCAAAACATTTGAAAAATAAATTTATGCAATTCTAAATTCCGAAACTCAAATAGCTGAATTGACCCTTCGCACCACATGATTGTAATGTGTTTATGTCCAGTGTGTGAGAGAATGTGTGTGATTCACATGAGCGTGCATGTTGGGTTCAGTTCGCGGCACTTTGAGCCGATTCATGAAATTGGTAAAGCGCCTATACAACACTCATTATTATTATTATTAAGGGAGATTATCTGAGAAACAGGCCCTAGGCTTATCAAGCGCATGGTGATTATACCCTTTTCTTCAAATAATGGTGAGGATCAACATTGGGAAGCTAGCTGTTTTGTGATTTCTATATAGAAATGTCTCTTTTTCCACTCACCAATCTGTCGAAGGAATGAAGACAGGGTATCTTCTGAGAGCGTCCCTTGGTCTGAAAAAGGAAAGACAGTTTTACATTCCCCCCCAGAAGCACGGTTCCTTTCATCTCTCAATGCCACACACACACACACACACACACACACACACACACACACACACACACACACACACAGAGTGCCAGACAAGAGTCAAAAGAAGACTTCATCAAGTGATAAGCAAATCTGCAGCAGTGATTTGCGGTAATACTTGACTGAACACGCTTGCAGCACTGAAAACTATTTGTATATATAAATTTATGCACTTTCAGCACTAAAAAAGCAGTTGACTCTCTGTGTTCACTCACTTGTTAGGTAATCTGCCAAGTCACCCCCATTGCAGTACTGAAAAAGAACAAGAGACAGTGCACTACAGTTGCACCTAGAAATGTGTGTCAAATGTCACATGAACTAAGGAAACACTGTGTAAATTTCAGGCAATCTCTAAATCACCCATACTATAGTTTTTGTTGTTGGTTTCTTGTTGTTTTTGTTTTTTTTCAGAATTGCCAATGTAAGAAGAAAGTAATCTTCAAACGTCTACCTTCACATTAGAGAAAAGCACACACACACACACACACACACACACACACACACACACACACACACACACACACACAGAGTAAATAAAATTAAAACTACTCACCTCCATAACCAGATATACATGGTTAGATGTCTCCTGCAATTTTGAGAAATGAACACAAATTAGAACCATGTACCAGGAAGAGTATGTGCTACAATAGCTACGTTATTACACAACTGCAGAATTCTATCATCATCATTTTTGTGCACAGCTATATTTAGTGCAAGCCGTATTTATTCGGGAAACCACCCTTCCTCTCCAAGCAACTGAAATAAAACCAGAATTACAGCAAATAACTCATGAGACTATCTATTCTAAAACATTATAATTTATACAACTGTGGAATTCAGTCAACATTATTTTTGCATACAGACAACATTTAGAAAATCAAAATGTCCCGCTTCCCATATCCCCCACCCTCCTTGACGACAGCAGTAAACACGTCAACTACTTCTCTATCATACCCATAAATCTATTTAAGGGAAGATCAGCAATGACTGCAAACACAGGCACTCCTGCCTCTGGGGTATGGTGAGGGACTCAGGGGGTGGGGAGGGGGAGGGAGGAGAGGGGGAGGGGGGAAGATACGTAGTAAATACTCCTTGTAATTTCACTGCTGCTAATTTCCACAAATGCACACAAACACTGGGCTTCTTTGTTAAAGTGAACATGCGATGGAATGCGCAAACCATCCTGTGTTTTGAAAATGACGTGGTGTAGGCTTACAAAGACCACTATTTACGACTCTGTTGATCTTATCAATATCGGGCAAACTTGTGTCACCATTCACAGCTGTGCGTCCCGTCCCACCCACAGACTTGAGTCAGCTGAGTGCAAGAATAGATTATTATAGAACGTGACATCATGGGGAACTGGGTTGTGTGTGTAAACATTCTTCCGTCAGCTGGGACCCAGAAGACAGCAATGACGTCAACCACACGCCTGTGTAATATGCCTTATCTAGATTTTGATTCATGCGTGCACGGAGAATGCAGTGTGTGTGTGCGAGAGAGAGAGAGAGAGAGAGAGAGAGAGAGAGAGAAACTAACGAACGAACTTTATTTTTCAACGGAAAAGATTTAGCCATACAATCGTTAATTTTCAATCTGCCGTTGCTACACAGAGAGAGAGAGAGAGAGAGTAACAATGGATGGTTGTTTTTACAATGATGAAAACTGCCGACATATGTGCCCTTTAACACAGTTTAAGGGAAAAAAAACCAAAACACCACAAAACAACGATGCGAGAGAAAGAGCGCAGCCGCGCGACAAATGGACAGACAGCGAGAACAAATACGCTACTGTACTCCGTGCACTGTTGCCAGGGTGGTAGGATTTTCACCCTGCAGTTTTCTGGGCACCACAATTTTCATCCCTCCCAAAAGCCTGTAGCACTCATTATTCGCGTTTAATCAAGTGTATGCAGCCAAGAGATACAGACAGCCAAACGCACATCATCCGTCTGGCGTGGAGCCAAGGAAAAAACTGGCAGATGCCTGCCCTGAACAACTGGGGGAAGTTCACGGGCGCAACAACGCTGTAGACAGAATGATGCATGCACAACAGACATGTCACGGTGCATTATATGAACCACTAGGACCTCTCCCAGCCCCACACGCTCGGTTCACGTTGTGGTCACGATGTTGGTCCCCAATTCAAACACCCCCCCCCCCCCACCCCCGTATGTAGGTCAAAGAGTTTGAGGAGTGCACGCACACTGACCAAGCGAATGCTGTTGGGTTGGCTTGAAATCACATGACCTTCGTGACAGTGTCGTGACACCCTTGAACTCTGACCTCGTTATTATGACACGGTCAATAACAAACCTATCCACTGTGGGGGGTAAGCCAACTTACTGTTAAGGAACACCCAAAAGTAATGGTCAGTATGTTTTCTCTAATCATGGGAAGAAATACAGGTGGTCCTTCATGTATGGACCAGCTATTTTAAACTTTAGTCAGCTTTGATTTAATAGACAAATGGTTGGACAGATGAATAATGAAAGAGACTCAACAGGATGTGACCCCCCCCCCCCCAAAAAAAAAAAAAAACACAAAGAAACAAAAAAACAACAAACAAAACAAACAACACTTTCTGATAAGGATGAAGACCAAATACTTACTGCCATAGTGGACTGAGCCCAAAGTCGGTTATCTCCTATGTTTATGTTATCAAACAAACTCATTATCACCCCAAAACAGCTGATGTTCTAGTTACAGTAACCCAGTAACCTTTTTCTTTTCGGACAGGCGTGGGAGAGGGGGGGGGGGGGGGGGGGTTGCACATGTGCATGTCCGCGTGTGTATGTCTGCGTGCGTGTGTGTGCATGCCTGCGTGCGTGCGTGTGTGTGCATGTGTGTGTGTGTGCATGTCTGCGTGCGTGCGTGTGTGTGCATGTCTGCTAAAAGCCTAAATCAGTCAATGGCTGCAGCTTATCTTCTGCAGCTTTGGACGTGTGCCAGGGTAAAAAAAAAAAGGGGGGGGGGGGGAAGGATTTATGTGGCACAGCCCAGCTGGTTACTGACTGCGCGTTGAATGCTTAGTGTCTGTTGCGGCCGGTTAACCATAAAATGTAATCGTCCTGCGCCTGAGAAGAAAGTGGGGCATGGCGGATGCAGGTATCAACATGTGCAGTTTTTCCTCTGGGCCGGTCCCCGGGCAACCCTCTCCCGGGGCGCTGTGACGGCCTTTACCCTGGGCTAGAAGCAGCTGGGTGGGCTGCTTTCAACACTACCGAAAGCACACCTGTTCAGTGTTGCATAACCCAAGACCAGTTTCTTTGCTGGGGGCCTTGGCTGTGATGCCCGAAAATCCTCTAACATCATGTACATGTACTAGTCCTAGTCTCCCACATCACTGGCACAATGGGGTAAAATGAGGCAAGTGTTTAAACACGCTCTGCTGTTCAGGTCTGAGTTTGCAATACATGTTCTTATTGCAAACAATGGACTGAACTCCTGCGGCAACGGTTTCGGTCACGCCTCACCAGTTGTGCTTTTTTTCTGGTAATTACCTCTCTTATAATAATAGATAACCTCTTGTGATTTCTCTCTTTGCTGTATGATTTGCTGAGTATGTGGGAACCTCTCAATAAAAAGTAAAACAAAAGAAGCGAAGAGAAAATGCCTCACAGACAAAATGGTTCACCATACACACACACATGAAATAAGAAATAAAAAAACAAAAAACCCCACACAATTCTGACAGAAAGTTATGGATAATTTTGAGTTTTAAATTACCTTGCAGTCCATAAGAGAAACCAAATTCTCATGCTGAAGTGTTGAGAGCTCCTGAAAAACAGAAAAAAAGCAAACAAACATGTAGCGATGTACTCTTGACATTTCTTCTGTCGAATCGCTAATCACACAGCACATGGCTCTGCCTGTTGATTTCCAATACTTCATAAGAGTGCTTACACAGGTGCAAGATTTCCAAGAGTAAGATCAGAGCACTTTGTATAGTTGGGTGTGACTCAATTTAATGTACGAATATTGTTGGGCTTTCTTGCAGCCTTGTAGGATCAAGCATTTTGGGGATGGGGTGTGACAAACAGAAGAGGTTCCTTACTTGAAAACAGTGAATTACCTACCATTCACAAGAGACAGAGAGTGTGTGTGCGTGTGTGTGTCTGTGAGAGAGAGTCGGAGAGAGAGAGAGAGAACGAACAAAACTTTATTAAATTTTTACAAGGATAAAAGATTACGTGCGCAGAACTTTTTTAGATCTTGTCCTTGCTAAACAAAACTACAAATACTAAACTTTGGAAAACTGCAACTATTTCTTAACACACACACAAACACAATCAGCGTAGATAAAGAAAAGCATTAAATCAGTGAATGTGTCAAATGCTGAATAAAGTATGAACGAGAGAGAGAGAGAGAATTTCAACAGTAACTAAGAAAAGGTTGGGGGAATTGGGGGGGGGGGGGGGGGATGAAAGTGACCAATGCTTTCACGACCAGCTTTTGACAGGTGGCCTTCTGTCAATAAGACTGCCGTCCAGAACAGGTTCTACTGCATCACCATGACGCAATCTGCCTCAGGACGGGCGCGACAACTCTTTAATGTCAAAGCGTTCTCACTGTCACCTTCCACCCACCTGCATCCAACCGCATTTTCCTCCTTTCGTACACAAAGCCTCTTTGCCCACAAAGATTGAATGCGCTGTCAAACTGACATTTTATTTCGGGAGCCTAACTTGGCTTGTCACCCGTGCGTGTGCTAAAAATGTCCTCTGGGAAAGAGTGGGGGGGAGGGGGGGAGGACAGCTACCGTCCGCTACACCTCAAAGGTTCAGTTGAGCTTCCTTTGCAAAATCCAATCGGCCGGAAATAACTCTGACCAAAAGAAACTTACCGAGAGGATCTTGATTTCTTTGCTCAGGAGCTGCTGCGACTTGGCAATGTTCTTCTTTGTGATGCACTTGACTGCGACTTGTACAGAGGGATTCTGAGAAAAAGATGAAAATAAAACACAAAGTTTAGCCTTATTGTATCCAGGTGCACTGTGTATTGGTAGGTGAACAACAGGTGGCATCAGCACATTGTGCTCAGGGAATGAATACCTGACAGTAACATTTGTGCAAAACCCACACCGAAAAACTTGAATTCACCATTATGTATCCCCTCCATGTAATGTGTGCACAAACAATAACAAATGAAATGTGAAGTAAAACTCTCAAAGCAGACACACCACCACAGATCTACGCATTCCACATGCATGCTGAACACCAAGAAATTTCTCAGCTTTAAATTTGTATTAAATAAATTATTTGCCTTCATGTGTGTTTGCGTAAATCGGCGTGTCTAAGAGTAAAAATACATGTATACATGTAAGTAACAACAGTTTTTCTTTCCCTTTTCCTTCTTCCTTTCTTGGTGGGAGGTGGGGAGCAGTGGGGGGGGGGGGTAGCAGTGTTTGGGGGTGGGGGGGTGTCTTCTTGGGTTTAACGTCCTTTTCCACCAGTATGGGTGATCTCAAAGCCAGGGCAACGAGAAAAAGACCAGCACAAATACTTGGCCCCAGCCGGGATTCGAACTCAGGATTCAAGGACTGAAAGTCCAACACTCAAACCGCTGTAACAGGGTTAAGGGGTGACAACAGCCCCTCTCAAATCTGAAATGGTATGTAACACTTCTTTGAACCGGTCATCCCCTATTTTATTTCATGTGCAATATCCTTACAGCTAAATCCTGGGATTGTGCCTAGGTACAACTTATGAAACCGCAAAAAACGCGGCCAAGGCACGCCGACAGTCAGGCTACAAGTACAACCACACAACGTCAGCTGGAGCTGTGTGGCATGGAACAACACAACACACGAGTATCAACAACTCAAACAAGGACTGTCATTGGTGGATACCGAGGTCACTGTCCCAGTTTCTACTCAGCGCTATATTTAGCAATGACACTGAGCTACAGGCAGAGGACTTTTTATGCCCGCGTTCGAGACAGGGCGTTGACAAAGAGGGAACGTTTGAATTCTGAGTCGCGAGTCTATCGGTTGTGTGTTTTAAGTTTGCATGGAACACGCTCTGGTTACAGCCAACTGTGTCAACCCACAAAGTAAAAGTAGTGACTACCGCCTGATCATGCATGAACCCTGTCCTCCTTCCCTGCTGCATACAGATCCTGACCTTAAGGTCAACTTCAAGAGGAAACAAAGAACTGGCAGTCTGCTTTGTTTGAACTGAAAAGAGGTTCTTATGCCCTGAAGGAGGAAAACTGACTGAATCAAATTAAAAAAAACCAGCCCCAACACAAAGAGGGTTGCCAACTGCCACGGGCTAGCATACATTGTGCAAAAACTTTTGACAGTATCGACACACCATGACAGCGCATGAATGCACTGTATGATGAAATAAGTTGCAACAGTTATTACTGTCTTATAGTAAGGTCACCGTCTTGTAAAAATACGGTGATATAATAAGATACATGTATGCACAACAACCAACACAATTGTAGAGACAGGAATAAAATCTGAACTTAAATAAAGAAAGTGTGTATATACATTTTCTATTGTTTAGAGTGTGTAGTCTAACCTGCCCTATGACATACTGTTCATGTGGTTTTCTGCTTATCAATCAAGTATGGGTCCTTCAACAGATATTTTTAAAAAGCCAGCAGCGAGCACACATAGTCTAACTCTAGGTACTGGTCTTCACACACACACACACACACACACACACACACTTTCTTTAATCCTTTTTAATCTTGTTTCCACATGTTCCTGAGTTGTTTTTGTTTTCGTGCACGTGTACTTTGTTTGAAATATATATCATCATGTGTATTTAAGACCTTACTTAATTACTGTCATTATTTCATTCGCGCACTGTTATGGTGTCAGTACTGTCAAATATTTATAAACAACACAATGCAACCCTCCCAAAGTAAACTTTCGTTTAAATCTTCTAGTACAATGGATACCCACTATAAAGTCGTGAAAGTGTACTACACTGCTAACTGACAGCGAGAAAGAGGACCATGCATGCAATCAATGCTGACAAGTCTGATTGTGACTGAGTGAAAATTTTGTGATAACTTGAACCTGATATTACCTAAAAATGTACAATTTCTGAACTTACGTTGGTACACTGTGCTACAACATTACATGTTACATTTGCTGTATGAGGTGCCAATGTGTCAGTAGCATGACTGTATGCATGCCAAGTGTTCACTGTAACTGCTCCAGTTCATATGCTGCTTACCAAATGGACAGTCTTCTCAAAGAGCTACGCATAACGTGTACATGTGTTGTGGATGCGATATTTGCAGGCTGCACGTTTATGCACATGTATACAGATATATGTATGCCTGTCAAAAATCAAATGTTGATGAGCCGAGTTCCATGAGTATCTGGAATAATAAGTGCATGGGGGTGTCGGAACATACCTCCTTCTTTCTCCCCTTGAACACAATAGCAAAGGCACCATGGCCCAGGATCTCATGTCTGCTGTACTCATAGTCCCCAATCACATCCATTTTGCGGCGAGTTGTCATTTCAAGACGGGGTATCGCCGACAATTTGTGGTTTGATCAGAAATGAACAGAAGTTCCCATCGCAAAACTAAGGATTCAACGTCTGCTGCGTTCACACCACTCTCCAGTCTCAGACGGGTCACATTGTCAGTGTATGCATTGAGGACCACTTCCAGCTGCATTTACCACGTCGAATCGTCTGTATGATAGTTTGGCAACAACCAATTCGAAGACAATGGACAAGAAGCATGTGTCACATACACAGTCCCATGTCACAATCGCATTTTCTTACCACCTGATTATGTTTGGGTTTCGAGCCTACTCACATATTATACTTTCGATATGAAAGTAGTGACGTATTGTCCATCAATTTGTAATCGACAAATGAGGCAATACAAAAAGTCATCAATAAAACTAGATATGTAACGTAATTTGGAATTTGTTTTTATATACAGAACTTACTTTTGCTCAAACAGTATCAATTTCAATGAAGCATAAACATAATGTATGGCCTAATTACAATTTCTCCGCGGCCTAAAAGTAGTCCACTAGATACCGTCAAATCTCGCGAGATCGACCATGCGAAGTTTTTGTGTTGAGCTGTGTTGGAAGCACGTGGTGTGAAGGTGAGAAGACAACATAATTATCAGAATAATGAGAATGTCTTATTAACTAACGAATCCTGACAGTTTAGTCTACTAGTCTGCCATGTTACAGTCCTAAGTGCATGTAGCTATTGTGCACGGAAGAATAACACATGGAGCACTTTCAGTTCGATCTACAAGCAAATGGCTGTCATCGCATCTGATTGCCCCATCAAAATCGAAGAATTATGCAAACCTGCACAACAAAATCGGTGCGGACAGCAGTGCCTTTTCTGTGAAATTATCGCAGCTAATCTTTGCCAACATTGTTTTTCAAATATTGCATAATTTTAGTAAACCTGACTCATTGATATGTCCGTCTGTTGCTGAGGTCATAGCTGCGGCTTTCGCGGCCTTGTTTCTACGCAGTCTTGTTAGTGTTTAGATGCACCCTCTACTTGATCGGAGTGTGCGTTTGGGATTGCACCAGAAGGTGAAACGTCGTTCTTTCTAGACAACAGTCCTCGCGGATGGTATCTTTAGGAAACTTAACTAGTGTGGCGTGTTGTCATGTGAATGACGGAGAGTGACGGATTACTGCCGAACGCTTAGGCTCGCTTTCCTCAGGGCAGGTAATGCTGTAACTTTCGGTTGACCGTATGACGGCAGCCCTAGATACTAGTACTAGTAGTAGTATTAGGCTTAGAGCTTAGTATACAACGCCGGTACACAGTACTGAGGTCACGACCGTTTCAAAGCTTATGAGTAGGAATAAAGAAATAAGGAGAGCTTTGTCAGGGCGTCCACTCCAAGTTAAGCCAAGTATGTAACATTTTGTAAATTGTGTACCTGTTTGGGTGGGTGGAGGGGGGGTGCAGGGATGGTACGTTTTGACACTTAGACTTATGGCACTTTGTCATTTGTACAAGATACAGCAGATCTGGTGATGGCTAGTGTTTGCACAGTGTGAATATTCAAGCTGTTGAGCAGCATTACCGCAGGAGTGGTGTGATACTGAAAAGTGATGAACGTCAGTTGTTTCAGTTCTTGTATGAAATCACAGCAAAATGAGTGTCCTTTATTTAACACGAGAAAAACAAACAACAAAGCTATTTCTGTTTACAAATTGATGAAGCTGAAATACCGTGACTAAGCTGTATCGGTACTCAGCTGATCCATCAGATGGTGCACTTGAAGCACATACATGTATGCACAATACTGAGTCAGTGTTTGTTTACTGCTTTGATTGCATTGTCATGCTTCATGTCAACACAGCTGTTACAAATTTTGATGACATTTGGAATTAGAGGGTGGTCCTTGACTTTTTGTTGCAAACAGGTGTTACGTGGTGAATCACTGAATGTTCAAAGAGCCCGTTGTCTTACGGAGGAATACGGTGACTGTCAGGCGCACACTCTTCACGTAGCGAGTTCTTGTATTGACTGCGCAGGGCTGAGATTTAGCAAGCCAGGCTAAGGAGCCAGCTGGGCTCCTAACCTGGGAAGTTGAGGTTGCCACAAAATTTTTCAGGTTGCCAGACACTTTGATTGAAAATGCGGTCCCATTTTAAATTGTATAACTATTGCAGCTAATAAACAAGAAAACTTTCAACAACAACACTGTTCCATTTTTGTGCACTCTCCTTCTGGCAACAATCTCTGTGTCCAACTGACCGGCTGCTCATGGTTTTTGATCGAATCAAGTTTAAACAAATTTGTGCCGATTACAGCGTGCGTCAAGAGTCCATGTACAGGCAAGGAATCTCTACCACTGGCAGTAGTTTTCAGGTCGCCAGCCGGGCGAATAGTACCGTAAATCGAGTTCGCCAGACACCATTTTTAGGGGCCATTGGCGAGTTGGCGAGCGTTAAAGCTCAGCGCTGCTGCGGAAGAAGTCTCATTCACTCACAGAAAGACTGGTGAGCGCGTAGAAACGTTATAGCTGTGTGGTGGTACACTGCTTGCTCAGGCTTCACACATGCCAGCTTCTCTCATGCACACACACAAACGTCTCAGAGCCTTTATATACAGTCCCATAGCATTCTAGCACATTTTTTCAATTCAATTCAATTCAATATAACTTTATTGTCTGTCGATGGCAGAAAATTTTCTTCTGGCACACACACACACACACACATACACACACACACACACATTAATTTACCTAGACATATAAATCCATACATATTAAACACAGATCCTAAAGTAATGTGTGATGTCCAAGTCTAATACTATGCAACTAAACTAAGAAATCTAAACTAAAAGATGGCAAGGGCATAGCGGACATGACACAGCTGAGGAGTAAGCCCAGTTATGAAAATCTCAACAAATAAAATCTATACATACTGGGGACGGGCAGTAAACACAGTCATGAGTTTAAAATAGATACTGCTGAGGGAATGAAAGATTTCTTAAACAAATTTTTCCTCGCTCTTGGTACTCTATAGCGGCGCCCAGACGGGAGTTCTTGGAACTGATCATGGAGGGGGTGGGTGGGGTCGTTGACAATTGTAGTGGCCTTCCTCCTGACAGCCGTTATATAAAGATCATCTAGAGAGTACTGACCCAGGCCAACTATCTTTCCTGCCACTCTGACTATACGAGACAGCCTTGCTTTGTTCTTCATTCTAGGCTGAACCTCTATTATGAAGGAACCAATCAAAAATTAGAACATAAATCGCCTCATTACTATTTTAAAACAGAGAAGACTCCGGAATTACCGAGTACCCGTCCACCAAATCTAGGTGCAACTCCGTCTAATCGTAAACAACCCCTAACAGAGCGATTTGCACGGGATTTCCGGGAGACAGACCTTGACCAAAAACGCGTACCACCTCCCGTGGCAAAATTAGCTACAGTCAGAAAAAAGTCACCACTTCTAGAATTTTTGTGAAAAGAAGTAGAAAGTTCTGGAACATGGAGAACAGATAGACAGATATAGAACACGATATGAACGTAACCTGAGGCAAACTCTGTCTCACACTCAACCTTTTAAAAAAAAAACAACCAACACAGCTATATCTGTCAACCCAGTATAAAACACACAGCCACACTCGTAACAACATGGAAAATTTACGTTTTACGGCAAGCTGTCTCTCAGATAAAATTTATGTAAGATTTTTTGGTGTGTGGCCAGCCCTTGGAAAGAACTAGTACTAGCAACAGTATCTATAGTTTGGTTCCTTGAATTGCCACCTGCACAAAACGCATGCTCATGTGGTCGTGCATTCCTCTGTTATGCTTCTGGCTTTTGTTTTGGCCATCTGGTGTAGATTTACTGGTTTTACAGCCGGTAGCAACCCATTAACCAGTCAGGCTTGATGAGTCTGTACAGCTGTGCAGTAGCTGAATGCATAATCAATAGAATGGCTTGAAGGTGAACCAATCCCTGCTTATCACTTGCCTGTTAAATAATTTTGTAATTGTGTAATAATATTCGTATTCATAATAACAGTTTGCTTTGCGGCAGGCTTGCATAAAATGCAGCGCAAAAATTCTGTGTGGTGGTGCATAAAGTTAGTCAGCTGCGCAGAGTAGTTGTGTACATGTATCCAAGGGAGCTGTCTTGATAACTTACATTTGAACTCCTAACCAAGCATTTTTCCTGTGCTAGACAAAAAAAAAAAAGGCAGACTTCCCAACTGTAGTAGTTTGAAACTGTTGCTTCAGCACCATAGGTTCGGAACAGTCATCTGTTCACATGAACAAGACTGCGTGTGCTATGAGTATGAATGGGTGTGAAAGCAGTGACATATGCCGATATGGAAAATCATATCAGCAGGGGCGTTTGTTTTCTGCGTTTCAGGTAAGGGGTCAACATGCAGTCCAACAACAACTACAGTCTGCGCTCAATATTGGCAGTCACTATTCCATCTATCACAGCACTGTTGGGTCTGATCTGGTACTTCGGTCGCAAGAAAAAAGATGATGACGTCTCAGACGAAGCATCAGAAGTTGCAGCCGCGCAGTCAAAAGCAGGGTCAGACAAAGTCTCTGAGGCTTCATCGTTAATTTCTGCCAGCAAAATTGCAAATGATAAATTAGTTTTCAAAGGCGCCGGTGATCAAACACTAACAAATGGTCCGCCTCAGACATTATCGCAGACACAGGAAAAGTCAGGTCAGCCATCGGCGACTGGAGCTGGTCACATAAAGGGTGGTGTTAATTCAGCTATTAACTCTTCTACAGTTTCTTCTCAGGGTCGTGTTGAAACATCTCCAGATATGAGTAGCTCCGGCGATGCATCAGTGATTTCATCACGAAATGTTGCTCCAGAACCTTTGAGGTTGCAGTCAGCCATGTCCAGAACCATCATGACTACGGTGTCCATGGCTGCCCGCACGACCTTGGAAACCTCCGACTCGGGTGATAGCTTCTCCAGGAGCACAGAGAAGACGTGCACAAGTGTACCAACAATTGAAGGGGATACAGAGCGGAGATCTGCCAGGGTACCGAAAGCTTCGGAGTCGGTCGTTTCCTCAGGAAAACCTTCGTCCTCTCCAGACACCTCCAGACCCAAGCCTGATGTCAAGGTAGCCGAAAACAAAAATGCCTCAGGAACAAACACAACTTCGTCTGATGCATCAGGTAATGTTGTCTCTGACAGAAAAACACCACAACAACCCATCACCACAACCAGTGACTCCCCTGTGGTTGAAACTTTGTCGTGCGCGTCATCTGCTTCCCTCAGTCTTTCAGCAGAGAAACCTCAGTCAAACGACGTAGCTGTGATCCCAGCCCTTTCAGAAACGCAGCAGCTGGAGGCGCCCGTTCATTCGAGCCCTACCAAAATTACTTCACGTTCAGAGGTACCTGATGCAAGTTCTGTTAGAGTTGAGAAGGATGTGGTTGCGGAGTCCCTGACTGGAAAATCTAACGGCAAAGATGACACTGTATGGTCTACTTCTGATATGGACAGAGGCAGCTCCCCATGGGTCATCCTGTCCTGGTGAAGAAAACCAATCGCATCACGACCGGTCAACACCTGAAAAGGTGTTCGATCAACAGAGTAACAGTCAGGTAGATTCCGAAGAACAAGAGTCCAAAGAAAAAACTTCAGATGGTGGTGATGGCAACAGTACTGGGCATGATGTGCCCAGCTCCAGTGATACAGGAACAAAGGATAACTACAAAACAGAGACGTCTGGTGAAACGAAAGGTAGTGGTGATTCTGACATCCAACAGAGAGAGACTGGCAAAACTGTGCCTGTGGCAGACCAGGAAGAGAACTCCAGTAGTGAAGGAATTAACGCTAACAGATCCCCTCAGGACAGCGCAGAAGGTAAGGAGCCTTCAGGGGTTCAACAGACAGAGGAAGAGTCACTCGAGAAAGATTCGGTAAACGGTGTTACAGGATTAGAATGCAGTGAAAAGACTGAGTCAGCTGTTGCTACTTCAGCACCCAGCGAAACCAAATTGGACTGGTCAGACAGTGTGATGGGGGAAGCACCTCAAACGCAGAATGTGGAAGAGGTACCGACTAGCAGTGGATCAAACAGCAGCAGATCAAAATCGGATGGTGACTCTGACAGTGCCAAACCCAAACCATACAGGTACAATGGTAAGTGGTCGACGGCAAATCAGGAGAGAAAAGCGAGGCCAGGAGACGCTGCGGATGTGTGTGCAGACAGGTCTGCAACGGTGGATGAAGCAGCTGCAGTTCGTGCAGTGACAGAAAATGGCTGCGGGGCTGACCCAGGGTCTCCCAGCTGTGATACCAACAGTGAGGTCAGTATTTACCTGTAACTCAGTTTGTTGATGAACATCAACCCCGGAGTTGGAGAGGTTGACACAAGTTTACCTACAGTATTTTATGTTTACCAATTTATAACAGTTCCCTCACAGTCTGTGTGATGTTGGACATGCATGAGTGAGAATATATGACAGTGACTGATGATTGCCCGTAGCCCATCCCCCGCCCCCTTAAAAAATATAATGCAGCAAATTGCACCAGGTAGTGAATGCTGCATGTCCTTTTCTTTCTCTCTCTCTCTCTCTTTAAACAAATTTTCGGTGCAGATACTTTCGTTACAAAACTCAGACTCCAAATGTCCTGAATTGAATGTTAATTGTCGTGTACCAGCCAGTCAATTTAATAATTTATGCAATACCTGCACATGCCTTGTTTAGTTGTTGCAAAGGATGACGTATAGGTGTTTTTCATCTGCACTGCTATTCTATGCGTATCAAGCTAATTTTGATGAAGGGAAAACATTGTTACAGGAGTCAAATGACAGTGGACGAGGTGGAAGTCTTGGTGAAAATCTGGTCGCTTTGACGGGAGGCGAGGTGGTTCACTACGAGCTCAGCTTTCCGTCAGAGCTGTGTGGGCGGCTGATTGGTCGACAGGGAAGAAACATCCACTACATAAAGGAAGAGTCTGGAGCTACGGTGGCTCTGTCCAGCAACCCATTCACGCCTGATTTCCAGATTTGCCGTGTGCAGGGTGAGTGATGATGCGTGTAAATTGTACTGGTGCTTAGCCTTTACCTAATTTCTCGGCTCAAAGTGTCATGCACTGAACTGAGCGTGCACGTTCACGTGAATCACAAGCATACTCCCATGCACTGAAGATGAACACATTACAGTCACATGGTGGGGAGGGTCATCTCAGTTACAGACTGGGGAATTTTTTTATTTTTTTTTTTTTTGCTGCCACAACTCTTTGCCCGCTCCAGTGGTGTTCCTCTCTGGTAATGGGTGGAATCCACGGAGGGCTCGGAAGTTGGGGCAATTTTTATTATGCATGATGATGGAGATGAGGATGATGGTAAGATGATGCTATGGAGGTCCGTGTGGTTTGGGACTGCGGGACAGGGCCGGCCTTCCATGCTTCCTGTCATAAAATAATATCCCGGCATTAACCAGGCCCGGCAACTACGGCACCTGCGGTGCCAGCCGTGTAATCATCCACATCATAATACGTGTCATACCAAGGGAAGCACCCACAAAGTCGCACCCCTGAATGAAGGGTGCTGAGTACTTCACTCTTCAGCCGAAAAATTTGATGCCCCTGTAGGGATATGTGCCCTGCCTTCAGGGATGCAACTAGAACTTGAAACTTATAGGACATATATATATATATATGTCCTGGCTGGATGTGCAACAATAGGACATTTGTCCTGAATCAAGAAAATCAATAGGACATTTCGACTTCATGTATATCTGACACAGAAACCAACATCAGCAGAAAAAACTAACATTTTTATTCATAAGATATAACATATTAACACAAACCAAAACAGAACATCCCCATCGATGAGTGCATCCTTGCCGTTGGAGATGGGGCTTGCGTGTCTCCATGACCCCGAGAGCTATGCCGGCGGGAGATTCGTCTCCTGGTAGCGCCACCCATGCTGGACAGGTCGAAGGGTAGAGGCCAGACGAAGCGCACTCACTGGTCCTCCAGGTTGGGGGTTTGAGTAGGGCTAACAACCCAACTCTTTAAAAACAAAACCTGTTACAGAAACTACAACCACAGATTGTGGTTGCAGCCCTATGTTCCCCAGGGAATAAAGAGGACTAAACTAAAAAAACTAAAACAGAACATGTGCGGTGAGTGCGATCTGTCCATTCTATCTGTAGAGCTACACGCGTTCATGCGAGTCACTGGTTACTGCAGTATGTCTGCAGATGTAGACAGATCTTGCTTTCTCCCCGAAGCCAGGGGGAAGGCGCTGACACGGCGTGCTAAAACTGCCGTCAGCATGTCATCGCTTTCGAAAAATTAATTGGACATGGACCGCTGTTAGAAAAAACGATAGGACATTTGTCCTGGAGACAGGCAAATCAATAGGTCATTAGGGCAACTCGTTCGGACTATGTCCGATGCCTAGTTGCATCCCTGTGCCCTGTGCATTGGTGGCAGGATGTGTTACCTCTACGCTGCAGCCTGCTGACAGCCTTGTATGAGTAGGATTATTTGTGGAAGAGGGAGGAGGGGTGTTGACATAATGGCTAGAAAATACCCCCCCCCCCCCACACACACACACACACAAACTTTCATTAAGGACACTGAAAAAAATGGTACTTTGCAACAAAACGCGCAGCTTCGGAGTACATGGACCACCATGACTCTGTACAAATCTTTCGAAAGCCAAACCTAAATTTCAGCCTAGGGGCATTCAGATGGGGTGGATGGGTGTTTGGGGGTTTAACGTCCTTTTCCATCACATAGGGGTGATATCAAAGACGGGGCAACAATGAAAAAGCCAGCACAAATATTTGGCCCAACCAAGCCGGGATACGAACTCACGACCTGAGCATTAGAAGTCCAACGCTCTTCCATTCGGTCGCCCCGGCTCCCGGGGGGGGGGGGGGGGGGGGGGGGGGGGGGGGGGGGGGGATTCAGATGGGTTTGGATCTCCATGAGCCAAAATTTGTGCAGGTTCTTTCCAGCAATTCATCAGTGAAACCACACTCGCAGGGTTCTGGACTATCTTTCATGGGCGGTCGGTGGTCTAGTGGCTAAGAGACATGTCACCAATGCGAGAGGTGGGGGGTTCGAGTCCCACTCGGGGCAAACAATTTTTCCTTCTCATATGTGGCACCGTTTATTCGGGCCGATCATCGGGGGTTCTCTCCGGGTACTCCGGCTTCCTCCCCCTCTGCTTTGGAAATGTTCAGGCCACAAAATTTGAAAAATAAAAGCAAAATTTTCTAAATTCCGAAATGTAAATAGCTCAGCTGACCTTCGCACCACTTGATTGTAATGTGTTTATGTCCAGTGTGTGAGAGAATGCGTGTGATTCGCGTGAGCGTGCGTGTTGGGTTCAGTTTGCAGCGCTTTGAGCCGATTCATGAAATTGGGTAAAGCGCCTGTACAATACTCATTATTATTATTATTATTATATTAATGCCATGGTGTTTTCTGTGTTGGCAGGCTTGCAAGCGGAGGTGGACAAAGCGCTGCTGATGATTCGGAAGAAGTTCCCTCTGGCGCAGTACCCTCAGCTGGCCATGATACCCATCGGACCCCCTCAGCCCTCCATCCTCATACCAGAGGTGATGCAAGTGGGTAGACCGATTATCTGTTGAAGTAGAATACTAGGTCAGAACTGAGAATGAGAGGAACATTGTTGCGACGTGTTATCTCTGCTGTACGCTGAAATTGCTGTAGAAGACAGTATGTTGAGGTCGTGGGCGTCGAGTTTGACGATGACATCTTGTGAAAACAGGTTTCTTCATGGCAAAAAAAAAAAACCCCACAAGGCAAAAGAAAAAAAGCTGCAGCTGTTCATGTGCTTGTCTGATAAAATTGGAATAATATGTTGAGCTTTCGAATGAAGTTTTTATTGCTTTGATACTCCTAAGCACAGTAAAAGTTTATGGCATTCTCATTTGCTGCAGCTGATATTTTTCATGAGAACTTTAGCAAAAAGTATTCTTGAATTACCAGTACATCTGCACACACAAAAAAACAACTCCTTGGTTATCTTTGTTTTGGGTAGTTTATTTCCTTCTAACACAATCATGTGTGTGTGTTTTTTATGTCAACAGTTAGACCTGCCTGAGGGTGTGTCTGTGGAAGTTGTTGTGTCGGCCATCGTGAACGCAGGCCATATCTTTGTTCAGCAGCCCACGCACCCAAGCTTCCCCTCGCTGGAAAGTCTGATGATTGTTATGAACACCGTCTACAGTGATGAGAATGTGCCCTCACTGCCACGGCCTGTGGAAGGTATTTTTGTCTTTTAACCTGTCTGCTTATCCAGGCATCAGAATTGTTTTTGAAGCCAGTATTTTCATGGGAACATTTTTTTGCTCACGTGTGTAACAACGGGAGTCTATGTACTAACCCTTCGTTGTGTGTGTGTTTGTCCACAGTAAATGTATAGAAAACCTTAACGCTGGCATTTTATCAGAATCTACAAACACCAGAGGCACCAAATCTTACAAGATGATAGACAACCACAAGGGTCACAAAATCTGGCATGATGATAGGCAGTGGTACCAGTGTCATTCACACATGTATGAGCCTTGATGGCTTTGCCTCTTGTTTTCTGTTTTCCAGATGCGGAAAAATTGTTTGTATTTTTAAATGATTAAATTTTTATTCTCAAATGCCCTGGGGGGGGGGGGGGGGGGGGGAGGGGGATATGTGTGCATACAGTGTTTTTATTTTTATAATTTTTTTTTTGGGGGGGGGGGGGGGGGTTGCCGGTTATGGCACAGGTCACCTAGTAGCTGGGAGACAAGCGATGTGGCAGAACTGCTGACACTCCTTTTTATTTTGTAATTTGCTTACCTTGTGTTTTTGTACATGAATGTGGTCCATTGCAGAGTCGTACATTTTTTCTCTCAGTTGATTTACGAGGTGTTGAAGTTACAGTCCTTTACTCGCAGGTGGAGTGATCTGCGCATCCGAGTCCGAAGGTCAGTGGTACCGAGCTCAGGTGATGCAGGTCTACTTGGAGGATGATACCTGTGATATCAAGTACGTCGACTACGGAGGCTACGCTCGCGTGCCCGCGTCATCCCTCAAGCAGATCAGGTAAGAGGCTTTGTGGTGTCTCACTCAGCAGGTCACTGTTATAATGAGATCAGTGAGGAAGGGATACAGTGAGGCAGGAGCCTAGCAATTTAGTGTTCTGTCCATTGAAATAGCAAATTTCACTTGTTTTCTTTGCTTTTTTTTTTTTTTTTTTTTTTTTAAAGATCAACTTGGATGTTCTGCTATGTTAGATGTTGACTTTAAACAGTTGTGTGTTTTCCTCATCCAGTTCGATTAGTTTGCATCTTCTTCTTCCATTTTCTGATGAGCTCAATTTTCTGTGTCAGATGTTCACTTTTGATAGTCTTGTGGCTTCCTCATCAAAATATGAAGTTAATTTTTTCCCATCCATTATTGAATTCTGGTTGAACTCATGTTTCGTGCTCTCTGTGTTTGACAGGAGTGACTTCATGACCCTACCCTTTCAAGCTGTAGAGTGCTACCTGGCCAACATAACACCACTGCAAGGTACTGCTGTTAATACTTAGTGTTACTTTGAGCAATACTGGGGTATTTCGCAGTGATATTGTTTTAGTCACTCTTGCTCACAGGCCGGGGAATTTTCATTCATTCGGCAATTTTCAGCCAAATTTCCTCTCCTTTCAGCCAAAAATTGTAAGTATCAGCCAAGAACAGGAAGGAGGACAAAGGTTGCACGCACAGTCATATTGTATCAAGATGCATGTAATGCCATATTGGACTTTCTCATTTCATGCATAATTGTTGCATGTCAGTTTCACATCAGTATTTCACATCTGGGTGCCAGGAGAGGCCACTAGGTGCTTTGAAAAATGCTCAGATTTGTTTTCTGACGTGGGGCATTGCCCTTGTGGTCCCCGAGCAGGGTGCCGCCCCTGCACCTGGGCCTAGGTTTCAGTCTTTTTTGTCCTCGGCCTGTGCTGGGAGAGAAATAATGTCTTTTACAAGAATCAAATGACATTGGTGGAGGTGGAAGTGTTGGTGAAAACTTGGTTGCTCTGATGGCGTTGGGTGTGAATCTGGCTGTTGGGAGGCTATAACGTTTTCGCAAAGCAGCTGTTTGCTGTAGTGTGCATAACTTCATGAGTCTTTTTGTGGGGAGAGGGAGTAATGTAGGGAAATAGAGGACAGGGATAAAGAATAGTTAAAATATTTGTATTTAGATGCATCGGAACTTACTTACATATTACTTTTTACTCAGCAAGGCAATCCGTTGCTTGGGGATTGTTGCTTCTGTGTTTGTTTTTTTGAGCTGCTAACGCCCAGTTTGGTCCGTCTGTCTGCAGAAGAGGACTATTTCAGTGAAAACGCCAGCATGCAGTTGGCAGAACTGACCGCCAACAAGGTTCTACAAGGGCAGGTGATATTAAGGGCTGAGGATAACATACCATACGTGCACATCTACCAAGTGACAGGGCACAGTGTGAGTAGTCTGCTTTCTCCTTTGTTCTCTTTATTACAGTACTTCTTTTGGGCGACCACTCCATTGGACAGATAGGAGTGGTCTTAAAAGAGAGGTGGCCACCCAAAAGAAGCTTCAGACGGTGAAGAAGTGCAACCCAGTATCATTGTAACATTGGTCTTCACATGCAGGTGGTCTCTCAAAGGGATGGTCACCTAAAAGAGGTTCTACTGTATTAAATGTCTGTAAATATTAGGCCAGGCAGAATCTTTGTTCGAGGGTTCACAGGAAAGCTTTCCGAGGTGTTTTGATCATGCTTTTGGCTTTAAGATCTCAGATGGGCTAAAAGGGCTGGAAGCGATAGGTTACTGGTGTTTTTCTTGGGTGTTTTTTTTTTTTTTTTTAAATTATTGTTCAATTGTTGGTGTCATTTTATTTGTTTGGTTCTTTTCTTGGGAGGGATGAACAGTGTATTCTTGTAATAAGGCTTTTTGTGCCTTCATTCTTTTTTGGGTCTTTTGTTTTTATGGGATTTGGGATAACTCCACTTTGAGTTTGAGAATAACTTGGAATAACATACATGGCGCACGTCTCCTGTACTTACATACTTGCTTCCATATTTCAGGTGCTTTTTGTAAACCGGGAGATGGTGAACAGAGAAGTGGTCCGGTGGATTGAGGTCCTGTAGCGGAGGTGAGAAATACTGTGTTTGAACTTCAGATGTATGCTGTGTCGGATCTGCAGAAACGCTGTGTATGTGTTTGATATATCAGAAATGCTGTTTTGGACTTCAGAAACGCTGTGTATGTGTTTGATATATCAGAAATGCTGTTTTGGACTTCAGGAACGCTGTGTTGGAATCTTACAAATGCTGTAATGGACATCAGAACTGTTCTTTTGGAATCTTAGAAATGCTGTCATGGACTCGGAAGTACATAGTTGGACTTGTGATGCATTTGCAACATCAGGAGTGCTGTTTCAGAAGTTCACAAAAGCTGTTTTGGTGTTGAGAAACGCTCTTTGGGCTTGAGGCGTATTGTGTTCGGACATCGGACAGGGTGTTTTTTACTTCAAAAGTGCTGCTGTGGATTTCAGAAATGCTGTTGTGGACTTACTGTCATGGAACTTGAGAATCGCTTTTTTGGAACTTGAGAATGCTCTGTAGAATTTAGAACATCAGAAATGCTGTCTTGGACTTCAGTGTTGGTCTTAGACATGATGTGTTGCCCCGTGAGTGCTGAAATCGGACTTTAAAGAGTCCTGTGGCGAAGGTTCAGAAACGTTCCCCTGGACTTAAGAAACGTGTTGGAGCCTCACTAAGAACTACTGTGGTGAACTTCAGAAAGGTTGTTTTGGCACTTGAAAAATACTGTGTTCGAACTTCAGAAATAGTGTTTTGGGACTTCAGAAATATGTGTTGAAACTTCAGAAATGTTTTGTTGAATTTCTAAAATGCTGTGGCGAAAATGCTGTGCAGGAACATCAGAATTGGATTTAGACGTTGTGTAGAGTTGAACTAAAGAAATACTGTAAATTAGTATTAATCGGATGTTTGGAATGCTGTGTTGAAACTTCAGAACTGTGTTGAAACTTTACTCAGAACTGCTGTGCTGGAACGAGAAATGCTGTTTTTGAACAGCAGAAATGCTGTTTTCGAACATCAGAAATGCTGTCTTGGAACTTCGGAATTTTTTCAAGTTGCTGTGTTGGACTTCAGAATTGCTAGCAGGATGTGGCGCACACATGTGTTACTCACATTTCTTTCTACATGTATATTCCTTGTATGTGTGGTGCACTTTGTTGTTATTTTTTTCCCTGTGTTCAGCCTCACTGCCTTTATGGTTTTGAAAATAATGTTTTTTGGGGTGTTTTTTTTAGTGCATTATATTACATGTATATCAGTTTGAACACTGCCTTCATCAGTATATCACCTGTTGTGTGTCATTCCATGCAGAGTTCATATTACATAGTATGTCAGAATATGTTTCTGTCTTTGACCGTGGCAGTGTTTCTTTCTACTGTTAGGACCAGTGTTTCTATGGGTCTATTTTTGTCTTCCATTTTTCATTCATCATTGATCTGCGGTGATGAATTGCGTGACTAGTTTACCGTTTGCATTCTGGCACTACCTCTGCCACTAAAGCGAACTTGCTAGGTTTGAACAGAAGGTGGATGGATCATACATGTAGATGAAAACGAGTGAAAAGCGTTACGTTTTGTGCATGCAGTGAGATGATCTTTTTGTTTGAAAACTTCAGTAGGTTTGCCCTGAATGAAAATTCAGGGTAACGTGGCACACCCAGTCATTTCCTTTACAAGGAAGCATCAAAATACAAAAGGGTTTGACACTTTTTTCAGGGCTGAGATTTAGCAAGCCCAACTAAGGAGCCAGTCGGGCTCCCAACCATGGAAGTTGAGGGAGCCCGACAATTTTTCAAGGAGCCCGACTCTTTGATGAGAAACTTTGCTGTACCTGCGCTATTTTTAGACCAGTCTGCGCGATGGTGAAATGAGAGCTCTGGACGCTGAGGCAGTCAGCGGGTTCAGCAACGGCGTTCGTGTGTATTGCCGCGTATTACCAGTGCAGGTGTGTCGGTAAAGCGGAATCTACCGATCGGGCCGGGAAATATCGAGGCGTCAGCCGGGCGATTGAAACTGTGATCCGAGGGAGCCCGACGTGATTTTTAGGGCGCCTGCTAAAGCTTTTTGGTACCCACTGTGTTGTCAGTGTAGTTTTTCTGCATTACTGTTACTGGTGTTAGGCTGGAGTCCATCAGAGAGTATAGGTAGAAAGGAGAAACAAAGAATTTTCCTTTGATTCAGGTTGTGTCTTGTCCAAGACCATTTACTGTAGTTTTCTACAGTTTAAACCTTTTTCACGCCTTTATTAACACTGATATTAGTGATAGCAAAATGAAAACCTTTGGAAAAAGGCAGCACGGAGCAAGAACAATTATCACATTGTCTTCATGAGCTAAAAATTCAGAGGTGCCGTGACAGATCATTAAATTTGTAAGAAAATCCTTACAGAGGTATAGCTGTAGGGGTTCTGACATTGAAGGCGCCATATAATATGATATATGGAAGCTGACGAGGTTGCTAGGTTACATTGTAACCTCATCATGCTGCAAATACAACAGCACATGTGCTTACATGCCTGACTGGCACTGGTCTCCGACGTAACTTGACACAAATACTGTCTTGGTTGTTTTTTGTTTTTTTTTTTTTTGTTGAACATTGTTTCTTCGGGGTTTTTTTTTCACTCACATTTTATTATGTTTTTCTCTCACTATTTTAAACCACTTTATTTTAAATCTGTAAAAACAACAAGGTTTGGATTTTTTTCCTTTATTTGTGCACCAGATTACAGACTCTATTAATTTACATGTCATTTTTCTTTTCTTTTTTTTTAAACATTTTTAAATTTTAATCTGTTTTATTTTTTACTATTAACCACAGCTAACGTGGTTGTAAACGTCATATTGTAAAGGTTGAAACCGTCCTTTAACTATTATCTCGGTTTTAATTTTGCCAGAAACTGATCTCACTTTCTGATGCCATGCCCCTTTCCCGCCAGTTTTAACCATTTAAAAGCCATGTCCAGTATCTCTGCTAATGTGCTATGCTTACGTACTGGAACTCTTTTTAACAGATCAGTATGTGCATTTTCCACAGCATTACAATGACAGCTTCAGTTTTCACCTTTTGAGTTTTGTTGTTGTTTGTTCATGTGTGTGTGTGTGTGTGCTTTGTTGGTTGTGTTTGTGTGTGTGGATTCATTGCAGCATATGTTTTTATTCTTTTGACAATGTGAGAATTTAATTTTTTTTTCTGTCAGGAGCGCAAATGAAGATGAATTCTCTTTTTAGGTGAGGTGTTTGCAGGTTTATGAAGATTGTTGCTCTTTTGAATCTTTGTTGTAGGGGTGTAGTTGTGGCACAGTGTTGATTTTCCATCAACACACTAAACAGCATTGTTTTCAAACCACTCCATGTAATGCTGAGACATTTTCAGGGAACTGTAACCATGTTTACTGACATAATATGGAACATACTTAGTGTCTGGAACCATTGTGAATTTTCATATTTTTTGCTGGTAAAATGAACAGAGTTCCGGTCAATTATTATGGGTCTTCACTGTGAGTAGTGCATAAAATTTACTCTCGAACAAGTGCTGTGACATTTATTCTTTGTGGAACACAAGCAGTGCTGACCAGGATTGAATGCTGTTTGGCAGTTTGTACTTGTGATTCTTCTCATTTGGCAGTTTGTTTATAATGATGATTCATTAACACCTTGCCTTGCCAAAAAAAAAAAAAAAAAAAAAGCAACCAAAAAAAAAAAACCTAAAAAAAAAAAAAAAAAAAGCAAAAAAAAAAAAAGAAATTTGGGAATGTAACCCAGAAGGATGCCCGACCAAAAAGATAACAACAACAAATGTGAAAGTAGCAGTTTCAGATAAACATCTCTCTCAGTTGGTGGAAATCTTTTGACGAGGTGAAGGTTTTGGTTTGTCTTATCAATGTTAAAATGTTGATTTTGTCTCAAAATTTTTTTTTTTTTTTTTTGGTTTTGGTGAACTGCAGATTAATTTAAATCCATTGCAAACTACATGTACAAATGGTTAATTTATATGATTATGTCGTTTGTTATTGGCTAGGAAGCTTTAGTGTGTGGATTTAAGTATGGATGATTTTAGTTATGCTTGTCTTAGTGCATACATGTACATGAATAAAGGGAGGTGCAGGCAGCATTGGCGTTGTGAAGAATTTTTCCATTTCTTGATTGGACAATACTGATAAAACATTAAACGACTAATAACACAGATGTATTGCACATGTAGGTGCAGTATCTATGCAGGCACTTACATGTGCAATACCTTTAGGATCAGATTTTTACAGTCATTTGTTTGGAAGAAAAGCCTTTAGACAAAAAGTGGCAATTATACAGACACTACTTTGTGAGCTCTTGATGTTATTTTTGTCACTGGTGTGAATCCATACAGAAGTTGGCACACAGAAATTATCACTTTCATTTGTATGGATGCTGTGCCGTAGAGAAGGTGGCAAATGGATTGGCGTCTCTTCGTGTGTTATTTCGTCACCGTTAGTGCTGTGCCCTACAGAGCTTTGAAATTAAGATATCATCACTTCATGAGCATTTGTTAATACCGTCATAATATGACTCGGAGTTTTGTTTTGAAAGTATACATTTTCGTCTGGTTGTTTTGAATGTATTGTCAACAGAGGTATGCAGAAATTTGACATATCTGGACGTACATGTATACGTTCAGGATAAGAAGAATGATGCGGACTACTTGCAAAGTTGTCTCTGTTTCCTTTTCTCTGGTTTTTTTTCTTCTTTTTTTTTCTTTTTCTTTTTTTGACGATTAACTGTATCAGCTGTCTCAAACTGAAACCAAAGATTTCCAATCTTGAATATTTTTCTCAGTGTGTTACGTGTGGAGATATGTTGAAGAGCCCGTCGTCTTATCGAGGTGAAACGATGACACACAGGCGAACACTTCCTCACGTAGCGAGTTCTTGTGGACTGCTCGTTGTCTCTCACTCACAGAAGACACGTGAGCGCGTAGAAAAGTTATAACCAAGTGGAGTTTATTACAGCACTTCTCGCGTGTGTGCACGGAAGAAGCTTGTATTTGCGAAGCTTGAAAGTGCTGTGTAACACCAGAGAAGTGCTGTAATAAACTCCACTCGGTTATAACTTTTCTACGTGCTTACGTGTCTTCTGTGAGTGAGAGACATCGTGCAGTCCACAAGAACTCACTACGTGAGGAATTGTTCGCCAGTGTGTCATCGTTTCACCTCGATAAGACGACGGGCTCTTCAACATATCTCCACACGTAGCACAATGAAAAGTGTAAAAGGCAACGCATGTCATTATTGATTAATTAACCAGGGTCCATACAGGTCATGGAATCCTGG
>JACVVK020000194.1:1042500-1052437 GCA_018292915.2 Batillaria attramentaria | reverse complement strand
CAAAGAAAAACAAAGCAAAAAAAGAAAAGAAAAAAGAAAACAACAAAAAAAACAAATACAAAGCGTAATTGACACTGAGCGCTCCTGTACTGGAACCACTGCTGTGTAATCAACGTTGTAATGCATTAAGAGCTTTACTAATCACCAAGAAAGAGCGTTTTAAGCGTGCAAGCACACACATGAGTTTTGTTCCAACACTTTAAGCTGGCGTAACAAAGATAGAATTAGGCCGTTTACAATAAAATACGCGACTGTACAAATCAGTCGTGACTCAGCACAACCAACACCTGTCCACAGCCACCATGGCTTTCTCCGTTTCTGTAGAAGTTCCTAGTGGAGCCGGGACAGTCGAGCGGTAGAACACTGGACTTTTAATACTCGGGTCGTGAGTTCGATTCCCCGGTTGGGGCCAAATATTTTTGATGTTGCTCCGTCTTTGATATCACCCACATATGGTGGAAAAGCGTTAAACCCATAGGCTCGTCACATAAGGAAGACATTTTTGTTCGAACAAACATGGGGGAAAAAAAGCTCAAAACACGTTCCGGAAAAAAGACAAGTTGTAGCCACTTGTCACATGAAAAAGCACATGTTCGCTGTTTGTGTGACATCAGCCTTAACACTCACCTACCCTCTCTCTAGGAGTGTCTTCATAAAGCAAACACCCACTGACCTAGCCCGGCTTCGTGTGCAGTACCGGCAGACTGATGGGAGAGTGAGTAAGACTGATGTCAAACAAACATCCAGCACGACCGAACACGAAGTTTTCCCCCATGTTCCTTGTGGTGACATACGGCCACAACATTGAATGCCTTTGCACTAATTTTCCGGAACGTGTTCGAGCCGTATTCGATTTTTTTTTCGGACCAAAACGTATACCGTGTGACAGTAGCCTAAGGCTGCATGTTTTGTCGTCTCAGTGTACAGCGCTAGAGGTGGGCCCCGTGTTGTTTGAGAATTGTCATTGTGTCTGTATGCCCGTTATTGCTGGCCAGGAAAAGGGGAGTCAGTCCGTTGAAGGTTTTGGCATTCACGTCTGCCCTGTGATGTAAAAGACAGGTCACGACCTCGGTATGGTTAGCATCACTGGCGTAGTGAAGCGGTGTGTTTCCCCACTTGTCTTGTGCGTTGATACTGGCGCCTTTCTGGATGAGCAACTCACACACTGCATTTCCACTGGCATAGTGGAGGGGCGCTAAATCTTCCTTGTTTTTAACATTCACGTCTGCTTCGTGCTGAAGAAGACAGGTCACGACCTCGGTATGGTTAGCATCACTGGCGTAGTGAAGCGGTGTGCTTCCCCACTCGTCCTGCGCGTTGATACTGGCGCCTTCCTGGATGAGCAACTCACACACATCTTTCAGTCCATCTTTACCGGCCATGTGGAGCGCTGTATGTTTTTTGTCTTTTACATCCACGTCCGCTTTGTGCTGTAGAAGACAGGCCACGACTTTGGTATGGCCACGTTTCCTAGCAACGTGAAGCGGTGTGTCTCCCCACTTGTCTTGCGCGTTGATACTGGCGCCTTTCTGGATGAGCAACTCACACACTGCTTTGTGTCCCCGCTCACTTGCTTTGTGTAGCGCTGTTCTTTCCTCCTTGTCTTTAACATCCACTTCTGCATTGTGTTGTAAAAGACAGGTCACGATCTCGGTATGGCCATTTTCACTAGCATCGTGAAGCGGTGTGTCTCCCCACTTGTCCTGCATATTGACATCGGCACCTTTCTCCATGAGCAACTCACTCACTGCTTTGTGTCCCTTCCTACAGGCCAAGTGGAGGGGGGTCTTCCCGTTGTTACTCTGTACGTTGACTGATGCTCCGTGCTGTAGGAGGGTGGTGACCACCGGGAGATGACCGTAATCACTGGCGATCATGAGAGGTGTAGGTCCTGTGTTGAATCTGGCGTCGACACTGGCCCCGAGTGTGATGAGTGTTTCCACTGTGTCATTGTGGCCGTTCTGACTAGCAATATACAGGGGAGTGGCTCCATCATTCCTTGCAGCATCCACCTTCGCCCCGTGATCTATTAACACCCTCGCCGTCTGTGTGTGGCCGACCGCACTAGCAATTAACAGGGGAGTGGCTCCATTATTCTTTGCAGCATCCACCTCCGCCCCGTGATCTATTAACATCCTCGCCGTCTGTGTGTGGCCATTCTGACATGCGCAATACAGCGCCGTAAATCCTTCCTCAGTTCTATCATCAACACGTGCACCGTGACCCAACAAGATGGTCACTACTTGTTCACGACCACACAGACTGGCGTAGTTAAGGGCCGTGTCTCCCTTATTGTCTTTCACGGTGACATCCGCTCCACGCTCTAACAGTGTAGTCACCAGATTTACATCACCACGCTCGCTGGCCAGCATGAGTGGGGTGTATCCGTCATTCCTGCCAATATTCACATCAGCTCCGTGACGTAATAATGCTGCCACAGTCTCCTCATGTTCATTGTCAATAGCTAGGTAAAGGGGGGTGTGTCCAGTCTCGTTTCTCACGTTCAACTCAGCTTTCCTAGCGATGAGAAGTTCCACCAGCTGTGTGTATCCATGTTTACTGGCAAAGTGTAGAGGTGTCCATCCCTCGCTATCAGCAGTGTTGACCTCGGCGTTCTGACTGATCAAATACCTGACGATGTCTGTACGACCTTGATCACAAGCCAGTCCTAAAGGTGACCACCCCTTGTCGTCACGAGTGTTAATGTCATGAACACCGGGTGTAAGACTCATTACTGTGTCCAGCTTGTTCTGTCTGATGGCCTGGTGGAGAGGGAAGCGTAACTCCGGGTTTTCATTTTGAAGGAAGGGCGTGTTTTCGTGATTAATATCATTTTCTATCTGTCTTGCCTGTAAGCCAATTTCTGTATTCTCGAGTTGTGCATCCCGTTTGTCAGGATCTCGTCCGTAATGAAAACTAGGACCGTTTTTTTGTGAACCTGCAGGTAAAAGAAGCGGCCATATCAAATTTAAAAATGTCAGTGGGATAGAAAGATATAGTCTATAAATTAACTGGTTCAAGGAGAAACAGTTTGAGACACATTTTAACCTTAAAAAGTCCTGTAATGGAGAATTTTCCAAGCACGGTAAGAGGTTCCCAAACCACCTAAATACAGGGGAAAAGCATTTCTTTATGAAAGGCAGGGCGAACAGTGTTAAGTTCTGAATTGTTTTTATATTTTCCAGAGGGGGGCTGTGGAAGCAAGCATTTGTGGTACTGCAAATTCCAACGAACAAGTTTGTTGCTAATGCTTTGCTGGCTCCTGACAGCTGAACGACAGACGGAATGTTTGAGCATCACTTGGAGAGTATGCTGAACCAAATGACAACAAGGAGGAACGGCCCCGTCCTACAAAGTTGTTTCTCCAAACTTCATCAGTTTTATTTTGTCTTTGTAATTATTGTTGCCGGTTCTCCCCTCTCCAAGTTCTACTAATGACAATAGATCCTCTACGACCTCGACCGATTAGCCACGTGACCGGCTGGGGGTGGGGCCGGGTGGGGGAAGAAGGGAGGGAGAGAGAGAGAGGCAGAGAGAGAGGGTGGGTGGGTGGGTGGGTGTTTAGGAGATTAACGTCCTTTTCCCCCACATAAGGGTGATATCAAAGACGGGGCAACGAGAAAAAGGCCAGCACAAATATTTGGCCCCAGCGGCCAGGATTCGAACTCTTGGCCCAAGCATTGAAAGTCCAACGCTCTACCATTCGGCCACCCTGGCTCCCCAGAGAGAGAGAGAGAGAGACGTCAGTTCCGTGATCTAAACATTTGACGTCAGCCTCAGGCAGGTCGTCGTACAGAGAGAGAGAGAGATGACGTCAATTCCGTGAAGTAAACTTTCGACGTCAGCCTCTAGCACTGAGATCGTCTGAGGATGCTTGTTCATGTCTTGTGATTTCCCTGTTGGCTTTGTGACTTCTCCGACTGAATTATTTTTCACATGAAATCTGGAAGATCTAGAGGGCTGATGAAATGTCGGAAGCAGTGGCGATACTTGCAGATTTTGTCTGTGAACCAAACATTTGACGTCAGCCTCACGCTGCTCGTCTGACAGATGATACTTCTACATATCTTGTGATTTCCTTGTTGCTTTTGTGACTTCCGTGACTGAATTAATTTTGACATAAAATCTGGAAGATCTAGAGAGCTGATGAAACGTGGACTTAAGTGCCTTGGTTTGTACTTACGAAATTGCAAAATTGGAACTTTTTTGACCGGCGCTTCTCGCAGAAACGTGAAAAATGTGTTTATCTAAAAGCTCTGCTATTCTTAATACTAAAGCTATAATAGTGCAGCAGTTCATGTCATATGTGCAGTTGGCACAAGTGACAAAAATACCGGAATGATGAGTAATTTGAAGGAGTCTTTTCATAGATATTTGGCCTTATATGCAAACCACCCCTACCTCGGAAATATTTTTCTTACACAAAACCTGTCAGAGCTACATAGCTGTGCTACGAAAACAGGCAGTATAATTGGATGATCTTCGCAATTTCAGAAAATGAAGCCATTTGAACATTTTTTTGGAAAAAATTCGTAACATGACCGATTTTTAAAAATCGGCGATAACTCTTTTGAAAATGCAGTAGGCTAAAAATGGTGAAAGGTAGGTCTGGAGAAGGTGAATTCCCATTTTATCTCAAAGTAAAAAGGCCTCCAACGAGGTGGTTTAGGAGATAGCCATCATTACATCCGTCCACACACACACACACACACACACACACGTCATTCCCGCCAAAAAGAACGCAGCAGCAAAGTGTGCACGTAAGGTGTCTATGACGCAGATTTCGTTACGTCACTGTGTGCGTGAAAGTAAGTATTGTGTGGAGAAACGTCACAGTCTTGTTTTGTATCACTGAAACTTGCTGCTGAGCGTAGCAAAATCTGCCCCGTCCTACAAAGTTGTTTCTCCAAATTTCATTTTATTTTGTCTGTTTTGTTGTTATTGTTGCCGGTTCTCCCCTCTCCATGTTCTACCAATGACACTAGATCCTCTACGACCTCGACCGATTAGTCACGTGACTGGGGGTGGGGCCGGGTGGGGGGAGAGCGAGAGAGAGAGAGAGAGAGAGAGAGAGAGAGTGTGGGTGGGTGGGTGTTTAGGAGTTTAACGTCCTTTTCCACCACGTAAGGGTGATATCAAAGACGGGGCAACGAGAGAAAGGCCAGCACAAATATTTGGCCCAAGCCGGGATTCGAACTCTCGACCCGAGCATTGAAAGTCCAACGCTCTACCATTCGGCTACCCTGGCTCCCCACAGAGAGAGAGAGAGAGAGAGAGAGAGAGAGAGAGAGGTCAGTTCCATGAACTAAACATTTGACGTCAGCCTCAGGCAGGTCGTCATACACAGACGGAGAGATGACGTCAGTTCCGCGAACTAAACATTTTGACGTCAGCCTCTAGCACTGCGATCGTCTGAGGAAGCTTGTTTATGTCTTGTGATTTCCCTGTTGGCTTTGTGGCTTCCCCGATTGAATTATTTTTCACATGAAATCTGGAAGATCTACAGGGCTGGTGAAATGTCGGAGGCAGTGACGATACTTGCTTATTTTGTCTGGGAACTAAGCGTTTGACGTCAGCTTCACACTGTCATACCATGACAGATGATGCTTGTGCATGTCTTGTAATTTCCCTGTTGCTTTTGTGACTTCCCTGGCTGAATTAATTTTTACATAAAATCTGGAAGATCTAGAGGGCTGGTGAAACATGTACTAGAATACCTTGTATTGTACTTATGAAATCGAAAATTTGGAACTCTTTTGACCGGTGCTTTTCGCAGAAACTTGGAAAAGTTATGTTTATCTAAAAGTTCAGTTATTCTAAATGCTAAAGCTATAATAGTGCAGTAGTTCCTGTCATATGTGCAGTTGTCACACTAGACAAAAACGCCGGGATGATAAGTAATTTGCAGTAGTCTTTTCATAGATATTTGATCTTATGTGCAAACCACCCCTACCTCGAAAATATTTTTTTACACAAAACCAGTCAGAGCTACAGAGCTGTAGCACGAATACAGGCAGTGTGATTGGGTGAACTTCCAAAGTCTAGAAAATGAAGGAATTTGAACAACTTTTTCGAAAAAATTCGTAACACGACCGATTTTTTAAAATCGGCGATAACTCTTCTGAAAATGCGGCAGGCTAAAAATCGTGAAAGGTAGGTCTGGAGAAGGTGATTTCCCATTTTATCTCAAAGTAAAAAGGCCTCCATCGAGGTGGTTTAGGAGATAGCCATCATTACATCCGTCCACACACACACACACACACACACACACACACACACACACACACACACACACACACACACACACACACACGTCTCACAACTCCCGCCAAAAAGAACGCAGCAGCATAGTGTGCACGTCAAGTGTCTATGACGCAGGTTTCGTTACGTCACTATGTGCGTGAAAGTATTATTGTGTGGAGAAACGTCACAGTCTTGTTTTGTATCACTGAAACTTGCTGCTGCGCGCAGCAAAATCTGCCCCGTCTCATAAAGTTGTTTCTCTATAGAGAAACAACTTAAAAAGGTATCGCAGTTTTGAGAGTCAGTTTGACAGTCGGGCATTATCATTCTCAGCAAGAATATTACTTCTGTGGTGGTTTCCGTTTAGTCTGTCTACTTAATTAATCTACATTTGTGTACTGGTGAGAGGGCGTCACAGTGTGTGTGTGTGTGTGTGTGTGTGTGTGTGTGTGTGTGTGTGTGTGTGTGTGTGTGTGTGTGTGTGTGTACTCTAAAATCATCAGCGCCAGGATTAAATGATATATTTGCCGTTCCATACTACACACACGAATATTAAAAACAAAACAAAATAATAACCGAACCCGAAAGTTGTCTGCATTATCCCCAGTCATGATATTCAGTCGAGATATTATACATCTGTAGACACTGTTTGGCTGAACCAACGAACACGAGTTGTCGGCCAGCGATAAGTAGCTTACCGTCAGAGCACTGAAGTCTTTCGCCACATGAACAGGAAATAATTCTGGAACACAGACACAGAATGACGAAACATGTGACCTTGACCTCGTATTTGTGGTTGCAGAAAGAAACCATGCGAACAAGCAAATAATAACAATATAACAACAAACAAACAAAGCCTCATACACCCTGCTACCTAAACAAAGAAAGAAACAAAGACAAAGCAAAGGAAATTATAGGCAAACAACAAAACGTTTTGTTGAATTACCGAACAACCTGGATTAATATCTTGCAACGTTCAGACTGGGCAGCTGAATCATTCTTTACAGCAAGTAGCTTACAATAGACGTTTTTAGTGTGAGAATGTGTTCATTAGACAGGTTTCCAAGAATTAGGCTAGTCTAATTAGGCTTTTTATATAGCGGAAGGTAGAACAAATTTGATCCTAACTTTTTATTACAGAAATCAGTAGAGCACAGGCCCCTAATGCTGTGGTGGTCTCCGTGAATTTTTTCTCCGTCCGCGTCACCGTTAAAAACGACCGTTTATCTTGCCATTTTCACTATATGAGCCCTATAAATGGGCTTTTGAGGGTGTGCACAAAGTATGCGTGTTTGCGGGTACAGAAATGCGCAGAACTCCACTCTAAATACGGTTACTGTTAGACAAGACATGCATTGTTGACATACTGAAATTTTACCCCAATCAGAATGATGCTTCCTGGAAAATTGCGGCCATCAGTTTGGCCGTTGATTCAAAGGACCCTGTAAAACGGCAGTATTTGATGCTTGTGCACTTATCAGGTCACTGCAGGTGACATGTATCGCGGAAAACATTTACGAACATTGAACAATTTAGTCAGGAAACGCTTCTTTGGTGTTGTGAAGTTCCCTTGTCACCGCATGTCCAGGTACGTATGAAATATGATATCCAAGTGAGCACTTTTTTCGGTAGCGATATTTTGGGGGTGTACTTACTAAAGTAGTTGCTGCTTTGTGAGTAGTGAACGGTTTTTCTCAAAGAGCAGTGCACACTCAAGAATAGTATCCCAGTTGTGTCATATCAAAAGTTCATTGAAATCGCTTTTGTACTTTTGTCACAAACAGCCAACGAAAGTGCAACCTGTTTAATAATGGCTGAATATGCGTAATGATGGGAGTAGGGACACTTGATTGGTTGCTGTGATAAGGTGTATCCGCGAAAACAAGTATAATATGATGCAAATATTCGGGCACATGCTCGGTGTTTCAGAAGTATCTTCAAGAACTTGTATGAGAGATTATTGCTTATAGATGGCCGTTAATTGAAGCTATCAGTTCCCTATATGGGCTGAAAGCGGTGCTTACCAAAGAGCCTGCCATAATTGCTACACTTGATGCAATTTCCTTTTATACATTTGTCTTGGAGGAAAAGACAATGACTAGACTAGTCGTATGAAGAAAGATCCGTGAATCTAAACAAGCACGTCTTCTTTACAGCGGTCATTATTTTACCCATTTTTTTCCATTTCCTTCATTACATGCTGCGTGGGGGGTAGGTTTATATTTTGCTGCTAGCAGCCACCAGTTTTAACTTGTCATTGTTTTACATATTGGAAAAAGTAGAGTGATTCCAGGAGAAGGAAAACGTGCATCCCACATCAAATTTCATGAACTCTTCACTGCTTGAAATAGGTGACTTAAATCACCTTTTTCTAATTAAACAGAGCATTAATTGCTACGGGGGTAGGTTACCAAGTAGCCAGATATGACGGCCACAGTGTACACAGCGTTTTTTGTTACTGACCAACTTTTAGAGGAGAGGCTTGGCACTTACGTGTTACTAGCCCATCCACTATGTCCTTTTGGCTGTGAGGGGAAATGACGGGAATCCATATTGTGGTTGGGTTCAAAAATTGACTATACACAGCAAAGATTACAAATGACGCCGCTGCAGCAGGTATTGTGCACACACTTCAAGTTTGACTACTGGATATGTTAGGCCAGACACCCTGTGGTGGTCCAACGAAATGACGACAGATTTGCCTGTAGAAGCTCTCAGTTATCAAATCTTCCTTTTTCCATATAGACGCCAATTCTCTTACTGATGGGGACCGGGCTGACATATTACGCTGCTGCAGCTGCTACGCTTGACAGATCATTTGCAGACGCACATCATACTTTAGCGAAATGGTCCAGCATCCCTAAAATACTATTACAAGTATACCTTTTTGCCTCAAATTCTAACGCACTCAGAAAATGTCGGACATTTTCATTAATTCCTGTTTTGAGGTACAGGTACAGAAATTAGACAAACTTAATATGAAACGTCCAGAAAAATAATATCACACAAATGCAAATGAAAAACAATAGACACAAAAGCAAATCTGTGAAATCTCTTTTATTTTCAACGTGTTTTTCCTTGGGAACAAACGCCGTTATTTTGCCTCTTTTTTTGGACATTCATAAGTTTACAAATGAAAATCACTGGCATACATTACTGGCAAAATGTGATGGAGGGTATGTAGAACACAACATCAAGTCTACAGTAGTAAGTGGCTGAATTCATTTCAAGTGTTATGAGGTATGTTAATCACACGGCAAACATGTTTTCAAGGTCAAGGTCATTGGTTTGTCTGTTTACTCCAAAACATTTTACTTCATCGCTCAGAATAAGCATTTTGGTGCTGCTAACTTTTGTCCCCATGGTTTGGTGAGTTCACAACATCCTCAGAATAAAAATATGACTGCAAAATCTTCATAACTCAAGCGTGACCTTGACCTTTACTAGAGGTCACCAGAAAGGCATTCTTATCAATGCATATTAGGCAAATGTTATGCCAAAAGTTGTATTTACAAAATTTTCACCCAGTCTCTATGACCTTTACTCCCAAGGTCAAGGTCACCAAAGTTGTCCACAAGAAATCTTCTCATACAAACATCGTTTGTGCTAATTTTGTTTTGCCTGGTGCTTGTGACTGCTTGTTCGTTTGCTTATTCTAACACAGCGATGAAAGAAAATGTTTGGGAGTAAACAG
>JACVVK020000194.1:1035000-1037500 GCA_018292915.2 Batillaria attramentaria | reverse complement strand
GACGTCCAAAAGAAACGCGAAAAATATCCCATCTTTCAATTCATTTTTTCCGGTATTAACAAAAGCAGCGTTATTTTTTGCACCCAGTATATCAAGACCGATGTTTGAGGGAAGCGTTCTGTGAATTTTACCGCATCAGCGCACTTGCAGTCCACGTGAAGCCTGAGTTAGCTGTGACACATTTCGTGTGCAGTTCAGCTGAAGGTGCAAGCAAAGCACAAAAGCTGAGCAGTGAGTAGTGTTCACTGTCACTAGGGGATAAAAAGGGCACAAAGATACAGGTTTCATCAGTCCCTCATTCGACGCTATCACGATGCCACGACTCACTTCTGCACAACGCGAGAGGGCCATTGGACGTCTGCAGTCTGGGGACACGCCGGAAGCCGTGGCTGCGACTTTTCAATGCCACATTTCCACCATTTATCGTCTCCAGCATCGGTTCGTGACAACTGGCGCTACTGCTGATGCCCAGCGGAGCGGCAGACCTCGAGTGACCACGCCAAGGCAAGATCGCCACATTTTTCGCATCCATGCTCAAGATCCCGTCAGAACAGGCGCAGAAACAGCCAGAACTGTTATAGGGACACACCAGGCACCCATTTCTAGGCAAACGGCCAGCCGGCGACTGCGCTCCAGGGGACCCGTCCTCACCGTGCGCCATAGACAGGCACGCCTGCAGTGGGCGCAAGGTCACCTCAACTGGAACAATGTTCGCTGGCAGAACGTGCTTTTCAGCGATGAAAGCCGTTTCTGCATTGACCATGCCGACGGGCGTGTTCGGGTATTGAGAAGAAGAGGAGACCGCTATGCTGACAACTGTGTCGTGGAAAACAACGCCTGGGGCGGGCCCAGCCTCATGTTGTGGGGCGCCATCGGCCACAACCAGGTGCTGGGACCTGTCATCTTCCAAGGCCTGGGTCCTGGACGCGGCAACGGCATTACAGCGCAGCGGTACATGGACCAGGTGCTGCACCCTCATGTGCTGCCCTTTTTTCAGGCCCACGGGAACTGGGTTTTCCAGCACAACGCGCGCCCCCACACTGTCAGGGCTACACAGGACCTCCTGCAGCGCTCGGGCATCCAGGTGATGCCTTGGCCAGCGTTATTTCCTGACATGAACCCTATTGAGCAATTTTGGGATTTGCTCCAGACACAGCTCAATAGAGTGGTCCCAAGGCCCACAACTGTCGCTGAACTTGATCGGGCCATCCGGCAGGCCTGGGCCAACATTCCCAGGGCAGCCAGCAACACGTTGGTCCGCTCAATGACCCGCCGCTGCCAGGCCGTCATCGATGCTAATGGGGGCCATACACGCTATTGACTGTTCTGTTAAGCGCAAATGGCGCATCGTCACTGCAACCTTACTGTGTTATGGACAATACGTCAGTGTTGTGCTGTACCAAAAATTGGACATTATTAATGAAATTTGAATTTTGTTACGATTTTTTTCATTATGCATTAAATGAAACTAGACACTGTTTTTCGCGTTTCTTTTGGACGTCATACATTCCAAAATTGCACCCAAGGAGCGAAGGCCTACTGCTGTTCGTCACCAACAGCAACAAATATCACGAACTTCCCCTTTTTGTCAATTCTCTCCCCTTAGTCACCAGCAATACATTTTGGTATAGCGTGTACCTCAGCAATGGCAGCCCGAAATTGTTACTGTAACCAGATCTGTCTTACCGTGAGCATATCACCAGAACTAGTAATTCTGGTAAAGCTGCAGTACAAGATCGTTGAAACTTTGAGGTGGGAATGGAGTATAGACTTCTAAACAAAACGAAGGCCACAGGCTTGTCTGTCTCGCCTGCTACAGTGCACCGAAAGGTATGTGCACTAAGACATGACGAGAACTGTAGAGGGGCGGAACATTTTCGTTTGGAACTCATCAACCGCAGCCAAAGTGAGGTTCTAAAAGCCGACCTGTGAGTTTGAAACAGCTGCTTTCGTGTTCAGTGTACCGGCAGTGTCAAACACAGTAGTCTCTTCTTCGGGACGTCGAAACGAGTATGCACACACATAGACATTGTAACTTCCTTTGCTCTGTCATTCTGTTTTATCAGAAAACGTTTCATGAAATTCAAATTATTAGAATGTAATCTACGTTTCAGGCGAAATATACATCCCGATCGAGTGACTCCACGATACAGTTCTTCGTGGCAGTCAGTTGGTCAGACACAATGTAATCAAAATGGGATGGGTGTCTTGTAAAATACTGTATTTGTATATGGAAATGGCAACTGGGGTGCATTACCTTCACTGGAAGGGTCTACTCGCCCGTTAGTCATGTTGTAGCGGTATATCCTGAAGTTTATGTTACGCCGTCTCAGATCCTCACTGAAGTAACACGTCACTTTTGCTTCTGCTCCAAGTACCACCGGTAGGGCTTGACAGCTTGAGTGAATTTCTGAAGTGTCGAAATGAGAGAAAATGTTGAAACATGCCGTAGGACAAACAGAGACATGCAACAACGAGTTCATTACGGGCGCCATTGCTA